>CM021106.1:538993184-539049955 GCA_007115665.2 Sequoiadendron giganteum | reverse complement strand
TTTGGATAAGTACCATTGTGAAAACCTGGCAAATGGATGCCATGTGTAGTCGACTCCATTCCGTTGTCTACCATCATATTGTTGATACCAAAAGTTGGCAAGGTAACAACCCTCTGTGGGAAACTCAATTTTAGGGGGGACTTATTGCACCAAACTAAGTAACCTCTAGATTTTTAAAGAAGTCGACTTCTTCTATAACTGGGGTTTTGAATGGAAAAATAAAGTAGATATAAAATAAAGGATCTAACTAAGATGATGCACCGATATTTAGATGTTAGGCACGATAAATCTATCTTGGGGATATGACTTAAGGGTCTGTTGGGTAGTCTGCTATGTTCCAAAATGACAAAAAATAAAGATAGAAGCCTGAGTGATTCATCATATGACATAAAAAAACCTTCATACACATATACTAGAAAGAAGAGTCGAAGACATGATCTAAACTAGGAAATTTATATTAATTTATAGAATTCAGTGAATGAAACATCCAATACAATAATGGCATAGTAAATACTTTATCAAATATCAAAGAAAATAGAAAGGCTGAACAATGGCATAGTCTGTGAGTCCTTTGCAATAATCTAATAAGGCAATGAAAGGCCTAGTTCTTCTATCAATGCTTTTGTCAAAATCTTAACAAAAGTTGGAACTCTTGGGACCCTTGCTTCTAAAGAAGAAGCAGTATTTATAATGGAAACCCCGACTTGATGAGCAAGCAAAGTATTCTTTGATCATGAGAAATGATGCATTAGTAATGATTTTTTTTTTGCCGTTACAATAGAAAAGATTTAGGCCATGAACGAGGACGTCCAAAGTCCAGATGCATCCCCTGCAAATGATAGTAGTGGTCCCAATAGACTAGCACTCAGACACATGGAATTCACTCATGGCAGTAGTTACAGAACATGGCAACTAGTGATAGTTGTTGCCTGCTTGGTTTTCCTTTGCAACGAAGCCTTTGGAAGATCTCGTGGCAAGCAGTCGGGGCCTGATGTTTCTCATTTCTCTTGAGCGATGAAGAACTTGCACTGCGAAGACACATGGAGGTCTTTTGCATACTGCACTGAATGGTGGGGTCCGCCAAGAAATGTGTGTGAACTGATGCTACATGGCGCGCGGTCAGGACCCGAAAGGGAAGCAATGCAAGAGGCTAAAAAAGTTTGTGAATGACTGACACGTGGAAGCCCGACTCAAGCTTTTGAAAAGCAATAGAGGACAATCCTACAAAGAGGGCTTGGCTGACAAGTGGCGACATTGGCACAAGTTTGTGTGAAAGGGAACCTGACATTACCTTTTCTCAAAAGAGGGCATGGCCGATACTTAGAAAAAATAAACTCACCCGAAGGGAGCTTGGGAATTTTATGGGAATTTTATGTTCATAGATTTTGGTGACTCGTCAGGGATGTTTTTCCTGCAGAATGAGGAACCCAATTTTTTTCTCCTATAGACCAGAGACCTATCCATCGAGCGGTGCGGTTAGAGCTTTGAGAGGGCAGTTTGTAGAGGTAGCCATTCATCTTCAGATGGGGGCAAAGAGTCAAGCAAACTTTCTTGTGCTCCCTACAGCTCGATCACTTCTTTGTAAGGCAGTGCCAATGATATATCGACCCATGACTCAATTTGAAAAAGGAGACGTGCGATTGACCGAGTGATGTTCTCAAAATCCTCTGTGGAAAGGGGTTGGATGAAATTTTGCAAGGTAGACACATCACACTGCTTTTCCTCGATCTTTGTTGAAATATGCTCCATTGTGGCCATTGATTCATCCTCAAGGAATGGAGAAGGTAAACCCATTTGAGTTAGGTGGGAGAACCTAGCTCACATACTATTTATGGTCTAATCCAACCTGGTGACACATTCACTGGCACAAAGGATAATTGTGTGGTAGTGGATCACCCTGTGAGTTGTTTTAGCAGTGGCTCCTTAGTCATCAATCCCTACATTTGGTAAGACCTCGTTCGGGACCTGATATAACCTATTTAATAATCCCTCGACCTTTGGAACTCTCTCCATGATGGACTAAGGAATTTTCTCGATAGCCTCGCGAACCCCTCTGTTGAGACTTGTTGCCTCCGCCTTTAAACTCTAGTTTCGGCCGTAGAGTTGGACAAAAGGCCTTCACTCTTTCCTAATACGAAATATGTAACTGTTGGGCTATCTAGAGAAGGTTTGTTTGATCGGTCGAGGTTAAGGCTGAGTGCTTCAATAGGGTGATCTCCTCATCCCTTCGTTCTATATCACTTGCGAGCTCCGCAACCTTTAGGTTTGTTGTGGCAAGTTGCCCCTATAGTTTTTGTGACTCTATGAGCCGGCTAACCTCAGCTCGCTCCTTATTTGTTGCTTCTTGCTCCATTGTAGACTTAAGTTCTATATATTTTTTTTCCAATTGAGCCCAGCGGATCTAGAAATCTACATCCTTTTGTTGCATCTTCTGCTTTAATTGATGAGATTCCTCATCTTTCTGTTGTATATCTAGCCCCAATATTGCCAATTGGTCTTGATATTCCTGGGTCTTTTGCTTCAGCTCAGCGACCAAGTTAGGATCGATCGACTGAAGCTTCATAAATTCTTCTGAGAGCTTTACTTCTTCTGCCTCCTTCTGCTATGATAGGTTCTTAAATTGAGCCTCAATTACTTTTTCCTTCGAGAGTAGGACGTCGATTCTATCCTTCAGGTTTTAAAGCTCTTCCTCCCTTTTCTTTAGCTGGTGTCCGAATTTAAGAAAGCCGATGGTCACTACCCATTGTGTTTCCTCCATGAGCTCCACCTTATCCCGCAACTGGGCTATGCTCAAATTGAGCCCCATGACGTACATGTTGTAGTCATTCGGTTGCATCTCTCCTTGCGGTTTGCTGACAGTCGGGAACATAGTCACAAATTGTAGCGACTGCTGAGCCTCATGGAAAATAATGTGTATCTTTGGCTCTACTGGTCTCTTGGCATCTTTAGCTCTTCTCTTCTAGGTTTTGATAGCTCGTGCTTCCTTGGTTTTATCGCCTTCCGACAAGAATTCAGCAGGCGATCTGATGAGTCGGCTTGTGAAAGGTGCACCAAGAGGAAGGGAGAAAGGAAATGAGAGGACATCAGTCTCAGGTGACTTCTTTTTTGGAATCTTGATGGTCTGAGGTGAGAAAGGAGGGATACTCCAATAATCGAACTGAGGACCAGAAGGGCCCGAGGAGAGCAGATTCATGATGGTCTCCATGTGCTGGGAAGAGTGGATCGACTCCAATATTGTCGTGGCAGGAGATGTATCAATGAAGGTAGCGGGGGCAGAGTGCATGACACTTTGGGACGTGGAATGGGCCAAGGCAAACGGTGTGAGGTTCTATGGAGGAGTAAGGGTGAATGGAGCTATATGAGTGAACTATGTGAAACCCCCTGTGATTATTGAAGCAGAGGTTGAAATGAATTGTTCGTTGCATGAAACAAGGGTGTCATGGATACAACAGGGGTGACCAAGGTTTGCAAAACTAGAGAAGAGGAATCAAAAGATACCTACGATGCGGATGACTACGGTCCTTGATCGGTTGTTGGCTCTTTGCTTGCGTCTAGGTCCTATGAACATTCTCTATAAAATGCCTCAGTTCGCTGCCGCTTTACTGGTGGTGAGCTATCAACCGCTACGGTTTCAAATTATTTCGACAAGGTTGCCAAGGTTCTCCTTTCTATCCAGGTGCGAGTCAGTGAAGACCTTGCACTCGATATATTGTCCCGTATGTTGGAGTAAACCTTAATAGGTTGCTTTAATGCCTTTCCCCTTTGTTGTGCCGAGGTGTCCTATGTTTCTGCTTTTGGTTGGCCCCCCTCATCCAACTGTGACTCAGCTTCCTCGGAACTGGAATTCTTTCACTGATCTCATCGAAATTTGGATGCTCATTGTTCCATAATTTGTCAAACTTGTCATCCATCTCTAGGCTATTATAGGGGGCCTCAATTTGTCGGGTTTATTGGTAGTAAATCCAAAAGTTATTGATCTTCTCCTCCTTCCAGTCATAATTATTCAACAGATCATTTTAGAAGGTAGTTCCCATCTTCCTTGTTTTATCATACTGCCCAGTCGAGTAGTATAATCTTAGCCAGGACGACTGACCATGTTCAGTGGGAATGTAAGCTAGGTCAATAATACTTTCATCTACATCTGATACTAGATTCTGACGCTCTTCCTAGTAAGGTTGAGGATAGTGAGTTACCTTGACATATTTGTTTGGTAAGTCATCGTCGGGGTTGTAGTTCCATTTGTCGCAAATCCATACCAACCCAAGATGAGCTAGCTTGGCCTCCAACATGTCGTGCATTTTTCTCTTATCCATGATAATAGTCTTGAAACTTATCGGTGGATTGAAAAATACCTTCTTATGTGCCTTTCCGTTGCAAAAGGTGTTATCGATAATTGAAACCTATTGGAAAACCTCTAGTGCCAGTACTCGGGCTATAAGACATGATGGAAGCCATAAGTGCTCTCTGGTGAAACTACGTAATTAGACGAATGTGAAGTCCTTGCCCAGTAACCAGTCACACCTTGGAACAAAGTTTTGCATGAACTCAGTTTGGTCTAGGCTGAACCGTAAGACAATGATGTCTCCTCTTAAATCTTGCAAAATCGGATATAAGAAATAATCCAAAAATGCACAATAGTCAAATGTCGTAGAGAGGAGTGGATTCCATACAAAAACTGGCTTCCTATTTTGATTTTCATCAAAGATAGAGAGCTCAAAACGCCTCTAAAAGAAATCAGGATTTTGGTGCAAGAACATATGTGGTAGGAAAGATGGGAACCCGAACCTCTGTTGAAGCTTGTATTCTGCTATCTGGTTGAGCATCTCTTGCTCAAGAAATTCGGCGAAATCATACCAGAAGAATGAATGTTGGCTTCGTAGTTGAAAGCCCAATCCTAGCTGAAACTCCTAGACTTCCTTATCGAAGTCAAGTCCACAAATGAATGCCATCATTAAGAATGCATCCTTCATATCATCAGGAAAGCTCTTAAGCACGACTGGGATCTTCATTGGCCTATTTTGAGTCTCTTTGTTGTATAAATTAATTGTGAGGTCTTTGCTTCTCCAATAGGACTCTCCTTTTGTTGGAGTGAATGAATCCATTTTTTGCACTTTGGAGCTTCACTTCAGGATGCAAAGCATATTCCAGATAGCTTCTTTGCATATGTTCACAGTTACTTCTCGGCCTTCGATGGTGTTGGTCTCTGGGTTGAAGTGTTTGATGGCCTCATCAACTAATTCAGGGCAGTGGTGTACGAATGGGACCATATATTATGGAAGCCCGCTGTACCAACACTTTTGCACGAAAGAATTTGGGTCGCTATTCTTTTTCATCCTTTTGCAAGCCGCCTCCCTTAGTGACTTGGGATTCCTTGCAAGAATGGGTCATGAATGTTTTCCCACTCTTCATGAATTTGTTTCTTGGTTTTGTGAGGGCTCTTCATCTCTACAACTCAGGTGTTTACCCAGGTTGTCTTTTCTGCTATCCCAAGCGAGGCATAAGAGACGTCCTCAAAAAATTAGGCCCTTAGTGTTGCATGCATGATATTGAATAAGCTTTGTGCTCTTCCTTCCTGCAATTCTGCTTGAGAACCTTGATTGATCGCTATTCCCTACAAATTATTCACCTAGAAAGCACACTAAAGTAGTATAAATGGAACCTAAAACACAATGTGAGGCTTTGAATTTCAACACCAGGCAACCTTTCGTTTCAGGTTCAATCCACACCGAGGCAGTGAAAAAATTGTGATTATCTATCTTCAACTCCTTTTGCTGCAAATTGCACTATACTTGGTCTCTTCGACAACCCTATTCTTCTTAATTTCTTATGCATGCTTTAAGAAGTTTTTGTGCTCTGTTCTGCCTTTTGCATGTGACACTTGGCTTTTCTTTGATTTCTTGTATTCAAGATAGGTAGGTAACGACTGCCTTTTGCATTTAATTCGACATGTACTACCAGCTCCCTTGCTCATGTGAGATAAGTTACTTGCCTCTTTTGAAAAGGAAAGGATTCATAATTGTATTGGTAATAGCGTCCTTTCGGCACGATTTCCATGGGAAATTGAGCCACTAGTGTAATGCTTGTCATTTCCTCATCCGCCTTAGCAATTAATATCTCTCAAAGCATGATCAAGCTAAAATCGCAATGAGTACTTTGAAAAGATTTGAGTTCACCCTTGGAGCTCAAAAATGCCTTGTGTCGTGCCATCTAGCCTTTGTTTGTATGAGCCATCACTTGGGATTACCACCAATTTGTGTTAATTGATCACTACTCCTTAAGCTTGCATGCAACAATTCGTATCTGTGGACGCAACCGGGCTAGAATATCGAGCTGGCCTTTTGGTGGGATTTTTGAGTAAGCACTCGATTACTACCATGCTTTGTATGTTGGCTACCTTAGATATTTCTATAACTGAGCCCTAATTCAACAACATAAACATACTTAGTGATTTAACGAAATAGCCTTAGGTGATTTGAGCAGAGGTTGACACAATGAATACTCCAATTAGGCTAGTGTGTAACAAAGCTCAAATAACTTTCCCGGGGGAGATTTAGAGTAGGCGTTTAAAATGTATGAAAAAGAATAAGCATTCACTCGCTATCATAGCCATCAAGTGGATCCTGGGTAGAGACTGCATTGAATATGAGGACAAATATCGAGTAAACATTGATATCAGCTCATACTTCGTTGCTTTGTTGCTTGATGCTCAAGCTCTGAAAACTATGATTCTTCATTTGGCGTTGTAGATTTTCTCAAAGAAGTACCTCGAAGGACTCAACAAG
The DNA here is from genome assembly GCA_007115665.2 of Sequoiadendron giganteum. Taxonomy (NCBI): domain Eukaryota; kingdom Viridiplantae; phylum Streptophyta; class Pinopsida; order Cupressales; family Cupressaceae; genus Sequoiadendron; species Sequoiadendron giganteum. The sequence continues at coordinate 539,043,173 of CM021106.1, read as the reverse complement.
GCGGTGAGAAATGCAGTGTATGGGCTGGGACTTCCTATTGTGAGTGACCTGAGAAAGCATGTTGAAGAAGACGTAGTGGTACCTTGGGTGCCATTCCTGAGTGGGTTTCAAATTCAGTCACTTGCAGAGCATCGTGATAGGGCCACCTGTGCATGCCATTTTCTGTTACACTACTACAACATTGTGTTGTTCTACGATGTGGATTGGTACACCTATTTTAGGAACCTTGTGTGTCCTTTGCCGCTCATCATGGGTATTGATGCTACTTCCGCCACAGGTCCTGTCATTGCTGATAATCTTCCTGCTGCTCCCGACAATGTCCTAGTTGATGAGGACAATACCTGTAATGCAGAGATATGAAGTCTGACATTCTTTTTTTCTTTTGTATATATATATATACGCCTGAAAGAAGGCTCACATATATGTATGTAATGAAGCCATGTATATGATCATACTTTTGAATGTTTGGCCATAGAGCCATTTTGATAATATTTTATCACAGTATATATGTAACGAATATACTTGCTTATGTTAAAATTCTTCGCCTTCATCGTTTTGTTTTCACAACATGGGCTGAATCTTTTGATAGTGCATTTGAATTTACTTTCTGCAACCTGAGTAGCATAATTTTTCTCTATTGTTGTACTAATGGGTTTCGTGAAACTTTCCCCGCTCCTGTGACCGTGAAAAATGTGATGAAAGAACCGACCGAAAAAACATGAAAAGGAAAACTAATTACATTTTTTACAAATTTACACCTTCATGAAGTAATTGTAGCCTTAATTGAATAATTTTAAGTGAATTTCGTTGACCAGAATTCCCAATGGCTCTTGTTCCATATTTTCTAATTCGAATGCATTGTTCTATTTGCACTGAATTATTTTGAAAGGGCCTTCCCACAACTTGTCAAATTTTCCATGCTATCCAGGCTTTGCAGCTCTTTCATTGAACTTTAGTACTAGGTCTCCAGATTTTAGACCTTGGTCTAAAGCCTTCTTGTCAAACCATTTCTTAACTACTTGATGGCGATTAGTCATGGCTGTTAGGGATTTCTCCCTTTTTCCTTGCACCTCCACTAATTCGGCCAACCAAACCTCCATAGCCCCATTCTCTTCAATATCTAAAAACTTGAGTAGCTGTAGTGCAGATATCTCTATAGAGATAGGCAACAGTGCTTCTTTCCTATATACTAACTCATATGGTGAAGTCTTCGGGGCTTGTTTAGGAGTTATGCAGTCCATCCATAACATTGTTCGGAGATGCTTATGCCATTCTTTCTCATGATCAGACTCAATCCTTTTGATGAGTCAGACTAAATTATTATTAGTTGACTCGGCTAGGCCATTCCCTTGCGGGTAACAGTTTGATGATGTTTTCAAGAATATGCCATGTGTAAGTGCGAACTGACATACCTTAGAGCCTAGGAAATATTTTATGTTGTTTGAGATGATGGTCTTCGGTGGGCCGAATCTTGTTACCAGCCCCTCGAAAAAATGAACAATTTCTATTTCGGTTGCGTTCTTCAGGGGTAGGGCTTCGATCCACCTTGTAAATTAGTATGTAGCTATTAGGATCCACTTATGGCCAATGCTAGAGGTTGGATTGATCATTCCTATGAAGTCTAGCCCTCATTGCATGAATGGATCATCTGATACTATTGGATTGAGGGGAATAGCATAATTTTTCCAACTTCCTGCATAGAATTGGCATTCCTTGCAGGCCTTTATCAACCTATAGGAGTCATTGAATAGCGTGAGCTAGAAGTACCCAACACACAAGATTTTGATGGCAATATTTTTTGCAGAGAAGTGTTCGCCTTTGGGGCTGTTGTGGACTATGTCAAGGATTTTCCTTGATTGCTCCATAGTGATGCATCATAATAGGACGTCGTTGAAATTTATCTTGAAGAGAACTCCTTCGATGAGTGTATACCCACTATTTTGTAATCGATAGAACCTTCTTTTCTGTGGAGGAAAGCCTAAAGGATATTTACAAGTGTGCATAAAGCTTGTCCTATTCATTAGCCAACATCCTTTGGGTTCTTATTCATTTATCAGGATTGGCTCTGATTGTTTTGCTTTTGTTTCTGCTTCTTCACTATGCGCCAAATATTCACACAACCCTCTCCCTTTGATAGTCTTTGTGGGCTTGACCTCAATGTCATATTCCAAGATCTTAGTGATCCAGTCGGCCCTCTTTTCGGTGATCTCTCCTTCCATAATATATTCATGTACACTGGAGTGTGCGACATAAACAATCACCTTGTTGCAACATATTAGATTTCAGAACTTTTTAAGTCCCTTTACAATTGTGAACGCTTGTCTTTCAATGAAGTTATAGTTCGCCTTATATTCCTTCAAGGTCTAAGAGTGAAATGCTATCTGGTGTTCTCCCTTTCCTTCGTTGTCCTTCTGGGTTAGGATAGTGGCGATGCTTGTCTCGCTACTAAAAACATACATCATGAAGTCTTTGGACAAGTTTGGATTTACTAGCATAGGGGCTGAGGAAATAGTGTCCTTTACTTTCTTGAAGGCTTCTTTTGCTTCCTTCGTCCATTTGAATAATTGGTCCTTTTTTAGCATTAGAGTGATTGGCTGAATTATTCCTGCAAAATCAGAGATGAATTTGCTTACAAAATTTACCTTTCCCAAAAAGGATTGAACTCCCTTTTTGTTGACCGGAAGGGGGAGTTCTCTTATCGCTTTTACCCTTTCAAGATCAATAGCAATCCCATCTCTAGATGCTACATGCCCTAGTAGCTTACCTTGCGGTATGCCAAAAACATATTTTTTGGGGTTTGGGGATATCCCAAAATCTTGGCACCTTCTGAAAACCAATTCCAGATGATCAAAATGGTCATCTTTTGACTTGGAAAATAGAGTCAAGTCATCTAAATAGAAGAGAATGATTTTATTGATTAGTTCGCTAAAAGCAATATCCATTGTCCATTGGAAAGTAGCTCCCGAATTTGATAGGCCGAAAGGAATTTTGGCATATGTGAATGTTCCCCATTTGGTGGTGAACATGGTTTTATACTAGTCTTCTTCTTTTACCCAGACTTGATTGTAGCCCGAGAAGCCATCTAGTAGAGAAAACATTTCTGAACCTGCCACATTCTGCAGAATGGATTCCATGGAAGGCAACAGATAATGATCTTTTAGTGATGCTTTGTTCAGGTCACGAAATTCAACATAAAGATGAATGTCTTCGTTCTTTTTCTAGACTAATATGAGGTTAGATACCTAGGTGTTGTGTTTGACTGGAAACACGATCCTTGACTGGATCAACTTCCCTAGCTCTTATGTCATCAGGGCTTCAATCTTTGGATTGACAGGCCTCTATTTTTGACGGACAGGTTTAACACCTTTTGTGAGTTCAATGGTATGTTGGATGATGCTAGGATCATATCCCGTATGGTCATCATAAGACTAGGCTATGACTCCTTCGTAGGCTTCACAAAAGTGTATCAGCCTATCTTTGTCATGTTGTGGGAATTCTTTCCCGACCTTTAGTTTTCTTCCACCTCTAACTTCAAGGTTGGTGTAGTCCGCTTGGTTTGCCACAAATTTCCTCCTATCATTTCTTGCATCATCACAGTCGAAAAGATTTTCAAGCATGACCAACCCTTTAGGAAGTTTATTTGATCTTAATTGAATGATTTGTCCTTCATATGCTTCTTGAATCTTTGGCTGGAGTTGATTGACGAACTCACCCGACTATTGAATAAATGAGGCAATGTGTTCGTCACTTTCGAACACTTGCCAGCTCTGATCATTATCTGGAATGGATGGTTAGATGATTACTCGTACTAAGTGCACATTCTCCATCAAGTTAGAAATAAGATCAAATTGAGATCCTATCATTGCCATGCAATCCCCAGCTGAATTATGATCCCTTGATACCGCATGAATGTTGAAAGCTTCAAAACCTTCAATGAGTTCCAAAGCTCCATTTCTATAAGATCACATGTGCACATTTTTCGCAGCAGAGATATTTTTGATTTGATTGATTATAAGTTCGGAGTCTTCGAACAATTTTATTTACTTGATTCCCATTCGCTCTATGAGGCTTAGTTCTTGCACAAGACCCTCATATTCGGCCTTATTGTTTGAGCAGGAAAATTGAAAGCGGAAGGATCTAAGAATCTGCTCATTGTTTGGAGATATTAGGCATATCCCGACAACAATGCCAACTTTGCATTTTGCATCGTCAAAGTGAAACATCCATAGTTCTGAGGTTTGCTCGGCTGTGGAGTCCTTTGCTATCTTCTAAAACTCTTGATCTTCATCATAGATGATGTAGGTGCCCAAACCGGTAGCTTGATAGTTGTTGAAAGGGTTGGCCTCTGAGTAATCGCTCAATAAGACTTCTTCGAAACTGGCCTTGTCTTCGATCGCCTTCCCTCCTTTTTGTAGTTTGTTATCGACAAACTCTTATTTAGTGTAAGAGGCTTGAGCTGCTTCAGTTTCTTCTATTGTAGGAGGAGTATGGGTAGCTTTGTAGTTGATCATGGCTTCATCAGCCACATGCTCTGAATGCAGGGATTCTGATACAATCTTCATTTTGGCTTTGTGCTTGGTTCTAAGAATTAGGTAGGACCAATCCAAAGAAAGGTATCCACCTATATTTGCATTGAACTCCCATGATAAATAAAGGCCAAACATGGGGGGAACATCAATGATCACGGTATCTTGTGGTACTGTGATGCTAGGGCAGGAAAATAATGTTAAAGGGAATTCTTTAATGAGGCCCATCGTTTCGACTTTGTTCCCATCCAGTTGCATAACTCCTCTCTTTAGGGGCTCATAGCTAAGTCCTAAGGCTTCAGATATCTTCTTGGGCACGACTGTAGTACTGGCACTAGAGTCAATCATAGTTTTGTGTAACATTTTCTTTCCTATAATGAGAGTTAGGAAGAAGGGTTTAGGTTTTGGCTTCTCCCTCTTTTCTTATGTCGGAGTCTCCTCTGCAATGTTCACAAGAACTTTGGCTAGAGGTAATGTGTTGATGGTATTTTTCAGAAACTTGTTCTATTGGTTGCGCGACTGCATCTTTCTGCAAGGCTTCTTGTAGTAATGACTTATGTTCTGGAATGGCTAAGATATCCCAGAGGGACACATTAGCGGAAGATTTCTTCAATTATTCCACCATGTTGATAGGTGATGAATTTGGAGGCTTTTGTTCCTTTACCTTGGTGATAATAATTTCCTTTCACACTTGAGGCTCTAGAGCGACTGTAGAAGGGCTAGGGAGTTGGCTTGGAATACTCCTAGGCTGAGGAGTGATTGGATCTCCTGTGAATCTTCTCTTTGATTGGGTGTTGTAGTCAGACTGCACCTATGGGGTTGCCGATGTGGATGCTTCATAAGTGAATACTGCTTTGTCCCCTTCCATCCATGAGAGGAGGGCATGGTCATGAGCTATGCCACATTCTTGCTCCAAGGGCATTCCTTGCATCTGTGTGGTGAGAACTGCATCCTCCATTTGGGAAGAGGTGTATGTATACCCTCCTGAATTCATCATCGCACCTTGGCTGCGTTGTTCGACAATTTTTTGTTGTAAATTGCCACGTGGACAATTTTGAGGAATATGAGCATCGCCGTAAGGATAGCACCAAGGATTGAAATCCTCGACGAGGTTGTTCTACTCGGCAGTCAGCTCTTTGCTTGTACTTGTCTGAGTAGTTCCCAGTGGGGTTGGTATTGGTACTATTTGGTTATTTGTTTGAGTTGACGGAGTTGTACGCATGACCCCTTGATATTGGTTCTATTGGTAGAAGGGTCTATTACCCTGATAGCTTTGATAGGTTGGTCTCAGAGGAGCAACTTGGTTGTGCTTAATAGTAGTTACTTCATTTGTTAGGTTCTGTAACATCTCCCTTATGTCGCTCATCTCGTCTTTTGAAGCGCCAGATGTAGAAGTAGTGTTTGGTTGCACACTTGGATATGTGTACATAAACGACGACCGCGACGTGGTTGTGCTAGTAGATGGAATCTCCTGATTAGAGGCTGACACTTCAGGGAAGATCAACATAAAGGGTCGAGGTGGCAACTTCCCAGTGTTGATCAGATTGTTCTTTGCTTTCACCGCTATGCTGTATGCATCTAGTAATGTGGTTCCATCAAGTGACTGGATCATCATAGATATGTCGATGTTGATGGACTTTAAGTAGAACATGAATGCTAGCTCGGCCAACAGTTGGATGGCATTCTGGATTCTCTGCTAGGTTGTATGAAATCAAACATTGAAATCTATCATGGCTTCAGATGGGGCCCACTTTCTTTGCGATAACTAGTGGTATAGCGAAGATCTATGTCCATCATTAGAAAATATCTCATAGAAGGGATCTTTGAGCTCATCCCAAGTATCGATAGTATTGGAAGGCAGAGTACGATACCAATCTAGTGCTTTTCCTCTAAGAGAAGTTGCAAGTAGTCTCAGCGCTATGTTCTAATCTGTTACTCCGTGCACCAGACACACATTTGCAACATCTTGCAGATGTTCGGATGGTGTTCTCAAGCCATCTCCAGTAAACTTCAGAACATCTTTAAGAGAAGAGATTGGAATAGGGGCCCATATGACAGGTGCTACTGGGGAAACAAGAGGACTTTTGATGTCCCAAGCCACATAATTTTGGTTTGCGATTAACATTATGGTTGGGATCCGATGGTTTTTCCGGGTGAGTTTGGGTATGCGCTATTACAAGTGGGAATACTAATAAGCTAGATTTAGTTTGTGGTTCGCAGCCTAGTAATAGGCCAATTACTTACAAACCCTTTTGATCAAGTTATTTTTCGAGTCCCACCAGGCGTGCTTGGAAAGAAAAAAATGTTGATGCCAAAATTTGGCAAGGTAACAACCCTTTGTGGGAAACTCAGTTTTAGGGGGAACCTATTGGTCCAAACTGAGTAACCTCTAGATTTTTAAAGAAACCGTCTTCTTCTAAAACTGGGGTTTTAAATGGAAAAAGGAAGCAGATATAAAACAAAGGATCTAACTAAGGCGATGCGCTGATATTTAGATGTTAGGAATGATAAATCTATCTTGGGGATATGACTTAAGGGCCTGCTGGGTAGTCTGCTATGTTTCAGAATGGAAAAAAATAAAGATAGAAGCCTGAGTGATTCACCATATGACATAAAATAACCTTCATACACATATACTAGAAAGAAGAGTCGATGACATGATCTAAACTAGCAAATTTATATTAATTTATAGAATTCGGTGAATGAAACATCCAGTACAACAATGGCACAGGTTGAGACATTTCTTAATATCACTTTGACTACTCTTCATTCATCTCCCAACATCTTCCCCCACTTGTGAGAACACTTTGATGAAAGAGGATATAATCATTGACAATCATGAAAATCAAATTTTCTCTTCTCTCGATACCTCACCTACTTGTGAAGAAGGTATCTTAGTGTTAGAGGATCTAATCATCTAGTGTCATGAGAATCTTGTTTGTTTCTCTACCAATACTTCTCTTACTTGGGAAGATATTGTGGCACAGGAGGATGAAATGATCAATACATTTCATTCAAAAGATAGTAAGATGGATTGTGTAGATGAAGATTCTAAGGTGACATTAGATCCCCCATCAATAGAAGATCATCAACAAATAGCTAACTCTATTGATGTTATGAATACACAATTGGCTAGATCTCCTTTAATTATTGGACCTCCTAAAATTCATATAATTATTGGACCTCATAAATCACCTCTCATTATAGTACCTCCTAAACCTCATGGCCATATCTTAAACTACAAAATAACTCACTAATAATCATGTGTCAAAGCAACCAAGTTATCACATAGTTGCTCACACATATAACACTAGAAACAATAAGCAAGAAAAAAAATGCCACCCTCCATTCCATCAACCCAACCATACCTCCCACCCACACCTAACATTCCTTGGCATAGTAGTAGGGAGTATGATCTTGTTTAGTAAATTTGTAATACCCCAACCAAGATTTCTTTGTGGGATTTGATTCAAACATCACCTATTTATCATGACATGCTTTAGAATGCTTTGCAGAAAGTTGTTGTCCCTCCTAGTGCACAACCAAATGATGTATCAAACTTATTAGAGCGCATGAATTTGGTTAATGTGGATATTTTCTTTCATCAAAGTGAATTAACTCCTTCAAAAACACAAAAAAAAAGAGGCTTTGATGGTAATGGTTGTTATTAATTAGGTTAGAATTAGGTGTACCCTTATTGACAATGGTTTGGGGCTTAATGTTTGTAGTTTGAACCTTTTGGACAAAATTAGAGTAAATAAGGCTAAAATTCAACCAAATACTTTGTCTATCCATGGTTTTGATAATGTGGCTTGGTATAATAATATTACCTGTCAAGGTTGGTAAGGTTATATTGCCAACTCCCATCCATGTCATGCCTCATGACCTATCATATAATCTTCTCTTTGGTAGAACATGGATTCATGAAATGAAAGGAGTACCTTAAATGATTCATCGCTTAATAAAATACACTTACAACAATAAGGTTTACACGATAAAAGGTAATCCGAAATCTGAAAATTGTTTACAAACTGAAATAGGAATGAAGAATCCTCTGAAGACATTGACAACAACTGCAAAAGTGGAACCTTTAAAAATTGAGGATAGAGATGAATGCCTTTCATCAGTGAAAATTTATTGGATGAAGATTGGGGTTCATTAGATTTTACACCTACATTCATGGGATAATATAAGATTACACAATCAAAACAAGGAATAGAGAAAGAAGCAACAATGGTATCAACACAATGTATCATTGAATCATCAAAAACATCTGAGTCCACAATAGAGGAAAACACAAATTATACATCCACTTATGATGAAGATGATTATGAAAAACAACCTTCTTCAAAATTAATGGAAGCCATTTATGGAAGAGGTTATCAACTTTTGAAACAATTTGGCTATAGTGGAAAATGATGTGGAGTAAAAGAATAAGGTATCCATGTCCCCATAGTACCTAACACACAAGAAACAACAAGAGGTATCGGTTATTATCCTTCAAAAATAACAAAAACATCAAAAGGACATTCACTTAATCATACAAGAGACTAATAGCATTAGTTTCTGCTCCTTTCCATGTGGTAGTTTTAGTATCACACAATACTCACTACCATTCATGTGGGTATAAACTAGACTTTATGCAATCATATTTCATCTTGCAAGGAGCAACATATCATCATCCTATTTAAGCTCATATTTGTCCCTACACTTGGGGGGCAAGGGGTTAGATAGCCTTGTGTTGGGTGCATTCCTTCTAGCAAGGGATCCCTTTCTATTTCCTTAAAATGTTAGTGTAGCAAGTACACTAACATTTTAAGGGGGGCATATAGTCCCTCACTCTTTTTTTGCATAAGAAATGGTCCCTTTTTAGTGATGATAGCATACATCTCCTTGGAAGTGCGACCTTGTCAATGAAAGTGTGGCTTTCTCGCTCTATGTGAGTGTCTCCTTTGTGGTGATATTAGGCTTGATATCCCTTAAGAGTGTGACCTTTCTTGGTATATGATGTTCCCCTAGGTGGTTATACTATTGGCTAGTATTCCCTAAGGCGTGAGTTTTTAAATTTTTGTGACTTGTCCTCTCTTAGTGGTGATGTCATATGTGGTATTTCCTAAGGTGTGACCCTTTATGTATTAAGAAATGCCGTTTTGTTGTTTTTGTAAAGCATATTTTATGGTGGTGTCGTTTTTAACACCACTTGAGGTTTTGGCCTTGTCTTGTTTGTCTTCTTAGACATTTATGCACCTTTTTAGGTGAAGTTTGGTATTTTTGCTTCACTTTGTTCACACGTGTTAAACCTAGTGGTGCATTGACACTAGTATTTTTTCTTCACTTTGTTCACATGTGTTGTCCACTTACTGATGCATTGGAATAACACCTTGATCATTGTTGTAGCATCTTATTAGAATTATCAGAGAGTATAATTATTGGTATGGTTATGGGTGCACAACTAGTGAATATCAGACTTCACTAGACCTTGTGTTTTTCTCATTTTTTTACCTTGTCTTGGGGGCTCACCTAGTGAATATCAGACTTCACTAGCCTATGTTTCCTTTGGTTTGTGATTCACCCAACAAATATCAGACGTTTCTATTATGTGTGTCATGAACTTCTTTGGTGTGGATCCTAGCATAACGCAACTCACTAGCCTATGATTATTCATAGCCCTTTTTTTTCATTTTTCTTTGGCATTGTGGATGATTGTGTATGTTGTCTTGCTACACTTCATTTCATGTGTGTGTTCCTTTGTGTGTCATAACCCAATTTTATTGCATATTTATTTAAATGTGGTAAATTGAATTAGTGGAGAAATTCAATACATATTAAATGGGAATTTTCAAATTTTTGAAAATAGTTTGAAAGAAGTTGAATGATGTTGACTATGAAAACTTTTGAAAATATCCTATATGTTATCAAGAATTGAATGTTACTGATAAATTTTCAAGTACAAGTATGTGTAGTTGTAGGGTGACAGGTGGAAGGACAAGAACATGGTTGAAGTAGGATTGTTTAGCTGGATTGAACAGTAAGCCAATTGGAATATGGGTGCACACACCACAAATGGCGTGATAAATTGCATTTGAACTATTTTGCATATATAACAAGACGTAATTCCATGATTTGAAATGTTTTAGTGATTGAAAAATGGATGGATTGTAGATTAAATTGTCTATCTAAACCTTGTGTTTTTAAGAAAATGAAAATACATATTACAAGGAATGATTAAAGGATAAGAGCTTCATCATGTAAAAACTATACAAACAAATGTTTAAAGTGGAATAAAAGTTCTTATTTAATTCAGTGATAACACATGAAACTCATAAAATCCTTCACAATTTATACATACATACATATATATATATATATATATATATTTAGGCATGTTAATGCAAATACATACATACATACATACATACATACATATATGTATATATATATACAAGTAATGTACATTTGGGAACACATATATAGAAAATGTGAATGAATAATGAAAACATGTAAATAATGTATATATATACATATATAAGCATATATATATATATATACATACACATGTTTAACTATTTGAATTTAATTTGATAACTGATAATATCATATCGAACTGTGTGGAAAATCAAGCTAAAATCTTGAAGGTGACCCACAAAGGACGTGGCCTACCAAAACATTATGGCAATATTAAAAAATAGAGGCCAGTGGCTATGACAGAAAAGCCATAACAGTAATGCCCAACCACATGAAATAAAAAAATGTTGTTTCCATTTTAGAATGGACAGTGGAAAGGAAAAATAATAGCGAATTGGGGGAAATAATCAACCAACAAGAAGAAAAAAAGCATAGAAGAGTTCGTAGTGGTAGAAAAATCAGAGGCAAGCTTCATCCAAAAAGCTTGATTTTTGAGGTAAATTGGTTTCCTTAGAAACAAGTTCAATTTCATTATCATATTTTCATATTATACTTGTGGTAATCACTGCATTTTGTTGAAAATTATATAGCACAGTAAATATGTATTTTTCTATGTCTATGTGTCACGACATTGAGCCGAATGAAATGTTTTATCGACCACCTTTTTTTGGGTTGCATGGCCTACGACTTTATTTTCATAAGAAGTATTTAAGTTGGAGCCTTATCAGCTAGCCTTTAGAGCTAGATAGAGGCTTGAAAAACCATCAAAGATGCATCTATCATATAAGCTTGCATGATAATTGTAGCCATATCTTGGCTATCAAAATTTCATTTCGATCAATTGTGTATTTTATTGTATCTAATAATGTAATGGTTTGAATGCTGAACCTATGGGAAGGAGTTTAATCCTCTATGATTACATTCAAATATATCCTTTATGTTTTCATTCAATGTATCGCCCTTCTACTATCAGCTAGGCCAATAATGGTAAGAGGGTTAAGTTCATTTTTGAGAATGTGAATAATGTTTGCATAATGAGGTCACCATTGATCAAAAGAAACGATGGAATGAATTCAGTCTAGGTTTCCATTTAAAACTATGTAACATTCGATCTTCATGATTGATAGGGTGTTCTCTTTGAAACAGATACAGATAAGAGTCTGCATGTTGAAATATGGATAGACCTAGCAAGCCTTTATGAGTAAGATTGAATATGACCCTTGATCACTCAATAAAAGAATGAACCAGCCATATAAGGGGGCAGTCACTCCTAGTGTGACTAGTGTATGCTTGTTAAAGGCCTTGAAAGGCACGAGTTAAGTTAGGAACCCAAATAAATCTTAGAGTTGAGTCCCTTGACCGCATGGTTTCCATGTTTCAATTCGATGAGTATGTCGAATCAGTTTCATTATAATTTTTACATAATTGCTCATGAATTTCTAGTATCATTTATGTTTTTGAAATGTTGAACAATAGACATTCTATTAGAGAGAATTTAATGGAATTTCTTGGAAATGACAGATGAGATAGTCATAGAAAATATTTTTATTGGAAAATAACATTGTTCATTTTTTGTTCATTGAGAAAAGACCTCGTTCTGTTTTAAACAATGAATGCTAATTTGCAATGCTATCATTTAGCATCAAAACAACTTGAAACAACTTTGAGTAATTACAAACAGTGTATGTTTTGTTGGAAAATGACATTGTCTATCATACATTCCATTGTTGTGTTTAAATTTTAGTTGATTGAAAAAAAAATTGTAGAAAATAATTGTGAATGAGAAACATAGTGTCGGGTTTCAGTTATTTGAATCTCCTTGTTTAAACGTAAATAGTTGTCTCATGATGGGTTGTTTGCTTCTTAACACCCACGATTTTGTAACATGAAATGTTACAAAATAGTTTGAATGTCTTCCAAATCACACATTTCATTGTTGTGTTTAAATTTTCATTTGATTAAAAAAAACTACACAAAATAATTGTGAATGGAAAACATAGTGCTGGGTTTCAGTTATTTGAATCTCCTTGTTTAAATGTAAAGGATTGTCTCATTGTGGGTCACTTGATTCTTAACACCTACGATATTGAAACATGAAATGTTACAAAATAGTATGACTGTTTTTCAAATCACACATTCCATTGTTGTGTTTAAATTTCAGTTGATTGAAAAAAAAATTGCACAAAATAATTATGAATGAGAAACATAGTGCTAGATTTCAGTTATTTGAATCTCCTTGGTTAAATGTAGAGGGTTGTCTCATGGTGGGTTGCTTGCTTGTTAAAACCCATGGTTTTACAACATGGAATGTTACAAAATAGTATGAATGTCTTCCAAATCACACATTCCATTGTTGTGTTTAAATTTTAGTCGATTGAAAAAAAAACTGCACAAAATAATTGTGAATGAGAAAGACAGTGTTGTGTTTCAATTATTGGAATCTCCTTGTTTAAATGTAAAAGGGTTGCCTCATTGTGGTTGTTTGTTTCTTAACACCCACAGTTTTGCAAAATGAAATGTTACAAAACAGTATGAATGTCTTTCAAATCACATATTCCTTTGTTGTGTTTAAATTTTCGTCGATTGAAAAAAAAATTGCACAAAATAATTGTGAAAGAGAAATAAAGTGTTGGGTTTCAATTATTTGAATCTCTTTGTTTAAATGTAAAAGGTTGTCTCATGGTGGGTTGCTTTCTTTCTTAACACCCATGGTATTGCAACATGGAATGTTACAAAATAGTATGAATGTCTTCCAAATCAACCATTCCATTGTTGTGTTTAAATTTTAGTCGATTGAAAAAAAATTGCACAAAATAATTGTGAATGGAAAATACAGTGTCAGATTTCAGTTATTTGAATATCTTTGTTTTAATGTAGAGGGTTATTTCATGGTGGGTTGCTTATTTCTTAACACCCATAGTTTTGCAACATGGAATGTTACAAAATAGTATGAATTTCTTCCAAATCACACATTCCATTGTTGTGTTTAAATTTCAGTAGATTGAAATTTTTTTGCATAAAATAATTATGAATGAGAAACACAATGCTAGGTTTCAGTTATTTGAATCTCCTTCTTTAAATGTGAAGATTTTCCTCATGGTGGGTTGTTTTCTTATTAACACCCACAATTTTATAGCATGAAATGTTAAAAAAAAGTATGAATGTCTTACAAATCACACATTCCATTGTTGTGTTTAAACATTAGTTGATTGAAAAAAAATTTGCACAAAATAATTGTGAATGAGAATCAGCTATTTGAATCTCCTTATTTAAATGTAAAAGGTTTACTCATGGTGGGTTGCTTGCTTCTTAACACCCATGGTATTGCAACATAAATTTTTACAAAAAAGTATAAATGTGTTTCAAATCACACATTCAATTGTTGTGTTCAAATTTCAGTTGATTGAAAAAAAAACTACACAAAATAATTGTGAATGAGAAACACAGTATTGAGTTTCAATTATTTGAATCTCCTTGTTTAAATGTAGAGGGTTGTATCTTGGTGGGTTGCTTGCTTCTTAACACCCATGGTTTTGAAACATGAAATGTTACAAAACAATATGAATGTCTTCCAAATCACATATTCCATTGTTGTGTTTAAATTTCAGTTGATTGAAAAAAAACTGCACAAAATAATTGTGAATGAGAAAATACAGTGTTGGGTTTCAGTTATTTGAATCTCCTTGTTTAAATGTAAATGGTTGCTTCATGGTGGGTTGTTTGATTTTTAACACCCATGGTTTTGCAACATTGAATGTTACAAAACAATATGAATGTCTTCCAAATAACATATTCCATTGTTGTGTTTAAATTTCAGGTGATTCAAAAAAAAACTGCACTAAATAATTGTGAGTGAGAAACATAGTAAGGGGTTTCAGTTATTTGAATCTTTTTGTTTAAATGGAAATTGTTGTCTCATGGTGGATTGCTTGCTTCTTAACACCCACGGTTTTGCAACATGAAATGTTACAAAACAATATGAATGTTTTCCAAATCACACATTCCATTATTGTGTTTAAATTTCAGTTGATTGAAAAAAATTACACAAAATAATTATGAATGAGAAACACAATGTTGTATTTTAGTTATTTGAATCTCCTTGTTTAAATGTAAAGGGTTGTCTCATGTTGGGTTACTTGCTTCTTAATACCCACAGTATTGCAACATGAAGTGTTACAAAATAGTATGAATGTCTTCTAAATCACACATTCCATTGTTGAGTTTAAATTTCAGTTGATTGAAAAAAAATTTGCACAAAATAATTTTGAATGAGAAACACAGTGCTGAGTTTCAGTTATTTGAATCTCCTTGTTTAAATGTAGAGGGTTGTATCATGGTGGATTGCTTGCTTCTTAACACCCACGGTTTTGCAATATGAAATGTTACAAAATAGTATGAATGTCATCCAAATCACACATTCAATTGTTGTGTTTAAATGCCAGTCGATTGAAAAAAAACTTTACAAAATAATTGTGAATGGGAAAAAAAGTGCTGGGTTTTAGTTATTTGAATCTCCTTGTTTAAATGTAAAGGGTTGCCTCATGGTGGGTTGTTTAATTCTTAACACCCATGGTTTTGCAATATGGAATGTTACAAAATAGTATGAATTTATTGCAAATCACACATTCCATTATTGTGTTTAAATTTTAGTTGATTGAAAAAAAATTGCACGAAATAATTGTGAATGAGAAACATAGTGTTGGGTTTCAGTTATTTGAATCTCCTTGTTTTAATGTAGAGGGTTGTCTCATGGTGGGTTGCTTGTTTCTTAAAACCCATGGTTTTTCAAAATGGAATGTTACAAAATAGTATGAATGTATTCCAAATCACACATTCCATTGTTGTGTTTAAATTTCAATCGATTGAAAAAATTTGCACAAAATAATTATGAATGAAAAACACAGTGTTGCATTTTAATTATTTGAATCCCCTTGTTTAAATGTAAAGGGTTGTTTCATGATGACTTGTTTTGGTTCTTAACAACCACAGTTTTGCAACATGAAGTGTTAAAAAATAGTATGAATGTCTTCCAAATCACACATTCCATTGTTGTGTTTAAATTTTAGTTAATTGAAAAAAAATAGCACAAAATAATTATGAATGGGAAACACAGTGATGGGTTTCAATTATTTGAATCTACTTGTTTAAATGTAAATGGTTGTCTCATGGTGGGTTGCTTGTTTCTTGAAACCCACAGTTTTGCAACATGGAATGTTACAAAATAGTATGAATGTTTTCCAAATCACACATTCCATTGTTGTGTTTAAATTTTAGTCGATTGAAAAAAACCAAACTGCACAAAATAATTGTGAATGAGAAACACAGTAAGGGGTTTCAATTATTTGAATCTTCTTATTTAAATGTAAAGGGTTGCCACATGGTGGATTATTTTCTTCTTTACACCCATGGTTTTACAATATGAAATGTTACAAGATAGAATGAATGTTTTCCAAAACACACATTCCATTGTTGTATTTAAATTTTAGGTGATTGAAAAAAAAACTACACAAAATAATTGTGAATGAGAAACACAGTGTTGGGTTTCAGTTATTTGAATCTCCTTGTTTTAATGTAGAGGGTTGTCTCATGGTGGGTTGCTTGTTTCTTAACACCCATGGTTTTGTAACATGGAATGTTACAAAACAGTATGAATGTATTCCAAATCACACATTCCATTGTTGTGTTTAAATTTCAATCGATTGAAAAAAATTTGTACAAAATAATTGTGAATGAAAAACACAGTGCTGCGTTTTAGTTATTTGAATCTCCTTGTTTAAATGTAAAGGGTTGTTTCATGATGGCTTGTGTTGGTTCTTAACACCCATGGTTTTGCAACATGGAATGTTACAAAATAGTATGAATGTATTCCAAATCACACATTCTATTGTTGTTTTTAAATTTCAATCGATTGAAAAAAATTGCACAAAATAATTGTGAATGAAAAACACAGTGCTGCATTTTAGTTTTTTAAATTTGATTGTTTAAATGTAAATGGTTGTCTCATGGTGGGTTGTTTGCTTTTTTAACACCCATGGTTTTGCAACATGGAATGTTTCAAAACAGTATGAATGTATTCCAAATCACACATTCTATTGTTGTGTTTAAATTTCAGTCGATTGAAAAAAAGACTACATAAAAATAATTATGAATGAGAAATATAGTGCTGAGTTTCAATTATTTGAATCTCTTTGTTTAAATGTAAAGGGTTGTCTCATGGTGGGTTGCTTGCTTCTTAACACCCATGGTATTGCCACATGGAATGTTACAAAATAGTATTAATGATTTCCAAATGACACATTCCATTGTTGTGTTTAAATTTCAGCGGATTGAAAAAATAACTGCACAAAATAATTTTGAATGAGAAACACAGTGTTGGGTTTTAGTTATTTGAGTCTTTTTGTTTAAATGTAAAGAGTTGTCTCATGGTGGGTCGGTTGCTTCTTAACACCCACAGTATTGCACCATGGAATGCTACAAAATAGTATGAATGTCTTCCAAATCACACATTCCATTTTTGTGTTTAAATTTCAATTGATTAAAAGAAACTACACAAAATAATTGTGAATGGGAAACACAATGTTGGGTTTCAGTTATTTGAATCTCCTTGTTTAAATGGAAAGGGTTGTCTTATGGTGGGTCGGTTGCTTATTAACACCCATGGTATTGCAACATGAAATGTTACAAAATATTATGAATGTTTTCCAAATCACATATTCCATTATTGTGTTTAAATTTTAATCAAGATTGAATTTTTTTTTGCATAAAAAATTGTGAATGAGAAACATAGTGCCGAGGTTTCAGTTATTTGAATCTCTTTGTTTAAATGTAGAGGGTTGTCTCATGGTGGATTGCTTTCTTTTTGACACCCATAGTTTTGCAACATGGAATGTTACAAAATAGTATGAATGCCTTCCAAATCACACATTTCATTGTTGCGTTTAAATTTTAGTCTATTGAAAAAAAAACTGCACAAAATAATTATGAATGAGAAACACAGTAAAGGGTTTCAGTTATTTGAATCTCCTTATTTAAATGTAAAGGGTTGCCACATGGTGGATTATTTTCTTCTTTACACCCATGGTTTTACAATATGAAATGTTACAAGATAGAATGAATGTTTTCCAAAACACACATTCCATTGTTGTATTTAAATTTCAGGTGATTGAAAAAAAAACTACACAAAATAATTGTGAATGAGAAACACAGTGTTGGGTTTCACTTATTTGAATCTCCTTGTTTAAATGTAAGGAGTTGTCTCATGCTGGGTTGCTTGCTTCTTAACACTCACGGTATTGTAAAATGGAATGTTACAAAATAGTATGAATATTTTTCAAATCACACATTCTATTGTTGTGTTTGAATTTCATTTGATTGAATTTTTTTTTGCACAAAATAATTGTGAATGAGAAACATAGTGTTGGGTTTCAGTTATTTGAATCTCTTTGTTTAAATGTAGAGGGTTGTATCATGGTGAGTTGCTTGCTTCTTAAAACCCACGGTTTTGCAATATAAAATGTTACAAAACAGTATGAATGTCGTCCAAATCACACATTCAATTGTTGTGTTTAAATTCTAGTCGATTGAAAAAAAAACTTCACAAAATAATTGTGAATGGGCAAAACGGTGTTGAGTTTTAGTTATTTGAATCTCTTTGTTTAAATGTAAAGGGTTGCCTCATGGTGAGTTGTTCGCTTATTAACACCTATGGTTTTGCAACATGGAATTTTACAAAATAGTATGAATGTCTTCCAAATCACACATTCCATTGTTGTGTTTAAATTTCAGTTGATTGAAAAAAAACTGCATAGAATGATTGTGAATGAGAAACATAGTGTTGGGTTTCAGTTATTTAAATCTCCTTATTTAAATGTAAATGGTTGTCTCATGGTGGGTTGTTTGCTTTCTTAACACCCACAGTTTTGCAACATGGAATGTTACAAAACAGTATGAATGTATTCCAAATCACACATTCCATTGTTGTGTTTAAATTTCAATGGATTGAAAAAAAGACTACACAAAATAATTATGAATGAGAAACACAGTGCTGGGTTTCAGTTATTTGAGTCTCTTTGTTTAAATGTAAAGGGTTGTCTCATGGTGGGTTGCTTGCTTCTTAACACCCACGGTATTGCCACATGGAATGTTACAAAATAGTATTAATGATTTCCAAATGACACATTCCATTGTTGTGTTTAAATTTCAGTGGATTGAAAAAACAACTGCATAAAATAATTTTGAATGGGAAACATAGTGTTGGGTTTCAGTTATTTGAGTCTTTTTGTTTAAATGTAAAGAGTTGTCTCATGGTGGGTCGGTTGCTTCTTAACACCCATAGTATTGCACCATGGAATGTTACAAAATAGTATGAATGTCCTCCAAATCACACATTCCATTATTGTGTTTGAATTTTAGTTGATTGAAAAAAAAACTACACAAAATAATTATGAATGGAAAACACAGTGCCGAGTTTCAATTATTTGAATCTCCTTGTTTAAATGTAAATGACCGTCTCATTATGGGTTGCTTGATTCTTAACACTCACGATTTTGCAACATGAAATGTTACAAAATAGTATGAATGTCTTCCAAATCACATATTCCATTGTTGTGTTTAAATTTTAGTCGATTGAAAAATGTTTGCACAAAATAATTGTGAATGAGAAACAAAGTGCTAGGTTTCAGTTATTTGAATTTTCTTGTTTAAATGTAGAGGGTTGTCTCATGTTGGGTTGTTTTTCTTCTTAACACTCATGGTTTTGCAACATGGAATGTTACAAAATAGTATGAATTCTAAATCACGCCTTCCATTGTTGTATTTAAATTTCAGTTGATTGAAATAAAGCTATACAAAATAACTATGAATGGAAAACACAATGTTGAGATTCAATTATTTAATCTCTTTGTTTAAATGTAAAGGGTTGCCTCATGGTGGGTTTCTTGCTTCTTAACACCCACGGTATTGCAACATGAAATGTTACAAAACAATATGAATGTCTTTCAAATCACACATTCCATTGTCGTGTTTAAATTTTAGTTGATTGAAAAATAACTGCACAAAATAATTGTGAATGAGAAACACAGTGTTGGGTTTCAGTTATTTGAATCTCCTTATTTAAATGTAGAGGGTTATCTCATGGTAGGTTGCTTTCTTTTTAACACCCATGGTTTTGCAACATGGAATGTTACAAAACAATATGAATGTTTTACAAATAACACATTCTATTGTTGTGTTTAAATTTCAGTCGATTGAAAAAAAAATTGCACAAAATAATTGTGAATAGGAAACATAGTGTTGGGTTTCACTTATTTGAATCTCCTTGTTTAAATGTAAAGTGTTGCCTCATCGTGGGTTGTTTGCTTCTCAACACCTATAGGTTTGCAACATGGAATGTTACAAAACAATATGAATGTCTTCCAAATCATACATTCCATTGTTGTGTTTGAATTTGAGTTGATTGAAAAAAAAACTGCACACAATAATTATGAATGAGAAATATAGTGTTGGGTTTCAATTATTTGATTCTCCTTGTTTAAATGTAAATGGTTGTCTCATGGTGGGTTTATTGCTTCTTAACAACCATGGTTTTGCAACATGGAATGTTACAAAATAGTATGAATGTCTTTCAAATCACACAATCCATTGTTGTGTTTAAATTTTGGACCATTGAATTAAAAAGTGCACAAAATAATTGCAATTGGTAAAACATAGTGTTGGGTTTTAGTTATTTGAATCTCCCTGTTCAAATGTAAAGGGTTGTGTCATGGTAGGTTGCTTGATTCTTAACACCTACGGTTTTGCAACATGGAATGTTACAAAATAGTATGAATTTATTTGAAATCACACATTCTGTTGTTGTGTTCAACTTTCGCCTGATTGAAAAAATCAAGTGCAAAAATAATTGTGATTTGGAAAACACAATGTTGGGTTTCAGTTATTTGAATCTCCTTGTTTAAATGTAAATGGTTGTCTCATGGTGGGTTTCTTGCTTCTTAACACCCATGGTTATGCAACATAGAATGTTACAAAATAGTATGAATGTCTTCCAAATCACACATTCCATTGTTGTGTTTAACTTTCGCATGATTGAAAAAATTAATTGGAAAAAAGAAATGTGATTTGGAAAACACAGTGTTGGGTTTCAGTTATTTGAATGTCCTTGTTTAAATGTGAATGGTTGTCTCATGGTGGGTTGCTTACTTCTTAACACCTACGGTTTTGAAACATGGAATGTTTCAAAACCGTATGAATGTATTCAAAATCACACATTCCATTGTTGTGTTTGAATTTTGCATGATTTAAAAAAAAGTGCAGAAAATTATTGTGATTCGGAAAACACAGTGTTGGATTTTAGTTATTTGAATCTCCCTGTTCAAATTTCAAGGGTTGTCTCATGGTAGGTTTTTTGATTCTTAACACCTATGGTTTTGCAACGTGGAATGTTACAAAATAGTATGAATGTCTTCAAAATCACACATTCCATTGTTGTGTTTGAATTTTGCATGATTGAAAGAAAAGTGCATAAAATAATTGTGATTCAGAAAACACAATGTTGGGTTGTTGGACTATCCGATTTCCAGCCTACATTTGTGTTATATTTTATGTGTAGCTTGATTTAATTTATCACCTTTAATTTTCCTCATTTGAAGTTGAAACATCCTATTGGTTTCACATGGGTGAGAGAAATGCAAGAACATTTTATCTATGTTTAGTGAATGATTTTTTTTTTTCTTCACACAATCCACACTAATTTTAAATATTCATCCAATTATGTCATTTCCTAGAATGGGGAGAGGTTTGGAATGGAAGAAGCAAGATGATTGTAGGTGCAAGATGTACAAAATGGAGGCTATCCTTTTTCATTTTCTAATTTGGAATGGGCTGCTATTTCTGTCAACAAGGCTAAGGTCCCTAATCTTGTTGCAACAATTCCTCTTATAAGACTTGATCATTTCATTCGTGGTGAAATATCCATTGAAGGTGTAGAAACCAAATTTGTGGAGAAGAAAACAAGAGAACCTACCACGTCGTGTCTCGTCTATGAAAAAACTTATAGCAAAACAATTTTGTATCAAAGGTTTGTATATTTCGACATTCATTTCTATGGTCAAATGATATTTTACTCTCTCTTGGTTGAACATGATGAGATGATGCCTTTTTTCCAGCTACTGGTGTCAATATGATTCTGAATTCAAGAGAGACCAACATCCACCAGAGAAGAAACCACACAAGATGTTTATACAAATGCGAGGTTGTCAATACCACTTCATGGTAAAGGTTATGGAAGATAAACCTGATGTTGCCTATATTATCTACAAAGAAATTTTCCACATTGATAAAAACGATGAATTTTTCCATGGTATTCATGACACAAGTGGAGAGAAGCGTTCTATGTTTTTCGCTAATCTATCTGCGGAGTGCAAAAGCTATATTGAAAGCCTTTTGCTCATGGACATCAATGTCAATGCAATAATGGATAGACACATCAGTGATCTTGTGTTATGTGGCATGATGTCCAAGAGAGATCAATTCCTTACAAGAAAGGATGTAATGAATGCCTGGTGAAAGGTACGTTCTACTCACGCATAGAAACACAAAGTCAATTTGACAAGTATCCTACTGTGGAGTGGACAAGACTTTGACAACTTCTTCTACTTTCAACGGCCTGATGTGAACAATGCACATTTTGTTATCAGGGTTCAGACTCCATGGATGCTGGATAGGATGGTTAGCTACTCACACAATTCAGCCATCTCGATGGATACCATGTTTGCAACTAACAAATATGAGGTGAAACCTTACAAACATTGACAAATAGTTCTTCGTGTTTTCAATGATCTTCCTGGCTGTAAACTTCACAATGCTCATGCTGAGTTGTTCTATCTACAGTATCCATTGTATACTCTCCTCATTTTCGACGAGCAATAGAGTGGTGTGCCAGTTGCGTGGGTAGTCTCCTCACGAAACAAGATTGAGGACATCTCTACGTGGCTATGCGTATTGCTCAACCATGGAAGAAGAGCCAGGCCCAACTGGAGAATCAATGCATTTTTGACCAATGATGCGATTGCATAAACTCAAGCCATATAGTATGTGCATCCCTTTCTTCATTTGTGTACCTTTCTCATTTGTTATTCATTTTCAATTCCACTTTCTCATGTAGTCGAGCGGTAAACAATATCGTTTGTATTGTCTATTAGGGCTATCTTTCAATGTCGTGTGCTTCTATGCCTTTGGCATGTCAAAAGGGCTTGGCTAAAGAATGTATATAAGTAAGCAGCCAAGGAAAGTGCAATGGACATCTTCCGCAGTCTTGGCGCGATCATGATGGAAATCGGTGACACTGAAGATTGTGTCACTCAGCTATTGAACTCTTTCTTTCAGGAGTTCAATGCTCAACCCCGATTCTTAGAGTACTTCAACAAGAACTGGTGTGAAGGAGAAGGTCGAATTGGTGAGTTGAAATTTTTTGTCACCTCATATGATTCACACCATTAAAATTATTTGATGTCACCTCTAATATGTTGTCGCTTACTTGACTATTGAATTTTTTTTTTTGCAGCCATGTGGTCGAAAAATTGTAGACTATTCCCACATGCCAACCAAGATATGAATGCAGCCATTGAGTCATACCATTATGCACTAAAAAATCGGTACTTGTGTGATTTTTCAAAAAAATGCAATAGGAGAATGGATTATTTGTATTACACACTTGTGTATAAAATGGAACCATTGTATAGGCAAAAGAAGAAGTTGCAACATTATGGTTTTTTGACAAACAAAAAGTGTTTAAATATGCGATCTAGTGTGGAGCGGGCCAAGGAAATTCTAGACGATGATTGTATTCCTGATGAAACAGATCCTGGACGGTACTAGGTGAAAATTCAAAGTAGGTCAATTCACTACCTTGTTCGGAAATTTGGGGAGCACCTTTTTTTTGTGACTTCCCTTGGAGTTTGCAGGGGAACACTTGCAAACATGTCATCAAGGTTGTTGACTTGATTAAAAGATCATTTGCCGTTGAAGGGGTGGTCCACGGTAAGTGAATTTAAATTCGAATTGCATTACTTTATTGGAGTCAATTGTGTTTTGCATTTTCTATAGCCTAAGACAAATTTCTTTTGTGTGCTCATTTAGATGGGGGAGGTCAACCAATTGATACAAACATAACTTTGAACGAGACATTGTCAGAGGGGGCCATAGAGGAAAACAATCCTAATGTTCTTCCCCCTACGCAAGCTCCTTCTATGACTCATGTTTATGATGAACATGTGGTGAGAATGTCTCTTTGGAATGACACTAACAAACTCTTGAAGAAAGTGATGCGTACTCTGCCACAATCTCTACAACAGGTGCAATCATACGCAAAATGCATGGATAGGTTTCTAGAGGACCTATGAAAATCAAATGCATTTATGTTTGAATTCATTCCAGATGCTGATCAAGGTGCAACTACCACCATTCACATGCATCCATGGTTTAGTGCAACCAGGGATCGTCGTCGACGTCCAACCCGATGTACAAAGCATTCTGCACAACAGTTAGATCACCAAACCCCTTTGGATGACTCCTTTCCCTTGTCCGCGAATAATAGTTTGAATCTGAATGTCAATATGCAATGTGAGACTTCAGGTGCAACTGCTATGGATGTGGCAGAGGATACAACATCTAATACGGGTGAGTATGAGAAAACCCATTTCAATTTAAATATTGTAATAGGAAATAGTATTGTAGATTTCTTTTTTCCAGTATGTGCTTGTACCACATCATAAAATTTATGATTTATTTTATGGATTTTTTTGTTCACTTCAAAATTCCAATCTCGGGAAAGGAGTCCTCACCGGCGACTGTCTTTCAGGAGTGTAAACCTAATGGAAGGTATGGTTCGAATTTAATAACTTTTCTTACATAAGTCCAATTTTTGGTATGATGTTATGCAATACCATGCTTATAAAAATTTGGCTACGACACGATAGGCTGATGTCAGCCAATGTGCATTCACTTTGTTGCTTCTTCAAGTCTTACCAAGGATTGCACAAGCATAGTTCAATGTTTGGTTGCTAATCTTGGGAAAATACAAAAGTTTTCCAATGAAAAAGGATGCATAGAAGTTGGTAATTGAGGAAAGTGCATTCAATGGGGCTGAAAGTTTGTTCCTAAAGCATGGGCAGAAATTTGTAAACATGTTTCATATGGTGGCAGAGCATGGGAAGGTTTGGAATATAGTATTCTATTAAACCCTCATTTGTTAGAGATTTTTTTGTGCATAAAGTAAGGGTTTAGTAGATCAGCATTTGCTTGAGCCTTTGTATTCATAAAAGTAGATGATTCCTAAGGTATGAGAGTTGTCAAAGGGCTGTTTGAAGTCGTTAGGTGTTTTGATGATGATTTAAGACCTCCTCCTTTGTAAATTTGGGCTAATTGAGTGCATTTCCAGTGGTACAGTCACGTTTTCAAGCATTATTTTGAAAACAATAGCATCTGAATTTGTGATATGTAGAAATTGGCACAAATGGGTTTCTGGAACAGAAAATACCTTACAGAACAAACACTTCAAACAAGCTCTTCTTCGCTGTCGTGGACCCCAAAATAGGCCTATTTTACAAAGAGACTAATTAAGCCTAAAACATTCTTCAAACATGACTAATTAAGCCTGCAAAAACTTAATCTTACCTTAAACTTTGCTGCTCCCAAGTTTGATAGACATTCACTTACTAAACCCACCATATTTCACCTAAAATTTGCCTTATGAAAGATGTGCGATGCAATGGATGTAATCAACGATGTGATCTCTGTCGCTCGGGGAATGATTCTGATAGGTTAGTTTTTTTTGCTGGGATGATGGTTTTCTGAAGGGAGAAAGGAATTAGGCAGTTTGAGTTGCTGTCCCTGTAGATTGTGAGTGGAAAAGAGCATGACAAGTGAGGTTTAAGGTTAGGGTTTCATCAAAAAGGTGATGGAAGTGATATCCCTTGTTCTTTTAAGCATGTGTAGGCCTAAATAAAGTTGTTTGAGTTGGTTTGAAGGTTTCAGAAAGAGTGGAATATAGTTTTCCAAGTTACCCTCATGTCAATGGCTTGAAACAAGGGTTTCATGAATAAGCATTTGGGAAAGACAATATCTACAAACCAAGGGTGGATTTTGTGGTTTTTGAGGGCTAGTGAGACCTGCCCCATTAGTTTCTTGGGCTATTTGTATGATTAGAGTGGTGTGTCTGCTGAAATTTGGTGTAATTGGCCTTATGGACAACGCTATTTCTTGTTTTTGTGTAAGTTGTTCCAAAAGAGTCGTATGTGGGTTTCAAGTATGTTAAGGGGGACTGAAATGGGTCTCTACAATGATGATTATTTGCAGAGGTTGTTAATAGTTTGAGATAGTTAAGTTGACAAATTTGACTCTACTTAAAATAAGAAGTGAGTCACAACCCAGTGTGTTTTCCATCGTGCAACTGTTATGTGCATTTTGTGTTTGGAACATATGAAGACATATTGAAATGGAATGTTTTGTGAAAGAAAGGGTTGCCACAAAAAAAGAAAGTGAACTTTGAGACCTTGTTTTGTTATAGTCTGCAGAAAATAAAAATGTCAGGAACAACCCACTGTGTTTTCCATCTTGCAACTGTGATGTGCATTTTGTGTTCATAGCAAAAATAAATTTTCTATAACTCATTAGTTCAACTCATCTGATTGCAACAAATAGAATGCTCACATTATTTTCCATGTTGGAAAAGACACTGTCCATACACAATTAGTTAGTTATGAAATTTTTTCTTTCGCTTTCAATTTTCTTAGCAACCATTTCGTGTGTTTCTAATTAGAGAATGTTGTTGTATGTGCTGAAATTTTTGTTCTCTTTTCTTTCAAGTATTGTTCTTCCTACTGTTTGACTTGTGCATTGCCTATTCCCATTGGAGATATTGCATGTGCTACCTCATTAAGTTCCAAACAATAGGTACAATCTTTTTAGTGCTAACATTATCTATATCTTCCACTTTGCTCGCTTATTTTTTCACTGTTTCCATTGCATTGACAATGTCTTTCTAATTAGAGAATGTAGGTGTACCTTCTGAAAAAGTTGTTTTCTCTCTCATTTTAGGAATTTTAGAACCTGCTACTGTAGTTCTATAGAAGATGTCCCACATTTATCGAGCATGGGTGGCTAGTTGGTTGACTAACTACTACCCGTATCTTCCATGCAATATTCTTGCTCGAATTGAGGAATTCAGCCTCTCGTACAGGTTGCGGGAAAAGGTGTCAAGGGGAATTAATAGGAAAGGGCCAAACCACACAGATTTGCACTATGATAATTATGCTCACTTCTTCAACATCATCTTTGGTGTATGGGCACATATGGTCATGGATGTTCAATATTACAATCTACAAATAAAGATTTTCAATTTATGTGATTGGCCAATGTCTCTTTACCAAGAAATTCGAGACCTTTTCCTAGCTGGATGCATCTGGAAGGTGTGCATTAGACCAACAGTTATCATACACAAGCAAAATATTATGGATCAGCTGAGCATGAGGTTTATGAGATTCCTCAAGGGGGAATCTCTAATTAGTAATCACATAGGTCCTGTGGAGGAATAGTTGCTGGCCGTGCTCAAATTCAACCACATTATCATGTTTGAGATCCACCGTGTTAGGCCCTCCTTTAGGTTGCTACATGAGAATTACGGGGTGATAACATTGTATGCTATCAATTCCACCTTAACAATCAAAGTGCGAAAAATGCTTCCAAATGCTGAGAACACATAGATTATACATGTTCGTAAATGGTTGACATAGTCCTCAGTGTTACCAGTATTAAATGTGGATTGTAATTTTCTTCAGATTGTATAATATTGACTCTAAATGTTCTTACAATTCATTGTGTGATGCACATTGTTCTTATAAAATTTGATGGTGAACTTGAATATGTACTGTTTTGTTACAGTCTATGTTTTCCATTATGCAACTTTTCTTGTGCATCTTCTCTTGGAAACGTATAAGGATATTGAAATGGAATGTTTGCTGCAAGTAATGGGTTGTTACAAAATATGAACGTGAACTTTAAAACACTATTTTGTTGTAGTCTGCATAACATAAATTGTTCTCTTAGAACAAGATTTCAGAGGTGAGGGACAACCTTGCATGTTTTCCATTTTGCAACATTTTTTCAGCATAGTGTGTTGCAAACGTATAAGGAAATTGAAATGGAATGTTCAAATGGAAATAGAATGTTGAAATTGAAATGGAATGTTGAAATGGAAATTCAAAATCTGTAAATGTCTCTGTACATTGGTGACTTGAGGAGTTTTATTTGTGTAATATGAGTCCTTGTTGTGTAATTTTGTTTTGCATAGGTTTTTGGGCATAGGTGACTCCATTCTAAGATAGGGATTGGTGAATTTATGAGTATTTGGATACCATTAATTGACTGTCCTGTTAGGACATAATTGTCAAAAGGCATAGATTGAACAATATTTGGAGTATTTGGAATTTCCTTCCTTGAAAGGCTAAAAAGACATTGAAGAGTCATTCAAATAGAGTATTTTACATGCCATGGAACTAAGTTAAGAGTGTAAGAGAGTCTTTGTTGTTTTTTGTCAAATTGAATGATTAAAGGAAGCATAATTAGGCCGGTTAAGGACAATCTATTTTGAAAGCTCAGATATCGAGATGTTTAAGTTGGGGATTGCTTTTTGTCAGTCGTGTGTTGTTGGTTAAAGTGTTTTGAGGAATCTACCAGAGGTTTTTGGGCTTGGTTTTCAGTTTGGGTATTTTCAAACAAGGGTTTTCTGAAGGAAATTTGACTGAAAGGTGGAGTTTTCCAGTTTAGTCTTCTGACTTGTTTGCAATAGCATAGCGAGTTGAGTTGTTTGACCCCTGCAATGTCATCAAAAGTTTCTTGCAAGCAAGGGAAGTTATAAAATATGAACGTGAACTTCAATACATTGTCTTCTTACGGTGTGCATAACACTAACTATTGTCTTTCAACAAGATATGAAAACAGTGGGACAACCCTGTGTGTTTTCCATCCTACAACTTTTTTTTGTGCATCTTGTCTTCCAAATGTATAACAATATTGAAAGGGAATGTTTGCTGAAAGTAAGGGTTGTTATAAAATATGAAGGTGAACTTCAATACATTGTTTTGTTACAGTCTGCATAACAAAAAGTATTGTCTTTCAAGAAGAATTGGGAAGTCCTATGTGTTTTCCATCTTGCAACTTCTTATGTTTTTTTGGTGTGGAATGTTTGCTACAAGCAAGGGAAGTTATAGAATATGAAGGTGAACTTCAATGCATTGTCTTCTTACAGTGTGCAAAATAATAACTATTGTCTTTGAACAAGATTTGCAAAGTCTTGGATAACCCAATGTGTTTTCCATCCTGCAACAGTTATGTAAAATTTGTGTTCGAAACATATGAACAAATAGTGAACAAGACTATTTTTCTTAAAGTAAGGGGTGTCATAAAACAGTAAAGTGAAGTTGAAAACATTCTTTTGTTACAGTCTGGAAAAAATAAGAAGTGAGCCACAACCCAATGTGCTTTCCATGATGCTACTATTATGTAAATTTTGTGTTGGAAACATATGAGAAGATATTGAGAAAGAGTGTTTTGCTCAAAGTAAGGGCTGTGAACAAACAAGAAGGTGAACTTCAAAACATTCATTTCTTACAGCCTGCATAAAATAAGAAGTAAGCCACAACCCACTATTTTTTCCATGATGCAATTGTCATGTAAATAATGTGTTGGAAACATATGAGCAAATATTTAAGAAGAGTGTTTTGCTCAAAGGGTTGTTAAAAATTATGAAGCTCAACTTCAATACATTGTATTCTTACGGTGTGCATAACACTAACTGTTGTCTTTGAACAAGATTTGCAAAGTTTGGAACAACCCAGTGTGTTTTCCATCCTACAATAGTTATGTAGAAAAACTATTATACACAAACCAATTCAGGTTATATGGAGAAAATACTCCAAGATAAATATTTTTTTAGAAGTAAATTACCCTCCTTAAATGGATAAGAGGTTTGAACAACTAAGTTCGTAGAGGATAAACCACTCATAGAGAGTGGTGTTTTAGAATATTGAGACTTAAAACCTTACTTTAAAGGTTTTCTAGAAGGATGAATAGGGTTTTCTAATCCACCAATATATGCTTTGCTTTGTCATTGGCATTTGGGTAAGGACACACCATGAAAATTAATACTTTACCAATCACATTGTTATCATTAGCATGTAGTTGAAGGTACATAATGAGAATCAAGGGTGCATTACTAGATTGAGATATTTTGATGGGCCTATTGTAATCACCTTTGCAATTGCTGACATTAGTTTGATTTTCATCATTATTTTCTTGAGGCATTTCACTTGTTCATTTAGAAGTTGATTTGATCTTGTGAGTGACTCATGGATAGTCCTTATTTTTATGTTTAGAGGATTGAGACCCAACATATTTTTTAGGTAGTTTTATATATAATATGCATTACAAATGGTGCATTTAAAAAATTAGTATATCATTGGTTTCCTTAGGGTACTAAGATATGTCTATTTCTTATTGACCACGTGTTTTGATCAAGCCAAATAGATATTGTCTATTTCAACACACACCACCATCCATAGAGAGTCCAAAGAATACAATTTAGAAATGGATAGAAAAGAAAAGGTAAACTAAGAAATTCAACCCACATTAACACTTTAAAGACCTAGTTGTTGAACTCAAAAAATCTCTAGTCTAAGGGGAGAAAAAAAAATTATGGACATAGCAATGAATATGTTGAAGGAAAATGTCCACATGATTAGCTTTGATAAATTATAAGAGAAATGCCCTTGGTTAAGTTATAGATAACATATATTTTAACACCATGAGGGACCCAAGAGGCATTCACCTAACTTCCTACATGCTTTTAGATATAATCCTTCCTACAAACTAGTTTATAAGAGAATTATTCTATCCACTTGTATGGATTATCACAATCGAAAACTAGATTAGCGACACTTGATGGGTTTCAAATCCCATACCTCATGGATTGCTTTTATAAGTAGTTTCTCAAATTTCTTGATAAATGGTGACATCAATTGTTCTCATACCAACCAATTTAGCATTAAAAACCAAAAGATAATATTTATCTAGCACTATAAAGCATCCAAAAGATAACACTAACTGTTGTCTTTGAACAAGATTTGCAAAGTCTAGGACAACCCAGTGTGTTTTCCATCCTGCAAGATGTTGGAGTACAATACCATTGAGAGGGGGGGTGAAGCAGTGGTATATCAAATCAAAATGAACTTGACTTAAACTTTTACAAATCAAATGTAAAGTGAAATCTCTAGAGAAATTTAGTTATCAAGCATGTTTGATGATTTTTAACATGAATGAACATAAAGACCATCACCAGATCATAGAGACCGTGAACATTATAGAAACCCAAAAGCTGAAATATTTACAAGATAACATAATCTTAGGACAACTTTAAAATTGAATGAAATATGATAAATAAATGAACATTAGGACCAAAAAACTTTAGTGATAATGACAACTCATAACACAAAAAAATTCCTGAGTGGAAAACCCTCATGGGGTATAAAAACCACTCATAAAATTGCTTCACTGGCTTAGTAAAAAAAAATGCCTCACTGGATACAATGTGTCTCACTGACAATACTATTTCACTGATAGATTTCAAATGTCTCACTAGCAAATAAATGTGCCTCACTGGCAATGTGTCTCACTGAAAATGTGTCTGACTGACAATGTACCTCACTGACAATGTGCCTCACTAGCTTATACATTATCACTTTTCAAATATTTTTCAATTCACATACAAAGTATCATCTCTGTTTCTCTACTCAACATCTCCTGATCTCATATCACTTGAGATTCAGAAGCAAAGTACAATTTATTTCACATACAATATATCATTGTATATATATTGTGATTATAAACAATGATGCATCATACAATGAAATCAATGCTCTACAGATTCTTCTCAATGTATCTGATATACAAATCAAATAATCATAAAATTTGAATCATTGTAAGCCAATAACTCTCATATCAAGAATGATGTCTCTTTTTGATGCAATCAAACTCTCCATACTAAATTCCTTCAACAACATGCATAAATAGTGTTCTCTATTTTTGAATAGAAAGAGAATTGTCTTCATAACTGTTACAACCGAATTTACAACTATCCTTCTCAAACTGTTCTTTTTTAATAAACAATAGTAATCATTCTATGGTATGCCAAATTGAATAAAGAATGTGGACATGATCAACTATATGTATATTTTAAACCAACTGAAACCCATACCCGTAGTAGGATTAAAAGATGCAAAAAGTATTTCCTTAATACACAGTTAAACTCTTTAAAAAATAACCTTTGGTTTGAGCAAAACATAAACAAATACATAGACAAGAAACCCCTTTTTTGAGATACAAACTCAAATAAAAATGCAAAGATTTAACTTTAACAATAACCACAACCAAAAACTTCTCATCTTAACACAATCCGAGATAAATGAAAGATCTGTTAACACATCCCCCTTCAAGTTTTGACAAACAAAAAAGAGGTTTAAGGAAACAAAACACCTATCAACACTTCTTGTTCGAAACCTATCACTGCCACTTCATGTCATGCTCAAACTATAATGCCAACACATGCCAGAGGGGACAACACAAGAGTTATATAAAATTTATGTTCAAAACATATGAATAGATAATGAACAAGACTGTTTTTCTTAAAGTAAGGGGTGTCATAAAATAAGAAAGTGAAGCTGAAAGCATTCTTTTGTTACAGTCTAGAAAAAAATAAGAAGTGAGCCACAACCCACTGTGTTTTCCATGATGCAACTATTATGTAAAATTTGTGTTGGAAACATATGAGCAGATATTGAAAAGAGTTTTTTTCTCAAAGTAAGGGTTGTGAACAAACAAGAAGGTGAACTTCAAAACATTCATTTCTTACAGCCTGCAAAAAATAAGAAGTGAGCCACAACACACTGTGTTTTCCATGATGCAACTATTATGTAAATAATGTGTTGGAAACATATGGGAAAATATTGAAGACGAGTGTTTTTCTCAAAGTAAGGGTTGTTAAAATTTATGAAGCTCAACTTCAATACATTGTTTTCTTACAGTGTGCATAATAGAAAGTGGTAGTTGCATGTGGTTACATTTTTAAGTAAGTTTCAAATAAATAATAGGACTTGAGGTGGCATTGCCTAAAATTATTTGATGGCATTTGATAGTCTCTAATTAAATTTTACATGGAAACAAAAAGTGTCATGAAATCTACAAGAACATAGTCTTATATTTTATTGAAATGTGCTTACATTTGTAAGTAAGATGACATAAATAAGTAAGTTTTCGTAACGAAGTGACATACGAAAGTGCGTTTTCCAACACTACAAGAAATCGAAGCATTCTATTTGCTCCCATCACATAGAAAAAGGAAATGCCATTTTTACTCAACCAACTAGTTATCAAAATTGAAAGTGGACTTGATAACATTTTTGGACTGTATAAAATATAAAACATTTCATGAAATATGAAAGTGGACTTAAATGCATTTATGGAGTGTCAGAAATAATTACTGATCATAAGGAAACAATTACAGGGCTATGAAAAGTTTGATATGAAATGGATAACAATTATGTGTTCCAATGATATGGAATTAGTATATATGTTCAACATAATTGTGCAATAATAAAATAATTAGAGAGGCCCATAAAAAGTCTTGTATCAAATGTATAACACCATAGTGTTGAAACATATGCAAATGGTGTATCTCTACACCATAATTGTTCAATATTCAAATAATGAAACCCATAAAGCAGAATTAGTATTCAGAGCCTGTCTCATCAATTCCTACGCTACCTATTCTTTGCAATTGAGTTCATGCCTGCGTAATATATGACATGTTTCTTAGGGTCCTTGTGTATTTTGAGAGGGGTGATTCCAGATCCATGAACCCTAACAGATGATGAACGTGAAACAACAGATTTCTTCGTAGTCTGTGCTTTTTCCGTGTTAGGTTTAACACCTTCACCCTATAGCAAACAATTAATGAGAATTAATGTGTGCATGGAAACAATATACGTAGTATGATATATATACATCAAAACATCATTTAATGTGTACCTTTGGAACATAATGCTTCATCTCAATGAGTTTCCATATGACAAAGCCACCCACGCACTCTCTGACAGTCTCTATGCCAGTACGTGGAAAAGGCACGTAGCATGCACCATCAATGGCCTCAACAATGCTAACTCTTGCACAATTTTTTGGGTGCTTAAAGTAGTGGGTGTGAGAATTTTTGTTGACAACATGTACAATTCCTTTCACAACCCATTTACGTAGCCTCAAAAGATCAACGTGATCACCGAACTTAAAAGTTATGCCCTTGAAATCTATCATCTGTTCATCCATCAAATTTTCCTGCAATGGAAACGTCATTGACATGAAGCATAATTGAAGGAGCATTAAAAGATTCATAAAGAAATAAGAACAAAAGCATGTGTTGATGGTTAAAATGACACAAACAACATTAAAACAAAACATTTCTACTCTATTTCTCCTAAAAGAGAAAGACAGCGTGTAGTAGCCTAACTGCCAAGGTCCTAGTAGTTAGTTCTCAACTGTCTGATGTCACTCAATTGGTTCATGCAACTATAATATTCAAGGGGCTTGTGCTGGTAACAAAGGATTCAAGCTATGACTCTCTTTATCGAAATTTTAAATAAAAGAAAAAGATAGAACAAAGGGGTAAACCAGTAAGTATGAACCGAATTTATCTAGTATCTGGACATATACCTTCAACGATGAATGTTTCCTAACAGATCATAAAAACCATAAGATGATACAGTCTGTAGCATAATCTATACCACTGCATACATTTTAGGTGCTTAATTAACATCGCAATTACTCTTCACAAATATTTCAAGGATTTTCAAAACAACACACATTCATTCATCATCAAAATTATAGATCAACAGACTTTTTAATAACTTCAACTCAATGACAATCTAATAAGATGATCCTTAAATCTGATTCCTTCAAATGACTTTCATCATTCAAGAAACTCTTATGTTCAACACAATCACTACATACAGATAGATCATAACTTTATCAACCTTATCAAACAAACAATTTAATTCCAAACACCATCTTTTGAGTAAACCTATAATTCTATTAACTGTAAAAGATTTAAGTACAATGTATCTTTGCAAAAACTCTACAAAATTCTATCTCTTAGCATTAGGCAAGCCAATCCAGTTCTCAATTAGCTGACCTTTACAATATGATACCCATTAGGTATTTATAGATACACAAAAGAAGTTCGAACTTCACTTCTATTTTAGGCTTTCCACATTTTTAGGAACAATCAACTTTCTTGGAAACTTAGATCAACTTTGATCTTGAGTCCTTACATTATACATTCAGTTTGATCTAAAAATAGAAGATAGAAATAGAAGAAAAGAAGTCATGCGCCCTCAAGACTGTCAGTGTTGCATTCGTGCAACATGCAAGGAAGAAGAACATCATGCATGCAATATTTTTATGCATGTGAAGCCGGATCCACCATGAACTCATCATAACTGGTAAAGACTTGTTGTAGCATATCCATATCTGGCCCATCAATCCAGTCATCTTCAAATTTGATCCGATCCAACTCAACTGTAGCAAACTCTTTCATACTTCTAACCTTGATCAATTCTCTCCCTGCAGCTTTTATTTCTTCTTTGACTTCTACAAGCCAATCTATCACCAAGTCTCCTCCATCATCTTTCTCCTACATGAGTCCTTGGAATATTTCATTCCATTTCTCTCTAACCTGACTCAAAGGCATGCCATCTTTTGTCATTACATTCACATGTACAATTATAGCCATGACTGCTTCCAACTCTTACAACTGCTCAGTTAAATTATTAACTGCTTCCTGAATCTCATCCTTATGCTTGCTCAAAAATCCACTCCTAAACTTAAGTATGCGAGAAGTCTTTTCTACAAAATCTTTGTTATCATCTTCAAGTATAGATTCTTCTAGAAGAGTAGTTAGAGGCAATGTATTTATCTTTTCTAACTTTTCACTATACTCCTTATACTCTTCTTCTAGTTTTTCGGATGCCTCAATGTATTGATGCATCTCTTTTATTACTCCTTCTGCCTCTTTGTAGGCTTCAAATCCTTTTGCTAAAACCTCACCTACCTCTCGGTTCACTTTGTCTATCCATTTGTCAACCATCTCCGCTTTACCTCTAACTTGCACCAAATCATCTACCTCCTTTTTGCTTAACAAAACAGGAGTCTCAATGGTTACAATTTACTGTGACCTTGGAGAGGAGACACTCTTCAAGAATGAATGTAGCTGATCTAATTGAGCTTTTAGATCATCCTTCTTTTGTTTGTCCTTCATCATTCTTGATTTAGTTGTTGAGGCCACCACATCAATCAAATTCATTTGTTGATTCCTAGTGGGTCTTCCTAAATTAACCATACTTAATTAATAGTCTATTAGCTACATATCCCCTACCTCCTTTTCTATCATATGCATGGCACATTTAGCAACTATCTCTCCTTTATCTGTGAGTCTAGTAGAATGTAAGATTCTAGCCTTCTTCTTAGGCCTTTCCTGTTCAATTCCCTTTATCATGTCCTCCCAATTAAGAGGTTGAGGAGGTGTTCTGGCTCTCTTCTGCAAGTCTAAATTCAACCATACAGGAGCACTGGGAGCAGTCATCATCATGGAAGAGGAAGCAACAACTGTGGAGGGTGGTTGAATATTTACCTCAGGTTGAGAATCAACCTTTGCTTTCTCTTGTTGTTCCTGCAGCACATGCATCTGCACCAACTTCTCAGCCTCTTCTCTATCTCGTTGTCCTTGAATTTTCTTGTCTTCTTCTTCTTTCCTCATTCTCTCTTCTTCCAACAGATCCTTCTCCATTTTCTCCTTCTCTAACCTTTCCTTTTCTAATTTCTCTTTTTCTAAGGCCTCTCTTTCTAGAGTCTCCCTTTCTAACCGTTCTGCTTCTAAAGCCTTAAGTTTTTCAGCTTCTACTTCTTCTCCCTGTTGCTTCCTCATTAGCTCTTTGGCATCTCTTTTCTTTTTTAGAGCTTCAACTTCTTGTTCTTTCTGTCTAGCTTCCTCTGCAAGCTTCAGTCTAGCAACCAGGGCTTCCTTTTCCCTCCGATTTCTTGCTTTCTCCTCCTCAAGATCATGGATCTTCTGTATCAATTCTAACTTGTCACTTTCTGCTTTAACCTTGATCTCATGCTCTCGTTGCCTCATTTGCTTCTCCATTTCATCAGCTTGTAACTTTTCCTCCATTTCCTTTTGCTTCTCCGTAGCAGCCCTTACATCAAACTCTCTTATAGCATCTTCAAATAGTTTCCATTGCTCTTCCTGCGTCAGAATCTGCTCAATAGTACCCTCTAAAGGCATGTTTTCCTGCAGATCCTTCTCTGAAAAAGTTTCATCCGAGTCTGTCTCAATTTCTACCAGTTCTTCCTCCACTTCTTTTCCTTTATTAGCTTCAACCATGGCATAAAGTACTCCTTCTTGAACCTCTTTACTTTTCTTTCTTGTGAGTGGGGCTTGTGTAGATGACTCACCCAATGTGGGTGTAGAAACAATAGATTCAATCGGAACATCTCCCTCTGGTGCCTCTTCTTCTTCATCGACCACCTCAAGTTCTATTTCTTCAACATAAGGAGGAAAGAATTCTAATGGCTCCTTGGAAGGTGTCTTTCTTTTAATCCTCTTGTATCCTTTACCTTTCTTAAGGATTGGTCCTTGAGGAGCTCAAGCTTTCATCATCAACCATTGTACACTTCTATCCAAGACTGCTCTTCCAATTTTCTTAATATCAATTGTTTCTTCCTCATTCTAGTCTATTGGATCTAAGCTTTTGGTGCCAATTTTCAAAGCTTCATATGAGGGATCTAATACAATTCCATCATCCACCAAAGTGTCAGGAATATTTTCTTTAATAGCAAGCTCTGACATGAGTGAGATTGATAATCTCTCATAATTCTTCTTCCTCAAGTCATAATCATCCTGCCTATCACACCAAAAGTCCTCTAACAAATTAAAGTGTCTAGTGAACACTGAAGGTGATAAAGCATGCATTTTTCTTCCTTGGATCAAAATACTTACGAGTTGTATACAATCCCAATTTCAATTGTATCAACTCATTACAAACCACCTTTGCTCCCTTCAAATGTTGACAATTATATTCACCCAGTGTCATGGGAAATTTATGGCATCCTGTCTTGTGCTTGATCCCAAACCTAGCATTAACTCCAATGGCCTGATACACAAACTCCATAAGCACTATTCTGTTACTGCAGCATCTTGGAAACAAATGGGGATGACCTTCAAAAC
This sequence comes from Sequoiadendron giganteum, assembly GCA_007115665.2. NCBI lineage: Eukaryota > Viridiplantae > Streptophyta > Pinopsida > Cupressales > Cupressaceae > Sequoiadendron > Sequoiadendron giganteum. Next base: position 539,004,863 of record CM021106.1, on the reverse strand, counting down.
CAAACAATCTGAAGTATGTAAATTTGGGGTATTGGATGTACCAACTTCCCCATTCAGAAATGAATGCCATGGCTTCTTGACTTAATCGATACCCTGCATCTCCATTCAATTGATTGATGATCACATATAAAAAGGCATCATTGACTCTTCTGAAATGAGTCTCAACAACCTGAAGAGATAATTGATCGTAGTGTTCCCATACTTTCTTTTATCCATCCAAAACTCCCATTATACCTACTCTATTTAATCCTAGGAAAACCCCCAATCTTGCTACCGCATAAACCACATAAGAAGTCATGAAGAAAGATTTAGTCTGTCTAACACTTGTGAGCTGATCATGTATGGCATCAGAAACAATCATTGACCAATCAAACTGGTAATCACCCTAAAAGATTACTTGAATGAAATGAAACATCCATTCCTTGAAGTGGAAGGTATCCCTCTTCCCAAACACTCTGGACAACATTAATATCAGGTCAGATACCTCCTTCTTGAAATCTGCCCTCTTTGGCTGGTCTGCAAGCTTGCTTAAAGATTTCTTCTCTATGCTTAACCATTTTTGTTTAAGTGAGACTTATTGGAGTCTTTATGCGTGCTATATTTCTCCAATGCCTCTGCTTCAGTTAGCTGCACCAAGTTCTTGGGATCAGGAACATTAAATATACTTTGGAACATTTGCGGAGTAAGATCTATAATCACATTATTTTGTGAATCCATGCATAATCTTGTAGCAGGATTGTAAGTACTGGCTACTGTCAATATCAACTCCGGACACTGGACTGATAAAGGAAACACAGTAATATGTGCAAGACCGGAGTCAACAATCCTTTGTGTTCTCCCTGTTAAGTTTGCTCTTTTTGCAAAAGTCTCTTCATGTAATTCTTCAAATCTAAACTAGCCCAGATTAGTATCCGTGATATCTGACCAGTCTGATTCCACCTTGCTTACTTTCACCACCGGATTCCTATGATCATACCTCAATGTATAAGACAGCTGTTCTGGTTTCACCTTCTTTATTTTTGGTGCTGTCTTTGATGTTCCAGCCGGTTGATTCCTTCGAGCGGCCTCTCTTGAGGTTCCTGACATCTTTCAATTCTCCTGAAAGCAAACCTCTAATTAGATCTTTAGATATCATCATAAAACATGCTTTTAAAACATACTTGTTACACATACATCGGAGTCGGAACCAGACAGAAGCTCAAAACAATCTCTTTTACAAAACTGGCGAACTCGGAGCAAAAATTGATATAGAAACCTCACCTAATAACAGACGGGCTCGGAGTCGGAGCCGGGGAGATTATCGGAACCTGGATCGGAATGAAAAAAAAGATTTGGTTTTCTTCGAATTTTCATTGTTTCATATTCTATTTCCACTCCGCCTTCGCCTCCGATTTGGTCATTGTTACTTTGCAGAAAGACTTTCCCATTATACGCAGAGCTGGAAACGGGATGAGAATGGAATCGATAACCTTTGCAAACAAAATTCTTAAATTCAAGATCGGTTATGATCCCGGCTCCGCTAGTTATCATATATTTCAAGGAAACCTTTTAGAACTCGGAATCAGAAACGGGATAGAAATGGAATTGATGACTTTTGTAAAACAAAACTCTTAGGTCCATAATCTATTCCGATCCCGCCTCCGCCTATGTTATCATGATGCCATCAAATACTTTATTCATTTTCAGCACAACTTCATGATTAAAACCTAGGTCGCTATAAAATGGAAAAGGAGCTTTAAAACACTACACTCATATGACCATGGGGAACAATTGCATTTTAGGGCCATTATTTAAATCATTTAAAGTAATTACAGAGACCAACAAAACCCTAATCTAATAAACCTGATAAAAACTAGGGCACGGGTTTAAACCTTGCCATTTCACCAGACCAAAACAAACGACGAAACCCTAATTTAAACAATAAATCTAATCTATCCTAACTCACTGTAAATCGTTAATCTACCTCACTGTAAAAACACCCTTAATCTAATCTAATCTACTGTGAACCTAAAACCAAACACGACGCAATCACGATTAAGACGTGAAAGCGACAATGCCTAAAAATAGAAAGAAACGATACGATAAAATAAGAAAACAAAGATTTAAAGCAAAACAAACAAGACAAAACAAGAACCTACTCATTCAATCACATCGATGATCATAGATTTGCTTTAAAACACAATGATTGAACATGCGAGCAGATATAAAGCAAAACACAATGAACACAACTGCAAATAAACAATGAACAACAAAGATAAAAGACCTACCTCAAACGCAAACAAACCCAAGCTAACTTTCTGAATTGATTCGCACACAATATCCCTTCTCTATCTCGATCAATTTGCTCAAATGAACTCTGCTATTGCTCTTCGCGCTCTTAGACTTGTAATAATAACAATAATGATTGGCTTTAACCCTTAATAAAGGTAAATATGTGAATTTCTACCTACACCGGCAACCACCATTAATGCATTAAAATGCAGTAAAGGCGGAGTTGGAACTGTAAGAGAACGAACACTGGTCTGCAGTGCAACTTCAGTCAAAAAGTCAACGACAAAAATGGCGGGGGTAGAACTAAAATGGAAACGGAATCTCAAATTCATAAAATTCCCAAACTCAATTCCCATTCCGGTTCTGGTTCCGCCAATTAAAAACAAAACAAAAGTAAAAACAAAAAGTAAACCAAAAAGACCGACTTAAAAAGACAAACAAAAAGTCAAGACTAAAACAAAAGTCAAAATAGCGGAGGCGGGGACGGAGTTGATTACGATTTTGCAATTTTTAGTAAGGACTAAGTTAACACCCATTCCAGCTCCGATTCCACTGAAGACAAAAACAAAGACAAAAGAAAAGATTGTTGGATGGAACCAAAAACAAGCCTCAAAGAACTTTCGGAACCCGATTCAGTTCCGGTTCCGACTCCGACAGACTCAAAAAACAAAATGAAAGATAAAGGAAAACAAGGGGGACCCATTTTGACCAAGGCAAAAGATGGGGTGGTTATGCAAGGCATAATACCTCTTATGTACATCCCTTGTACAATAATATTTGAATAACACATGACACATATACTATAGTGATTGGAAAGCACATTCTCATTGGATAAGGAATTTATCCTTAGTGTAATCCAAATAGATAAATAATGTAGCTATATTGTACACTACACCATGGGTCCTTTCCTTTTCTTTGGTAATTGCATGGAAAAATCAGTGGCTGAGATCATTCATCACTTACACCTCCATTTTTCCTCTATTTTTCTTAACTGTAAAGTAATGTTCTTGACTACTTGTCCAACTTGAGCATAACATTGTTCTTGGAAACCTGCCAAATTCCAATACTGGTACATACTTAAGCTTTGTATCGACTAAGTTTCATCGATCTCTTTGATCTATTAATCCTTTTTGAAAATCTATTAAGTCTTAGGTTAACTCTATTTCTAAGCCTATTTCAACCTAATAGATTTTCCAACCTCCCTTTCCATATAATGGTCCAAACCTCAATGTTAGAAGTTTATAAATCATTCAATATTTGGTTTACCACTTTTTCCCATTTGACCATAATAATATATTGTGCATTCATTCAATTGAATGTCTCATGGTATGATCATGGTTTACACAACCCTATCATTATTTTCTTGTTCACAACTAAGAGAACCTTCTCAGGAATATTAAGCAACTACTTCTCACAATATATTATTTAGGACTGAAATCCTATAAATCAAGTTTCCAAATGGCATTGATTACCTTGGATGAGTCTATCGACTAGAACATTATGTTAGTTCCGCTGATATAGACAGATTAATCTATCTTGTGTTTTACCACTCTCCCTCTAGAATCTCAATAGAGTACACATATCCTGTCGATGATGACATCTTGTCCTCATTTCTTGGTACAATAAACTTTTTCCTACTACATTTCGTGCAACCTCTTACTCTATATTTTACCAGGTTTTAGTGGTTCCTCATTCGACAAATGAATTTTTCATTCCATTTTCCTAACTTTGACATCAATTTCCTCATTTCATTCCTGAATCTTCCAAAATTTTGGGTACATTGGTTCTTTAATATACAATAATAGTCTATTCTTTGACTAAGTAAAACCTATTTTATGATCTCACGCCTCCTTTAATTCCTAAGTAATAATGGTTAGGAGTTTTTGTAGGGATAAATCCACTTTATCATAAGACATGCACAACTTGGATCTCTTCCTTCCTTGGATTATTTCCAAAGATGCAATTCATATTTTAACTCAATCTAATTTTCTCGATAAGAATTGGTACTAATTTTGATTATTAATCCTTGTTAAATCATCTTGGTCCCTAGAAGATATCAAATTTAATTGCATGTCTAATTACCAAGCACAAAAGTTTCTCGTGAGCTCCATTGATTCATTTAATCACATAGGTGAGTCCCAAAATCGATATACCCTAGTTCTAGGATAGATTCATCAATAACTAATCTGATGTTATAGGTTACCCTAACCCTATATGTCCCAATCAAGAGCAAAAGTACAACCCAATTGAGTAAGTTATTTCCAACCTATCGGTGTCAATGAGTAATTCAATACATATCCCAAACCAGTAGGTAAAACTTAACCTAAGGTTTCTCTCTTTAATTCCAATGAACTTTTCATCCCAAATAGGCTATTTTAACCCCAAGGTTTCATTTGAGTGTAAACTATGATCAAATAATCATTCTAGTAAAGATATTTTGATGTGGTTCACATAGCATCATATTGTATCTTACATACCTTCTCTATGTCTTTATAGCTAAACCTTAACATCCCCAAGGTTTTCTATCATAGTTATATAATAGTGCTAAGTCACTTCATGAAATTGACATAACTCACACTCTACACATAGTCTAACTATCTAAGAATAGATCAACAATAGCTATTTCTCGTAAGGTAGTAGAAGTAGAAGACATTTTCTTACAAATCATAAGTAATTTATATCTTCCCTTGTATATCCCATAGATTATGATCTTCCTTTTCATGACCAAGTTATCTTCTTATCCTTTCCTTAAGGCTTCAATGATAATAGCTATTAATTTTACAATATATATAGATAGATATATATGCAAGGTATGGTGTGATAATAGGTCACAACTCTTGGCCTTTCTACTACTTTTATTCAAAAATTCCAATACCTTTTTCCTTGTGGTCATAAAATGTATGACTTAATTGTCATAATGACTTGCAAATAAGTCATTAGTTCTTCCAAATTTAAAATACATTCACGATTTTCATTGGTTTTGGTACTTAATCGAGTCAATCCACTCACTTCCTCCCCCCCTTAGAGTTTCCACAATATTTGATCTACTCAAAGTTGAACTCCTAGAAAAAACTTGCTTCTTTGAAATGATTTGTCATTCCTTTTTGTTGGCTTTCCATTTACTTTTTCTTGCCTCAATGGAATACTTTGAATATACTTTTTCCCAAAGTTAGATTCATCATTGATTTTGAATCCCGTAGATTCAACATTTTGGATCTTCCAATAGGAGATCTAATGAATAATCAACCACTTAGAAATTAAGAGGCACATTAATATTCCAATTATCTTTCCAATATCCTTTTTGTGGAGTAATATCCTTACCCACAAAGACTCATTGGTTGATGCATATTTCAACTTAGAACGTTGTTTTCCTTACAACTTCTATCGATTTGACACATAGTGCCATATTGTATTCTATTTTCTTTTGGAATTTCTAAACATATGTTGGATTTTTTTGACACATTGGTGAGTTCAAATTTATACTTCAACTAATCTATGTACTATCCAAACCTTTGATTAGGTCAAAATGATTTATCTTTACAATTTTATTTCCTATAATCACCTTTCCAATCCAAGTGACTCTATCTCACTTCTAAGTAACTTCATAACCTTTAGAGATACCAATGTTGTTTGGTTTCTTTTTCTCGCCTTATACAAAACTCCAAATTGATCTCATTGATTACTTCTTTCTAACCATTCTAGTATTTTCCCTTTTCCCTAGGTACTAACTCTTTTCTTGCCAGATCCTATCCTTATACAAGAAATAAATTTATGTCAAGAGTTGTCCAACCTTGTGGATATCCTTTTGTTGAATCATATAATTTATGCTGACATTGCATACACATAGATTCATAGTGTACTTAATAAATCCAATAATTATTGAATCTTTACAACTATAGGTTGTTACTAATAAGGGGTTATCTCATTTCTTCCCATCCCCTTAGAGTCATTTAGATATCTAGTAGGATAAAGGTATATTTTGGTTATTCTTCCTAACAACCTTCCTACATAACCTAATTGCATAATCTTCCACAATCAAAGCTAATATCATAATAAGTTGTTGGTTTATAATTTTTCACTCTAGGGACGACTCTTATCTAGTCCCAACTTAAATAATTTTCTAGGAATCTCATCTTATTTTCTCTTTTCCCTCAGTTCTTTTCTCTTATCATTGTGGCACAAGAAATTTTTAACCATTATCTTCTGATAAGGTTTACAAATTGTTTGCATAATGAGAACATAGGCTTCAGTGTTGAACCTGGTAGCTTTGATACCACATGTAACATTCCAACCTGTCAATGAAGTAAAAAATTTCAATTTTACACCTTTTGAGTAAATAAACTAAGTAACAAGCCATTGTAATAAAAAAATCTTTTCTTTATTGAGAATTTACAAACAAGATGCATTTCAAAATACAAAAAAGATTCCATTTCATTACAATAACTTCACAAGTTACAACAACACAAGAATTATTACATTATCATACATAGCTCCAATGAGCTTTAGAATAAATAGTTTATTTATGGTCTAGGATCCTTCCTTTCAAATATTGGTTCTTTTGTTGCCTATTGTGGAGGACAAGCATCACTCAAGTAATTTTTTGCCAACCACGAACTCATATGTGGTCCCCCGCACATCTATCATTCAATAGATGGCCCTTCCCTTCAATAGAGAGATTGGTAGAGTAACTGAATGACAACAACCAACTGAGCATAGTGTTGTTTCTTACATAACTAGAACTTTGTAATCTGACAATATCGGACTAGCATGCAATACTGGATCATGGTGAACTAATAGTGGAGTCTCGACAATCTCACTATCTACAGTGGATTCTCAGACATTCCCACTAACTTTTCCAAAGTGTTTTCAATAAGTAATCTGAATGAAGGACATCTATCACATACAGTACTCAGGATCGAGTTGTCTTAAGGCCATATTAAACTATGCATAGGTTGATGAGTCTAGTTTATGGCTTAATTATTGATAGGATTGTTGTCCATTTCCTACAGTTACATAAGAATTTGATGCTTGAGATTTGATCTTTCATAAAATTTCCTTAAGAACATAGACCTTGGACATGAATTTATTTTCATAAGCTTTCAATGATATCGATATGCTATGTGGACTATATGTGTTAACTTTGCATGTGATTAATTAATTTCACTTTAAGATGATTATTGATATGTAGTTGTTGTGCATGCTAATATTGTCATACAAATTATTTGAGACCTACAAATCAGGAAGATCTCGCTAGCTGGACGTATGCTATACCGGTCAACAAGGTGGTCATTGAAGACTCTTGGCGGCTGGAGATTCCTCATGCATTGGATTGTAACTTCTTTATTATGGTCTTAAATGTTGTTTAGCATGCACTAGCATTACTATTGAGCCATATTTGACTTAACGAAATTGTGCCTGACAGGTTATGTGCATACGTAGCCGCCCTGCTATTTTTCGTGATTTCCCTAATGTGGCATCCTCCTCGTTTGTTGGAGTTGATCGCCTTGCTAGGTGGTTGAATAAGGGATCTAATGTTCTTTCTAGCTCTCGATTAGAAGATTTCTTAATTGATGTAATCACACTCTTGAGTTTTTCAGCATTACAACTATGATGATTGCACTCATGTTTTTCTTCTGAATAAAATAACTTTATAAGTTCATGCATTTAAGACTATCTTAGTTTTAGGGAATACTTATCCAAGGGGGCCTACTTAGTGATTGTTCCATCTCGTACCTTAGTTTAGTTTAGTTGTTATTTTTTGTTCAATAATTAGTTAAGAATCTAGCGCTAATTATTCATGAAACCACTAGAATTACATTATGTGACTGTTCCTGCAGCCAAAATAGAGTAGTTTCTTGTTTGTTCATTCAGATATTCATTTATGTCATGTATTTCAATTTAATCTAGTTTTTGGGTGATGTTCAACATGTATGTTATTTCCTTCCAAGCAATTTACTTTCAGCATTGTGTTTTTCTTAGTTGTAAGATAGATATGGCTACTTTGGATTTCTAGTGCACATACAGTGCTGACCCATTTCAATTTTACGTCCCTAGCTTGAAAATTTAAATGTACCTTCATGATGATTGAAATGGCTATTCAGGTTAGATGTCCAATCTCTGAATCATAACTGCAAGGGCTTAGTTTCTAAAATCATTGTAGGAGGCTAACATTTTTTGGTTCCTTTGTTTGGGATGGTTTCAAACTAGGTAGTTCTTTGGATTCATTGAAATGTTTTCTTTTTGTAGTATTTATGGAGTTGTTCTTAGTATACCCCTTGTTAGAAGAGTAATGACCCCCCTATTCTTTTGCCATTTTTTTGTGAGCTAGTTGGTATTGCGTTGATATTGCATGCATAGAGGGAGGAGAGATGCTCATGGGATATTCCTTCCTAACAATCTTGATCCATTCCAGTTAATTGAGTACTAGAATCTACCCAAAAACAAAGAAGAAGAAGAAGATACATACCCCTTTGCTGATACATTTCGTGATCTGACTAGTTCTGAAGTTTCCCTTGAAGATCAAAATTTGGTTGAAGAACCATTTCCTTTGGAATTTCATCAAGAAGGCATGGGTGATGCAAATGGAAACATAAATAACAAAGCTAACCAACCACCTTTTCCTTTACCCATTGCTCATTAGAATAAAGTAAACAACCTCAAAAATATTCCTACTTCAGTTCTTCCTAAGTTCTATGGACTTGTCACAGAAGATCCTGATACATTATTGTTTGAGTTTGATATCCTCTATAGAAGTTATGACTATACCATTGATGCCCATAGGCTTAATATGTTCCCTACCACCTTGAAAAAAGATGAATTAAGATGGTTCATGAGCCTAGGTAGAGATACTATGGAGAGTTGGGAGGACATGAAGACAAAATTCCTTGAGAAATCCAAAGAGTATTGCAGGGTAGTGACATGAGAGGAGATGACATTTCTAGGATGCAGAAAAATGAAGATGAGAGCCTAGAAGATTTCATTTCAAGGTTTATGTTTTGTCTACAGAAATATCCACACCATACACTCAATGAAGAAGCACATAAGCTATTTTTCTTAAGAGGAATTAATGATAGTTGCACCAATGCCTCGGACTTGATGGGAGGAGGAGATTTCACCAAAGTTCCTTGGGAGGATTTAAGGAAGATATGTTAGAACTATTCTAGGGTAGCTTCAAATAAAGGGAGAGCGTACCAATCCTCTATAGGTAATTCATCAACTAGTAGAGTTTCAAGGATGGAGATTAATCACTTACTACTAGATTTCAAGAAATACATCATAAAAAATTTGGCTACTTAGCTAGATTCACTTTAGGTGAAGAAAAACCAAGAGGAGGTAGAGGAAATGGCACAATCTTGCCCTCATTGTAGAAAAAGAAGAAGGATTGTAGATGCAAGATGATAGCCAATATTGACAGCAAGAAAATGGCACACGAGTTCAAACCAATCCAGGATGATGATGATCAAGTCTACTATGTTGCACAAAGGAGACCATGGGCTCCAAGAAAGGGTATGCCCCCAAATCCACTATCTTTTGTTGGGCCATATTTCAATTGTTATTCATATAGTAATTAATGGAAACCCCCATATCTATCTAATTATGGGGGATATCCACCATGGCCTTGGAATAACCCTCCAAATGCTTAGCCCAATCATCAAAAATCTCCACCCCAATGGAAACAACCTCTAGGGAATTGGCAGTAGTTTCAAGGAAATTGGCAGCCACTTCCAGGAAACTTGCAACAAACATCTTAATGGAGGGGAGGACAACAATGGCCAAGCCAGACAACCAATTACATGCAGCCACCTTCTCAGCCCCAAAAACTTGCTATAATGCTTCCTCCTACTAATCCAATTTCAAATGTGCCTAAACCTACTCAACTACTAGCCCAACCCACACCTCACCCAAATAATAAACCATAATAGTAGCCAGTATACTCTGCTAATCCAAATCAATTCCATGCATATGTTGTGAGTGTAAGTGGCATCTATTTGTGTTCATGAACCACTTTTCTAGCTCCTTCCACACCTATTATCACTGAGCTTCTTGTGGAAGAGGAGGAGCCTCTAAATGTACCTGTTCAACCAAGTACACCTAAAAATCCTAAACGAGTCTCAGCCAAGTAGACTGATCTTGAACCACTGTTTCCCCAAAGGTTGGAAACTGTGAAGAAAAAATAAGAAAACGAGGACACAACTTTTGACATTTTAGATTAGCTGAAGCATATATGTGTCCAAATAGCTCTATTTTGGGCCATCAAAGATGTTCCCATATATGGAAAATCAATCAAGGAAGCATGCCTTAAGAAGCCATGTAGGAAAAAGAAAGACCCCACTACAGTTCATGTGGTGGGATAGCTCACTGACATCATGCTTGGGAAAGTGACCATCCCCAAGAAAAATGACCCGGGGAGTCCTGTGGTAGGATTTGTTATAAATGGGATGCAAATAAAGAATGCTCTGATTGATTTGGGAGTAGTAATAAATGTTATGACCAAGGACATCTTGCAACAAATAATTATTGTAAGTATGAGACCTACTCCTACTGTCTTGTATCTTGTTGATAGTTCTACTACTAAGCATAATGGTATAGTGGAAGATCTAGTGGTAACCCTAGATTCTTGGGAGTACCCAACAGATTTTATGATTCTTTCTCCCAAAGTCACACTAGGTGGGTACCCCATTATACTTGGAAGACCATGGTTAGCAAAAAAAGATTCTTATATTGGATGTCAGATAGGAGACATGACCATTTCAGATGGGAGAGCACCAAAAATCTTGTTCTCAACCCTCCTGCTCAGCCATCCCATGTTAAGGATGATTCAGTATGGCCACATGTTGGTGAAGAGGCTGAGGAAGTTAATTATGTGGCACAACTTATGATGTTAGGTAGAGGTCCTTTCCTGCAGCTTCAAGATGAATATGACATACTGTCTAACATAATTCAGAACCATTATCAGGTAGAGGAAGCATCATTCTCTAGTTTTTTCAATACAGTGAAGACACTCTTGCACGCTCATCCTGTAGCCACTCATCCTGCAAACGCTCTTCCTGTAGTCATTCTTCCTACAAGTGTCTTTCTTGTAGCTGAATTTCTTGCAGAAATAAGTATGTTCCACACATTACTACCACATGAACTAAAAGTACCATGAATTAGTGAAGTATATATGATTGAGTTAACTAGACAATTGCAAGTTTCAGAAGGGAAATATCTGAATATCAATAGTAAATTGAGTGATGAATAATAGTTGTCATTAGAAAACTTACTAAAGGCCCACCAAAATGCATTTGAATGGGATTATAATGTTATGAATGGATTGGATACTAAAATTTGCTCTCATAGGATATATATAAGAGATGATTGTACACCAGTAAGGCAATCGCAAAGAAGAATTAACCTTGCATTGAGAGA
>CM021106.1:538967757-538993084 GCA_007115665.2 Sequoiadendron giganteum | reverse complement strand
TGAGAGGGTCCCTATCATCCAGATTTTTCCCCCATACATCAGCGGGGTTTGGAGTGACGTCAAGAGGAGCACCCCAACCATCATCAACTTTATCTTCATCTTTTTCTTTTTCTTTTTCCTCATACCAAGGCGAGATTGCAAGAGCCAACCGCGGAAAACTTTTGCCACTGGAGGGCCAACCAAAGCCAAAAGTAGGTGGAGCATCAGAGGGCCACCCCGAACCGCCACCACCACTCCCCAAAGAACCACTAGAGTGTCAGTCCTGACTAAGATGCGGTGGAGGAGAACGAGCCCGTCTAGGAGGCCAAGAATCTCACCGAGCAGGAGGTTGGGAGAGGGAACGCACGGAGTCACTCTACTTCCGGCCCCGAGAAGGCGACCGATCGCGGGAGGAGGAGGGTGAATCATGGATCTGAGCCACAGTACAAGGGGCGTTGCCCTAGTGGTCCAGGAGAACCTATAGGTGAGCCACTTCCAGTGCAACCTTGTTTGTAATGCCCCGTCACGCAACCCTAGAGGAAGTTTCAATTCACTAAACAAACATACTAATTTTTTTTTTTTCAAAAAAAGTGAATGAAACCCACATGTTCAACTATAATTGACAACATCCCCTAGGGTTACATAACTGAGATTACTTAAATCCCCATTAGCATTAAACATCTAAATTACATTGAAAGTAAATAACTCAAGTAATAACATTCAACAACATAAAAAGATACAAGATATAAATGAAGCATCCATTACATAAATCTATCACATATATCTATTACAATCCTCATTCTCAGAATGAGTCAAAATGCATAAGTATGATCATTACAAGGTCCACCTCATAACACAAGAGGGGTAAATCAATATCATTACATTATGAGATACAAAGTACAAGAATTGAAAGTAAGAACCGTTAGCTGTCCATCTAGATGTCTTGCCACCAAGTGTTGAAGATCAAGGGGGACCCAATGGTTTTGGTGCATGTTCCACCCAACCATGTGGTACCCGAAGGCCCACCCCCCATGCTAGGAGATAGTAACAAAGCAACATGGACGAGAAACCTACTACCTCAAACCAAAGGCAGACTCATACTGATACAAACTGACTCAACCACACATATGCACAATATAAGTCTAACTCTAATCAAGGTTACATTGCTTCCAGACATAATATAATCAAGTGTGCTAAAGAAACCATACGCACAACATAACACAGTGTTATCCTAAACAGAGTGTCATCGCAAGGTTTGTCATGAGATCTCCTCTGGGTATTCTTCATAGGCTCTGGAAATCCTAGTGGCCTCAACCGAATCCCAGCACTCATACTAACTCAAGCGGAATCAACTACCTCTCATAAGGACAAGATAGTGATCTTTCCATTCCAGGCCTTCTCACTCACCCCAAGTCTAAACAAACCCTTGTGTCTATGAGTGAGGTTAATTTATCTTGGTTAATGTGAACTACATCCTAGTCATCTAAGTACATTATTTTAGTTATCACTTATTAAAAATACTTTTGAAGGTTACCCGGTTTACCTCTTTGGGCTCCGGCCCCTAACAAAAGCCACTCTTCTAATTGGATAACACACTACACAATCTAAACTCCAAGGGTTACTCAAGTGTTACAGAATTGAACCAATATACTCTCTCCTATCCTAGGAGGCAACAACATAGAAATCCACTCCAACACAAGGAGGCAAACTAAACACTTGTAACACTACCCAAGGGAATACCAAACAATAACTTAACAAGGGAATGACCCACATTTACTGGAAGACTTTACAATCCAAAACTCAAACACCCATTCACAAAGTAATCATTAAAAAAGATCATTATAATCATGCATTGACAATGAAGAAATACTATATTTGGTTATCCTAAAACCATGTTCCTATCTAATGCTTTTCGCAGCAAATAGATTAATGTCATTCTAAATTTACATTTGAAACAATAAATTTTCATAAAATAAATATTTTTCGCAACTTACTCTAATCATGAGCAATACTAGATCCAACCAAGATTGTTTGTCCAAGTCATTACGTAATCCTATGTTTAACAAGATATTAAATACGCACATTTACAAAGAAAAACACCTCATATTAAAATTAATATGCACTATTAAAATCAATATTTTTATCTTAATCCAATAAATCAATTATACAAGGAGAAACTTTAAATAAGATTACATATACAATATATATAATATTAATTACATACTATCTATATATATTAAATATTATATATATTCATATATAATATAAAAATACATATAATAAATATATGAATTAAATATTATATATATAAAATAAATCAAATCAAAAATAAAAATAAAATTTAAAACGAAATTTAAATAAACAAAATTTAAAAATAAAACGAAAAGCAAAAAAAATCAAAATTTAAAATAAAATAAAATAAAAAAATTAAAAACAAAAGTAGGTCCGGACGGTACCTCGTCCGACGGACGGTACCGCCGGTACCTGCGGACAGTCCGCAGACCGCCACCCACGCGCTGCTGCCGACTGTACTTTAAGTACAGCGGCCGACAGTCATAAAGGGGGCCGTAGTCCCCACTGGATAGTGCGTCCCCCCATGTGGTGGGCGCACTGCCCAGTGGGTACTGCGTACCCACTATTAAAACAAACACAGTGGGGGCCGAACCCCCCCACACAATAATTTTTTTTTTAAAAACAAAAATTTCCAAACCTAAATTCGTACGCTGTACGAATTTTCGAACATTTGCCGTACCGGCGACATTTACAAAAAAATTAACAACATAGTAAATTAAAAATCTATATGTATGTAAATATAGATTATTTATATCATATTTAAAATATGATATATGTAATGTATATTTACATACATATATTTTTTTTTCCAGAATTTACATTTACTGGTGAAATCGAAGAAATAAATTTAAAACCAGTAATAAAATTGACAAACAATAGACATCTCATGCTCAAGAGATTTATAAGCTGAATACCAAATGAAGCCATCCTTCCATGTTTTCAAATAATTTAAACAAAGGAAAAGTAATACATTGTTTTTTTTGAGTTTTTCAACAAAATTTTCTAAAAGAGTTTGTGTTTTGAAAAACAAATCTGAATACCAAAATGTTGAAGTTTAACCTAGGGTTTCAAGAAAAATCACCCATTTGCAAATTCTTTTCATTTAGAAAATAGATTAAACTAGGAACAATAAAACAAGAAATAAAAGAAAACCTGGTTATTTGAAGCCACAGGAAATAGCCAAGATTCTTGATGCAGAGCTTCCCTTGAACTCCTCACAATTCCTTTTCCAACAATGCAAAGAATTTCCAGCTAGCTTTGATCCAATAGCTCCACCTTCTTCACAGAATTTTCTCTCCTTTCAATTTAATTCTCCAAACAGAAAATATTTCCAAAAACTTTCATGTGCAAACTCTCTCCAAAAATTTCATGCCTGTGAAAACAAGAAGGAAGAAGAATCCCCAAATTTTTCTGCCCTAATCTTATAAAACATCATTTCCTCAAAATTCCAAAATAACCTAATGCAACCCTAAATTCACATTCAATGCAAGAAATTGAATTTAAAAGTTAATTTCATTTCCCTTTTTTTTGGAAGGCCCTAATTTTGACTTTAAAGTAAAATTTCAATTTCTCATAATTCCCTTTTTGATTTAATTTAATTTAACAATCAAATATACTTACATAATTATTATTAAATTATTTAATAACTAAATCCAATCCCTTGAGATTTAAATTTAATAAATTAAATAATTTAACTTTAATTAACTTACTTACAATTATTTAATAATTAAATTTAATCCCTTGAGATTTAAATTTAATAAATTAAATAATTTAAGTTTAATTTCATTAATCATTTTAAAAATAACCAATAAGCATAACATTAATATAATATAAAAATAAACATTTCTTCCAGCCAATGCAATTTTCTAAAAGAACTATTTAATAGGACAACACTTTTCAAAGCATTATTTAACATCAAATAAGATACAACATGACTCAATACTCAGAACTGACGACACACTAAGGCTAGGGTGTAGACCTGACACATGTTACCAAGCTACTATCTCTCGTTCAACTTAACCGTTGGATCGACACGCTCAAACTTGTGAAACCAGGTGGAGTCGATGTCATGTACCTGCACCCTGAAATCAAGTAAACAACATAATATATCCAGCATATAATTCACACCGTGAAGAAGAAATCTCAGATTCGCAGGGCGCTCGCAAGCGAGTGATGCGAATCTATCTTCTTCACCAATACACATCAAAGACTAACACTAACGTCATAAACAATACTTACATAAATAATCATATGATAATTCTACTGACATCATTAATTCATCAAAGCATGTGAAATAAAATCAGGTAGTCACATCACACAATAATAGTTGTCGCTCAAGAGTAGCGATCAAAACATCATACTAAAAATGTGTCCAGTATCAAAGTAGCTGCAATCCAAGCAAAGCATAAAACAACATGAATCGAGAAGCAAAACGGAGGGGTATTACATTGTTGGCTTGCACTTGAATCTATAAGAGAACATTAGAACATATAACTGCTTTAGCTTAAAGAGACACATTAACATCTAAATGAGAATGAGCAAATATAAAAATATTTCTATCTTTCTGGGTATTGAAGAAAATTTTCACCCTAAAAGTGTGCCAAAGTTGGGTGAACTTAGCTGGGGTTCCAAGCGGGTCCCCCAGTAGAACCATATGCCAAGAAAAGGGTTATGGCCTAAAAGGCCGAAAGAAGTCATGAATCTAAGTCCAAAGTTGCTGAGCTCTGGGACAAAACCAAAAAAGGTGCTTAAAGCTTTCAGACTGCCCACAAAAAGGGCAGCGAGGGTCAGGAACACCCAAATGAACAAGCCAAGAACCCACAAGCAAGCCTTGGAAAAGAATACACCAAGCAAAGTGGGCCAACTTCGGATTAACAATTACAGACCAAGTGGCATCAAACCTCTTACGCCAAGTATGGGCCGAGGAATTAAGAAGCCAACTCTGGTTCAAAGAGTTGATCATAGGAAAATGGGGTGAAAGCCACCTACAGCCAAGTCGCGGCTTGTAGCTCCTGAGAGGAGTATCTGGAAACCATTTCCAGTTTTTCCAACAAGGTTTGTGTCCACGAATGCCAAATTTGTGAAGCATTTCCACTGGAATGGCGCTCACCAGCCCGTCAAAAGTAAGACGGTCCTGGTTTTGAAGACTGTACTGGGCTTTAAAAATATCCCACTGCAAGAGACGCATGGTAGGCCAATGAAAGAGCTGATGCAATGTATGAATGCCCTTATGAAATTTGAGGGCCTTGAGCTAAGGCAACTTGGCCTGGGGTTGACCATTCTGAGCCAAAAGGGAGACCACCAAAGGTTATGCTGGTTGATGGAAAGCCAATCACAAAATCCAGCCCCGGCCCAACAGAGCCAAGGCTTATCAGTTTCCCAAGATCGTCAGATGCTCTTGGCCACAAAGGAGCCAACAATTTGACCAGCTCCCTCATAACCAGGAGGGTTTGGAGACCGATTCCTTTCCAGGCGGGCCTGTGAACAGGAAAACCAGACTGAATACAATGCCTGAGGAGAATCTTTTAAGCTTCATCCCTGGTGAGAGTTCAGATAATCCATTTGACATAGAGAGTAGCCCCTTGTCATTGAGTGGAGAGCAATCCAAGCCCTCCCGAGTCCTTGGAGAGAAAGCAAAATTCCCAAGCTACCCGATGAAAACCCTTGTGGGTTTCAGAAGAGGCCATAAAAAATCGTGAAGCAACTTTTCAAGCCTGCTATAGGTAGCTTTAGAAGGAGCCCAACAGGAAGAATAGTAGACGTGAGTGGCAGCCAAAATTTTAGAGCACACCTGGAATTTGTCAGCTGGAAAAAGAAGCTTAGTAATCCAATAGGCTAGCTTCTGCTCAACCCTGGAGAGCAAGGCTTGCCAAAGCTCCCAAGGGGAAGCTTGAAAGGTGAAGGGGATGCCCAGAATTCAAAAGATTTCTCCCTGCCCAATCCACTTCTAGTTATAAGTTATGAGTCACGCAGAAGTGGGGAGCATCGATTGTCTGTAGCACAAGGTCTTGTGCCATTGAATTGCAGAGCCAGAGGCAAGCCAAAAGGTATCAAGGCATTCAAGGGCAGCAGTGATAGAACCTTCATCCTCTAAGAGAGTGAGAAAGGAATCATCTGTGAAGTAGCCATTGACAAGCTGCTCTTGAGAGTCTGAGAGAGAGATCCCTTTAACACGTTGTTGGGAGATAGCATTGATTAGGAGATATCCAAAGCCCTCAGTAGCTAGACCATACAAAGTAGGGGTAAGAGGGCATCCCTAGCCAATAGAACGAAAAAGACCAAAAGCATAAGACTAGTGGCCATTAATAGAAATGCAAGCCGAGGCATCAAAAAAAAACATACGAATAGACTATATAAAGTTGGGCCCAAAGACCAAGGCCTACAACATTGTAAGAATGAAAGGCCATTCAATGCAGTCATAAGCTTTGGAAAAATCAATTTTAATGAACACCGCTTTTTGGTTCGACCACCGGGCCCACTCCATGCCTTCCCAAACCGCAATAATGTTATCAAGAATAAACTTGGATTTAATGAAACCAGTCTACTCAAGACGCACAACCTAAGGCAAGAGGTGGCAAATTTTTAGAGCCAGGGCTTTGGGAATGATTTTGTAAGAAATATTGAGAAGCGTGATGGGCCACCAGTTGCAAATATCCTTCGGATCCCCAGGCTTAGGTATGAATTTAATATTGTCTTTATTTATTAAATTTCCTAGAGAGTTGGTTTGA
This sequence comes from Sequoiadendron giganteum, assembly GCA_007115665.2. NCBI lineage: Eukaryota > Viridiplantae > Streptophyta > Pinopsida > Cupressales > Cupressaceae > Sequoiadendron > Sequoiadendron giganteum. The sequence goes on along the minus strand of CM021106.1, from coordinate 538,986,305 downwards.
AAGGCTTCAAGATAAACATGATGCAAATCACTCCCAACATAGTCCCAAAGAGCTTTGTAAAATTCACAAGGAAAGCCATCAATCCCAGGAGCCTTATCATCGGCCATGGAGGAAATGACTTCCTTGAGATCCTCAATTGTTAACAATTGATCACAGAAATTTATCTGGTCTAAAGAAAGCCTATGTGGCACAACAGCAAGGCAGTCCTAAAGGGCTTGTTGGCACGCAGGCGTGGGGTCCTGAGCAGTAAAAACCTATTCATAGTGACACACAAAAGCTTGGAGAATGTCAGGTAGCTTAGAGAGCACCTGGTTACCATCTTTCATTGCTTTAATGCCTGGGGAAGAGTGCCTAGCACGAAGAGCCAAAAAAAAATCTTTGGAGGCACAATCACAAATTTGAGCCAATGAAGCCAAGCCTTGATTTGAGCGCCTCTAGTAGAATAATTATCTGCCACTTGCTTTTGATATCTTAAATCTGCCACTCAGACTTGATGTGAAGGGGAGAAAGGATTGGCCGCTAAAGCCTCCATGGCCGTACGCAAGTCGGTAGTGGTGGCCTCGTAAGAACGCCAACAAAAGATAGCAAGCTGGCACCCATAAATGCGCAAGAAATGTGCAATACGAATGATGGCATCATTCCACCAAGCAATCTAGCTCGTACAGCCAGGAGGCCTGCACTCTAAATTCCACACCCGATGAATGTGGGCCAAGGTGGGCTTGTGACCAAGCAAAGACGTGTTCAAGAAGAACTGAGTTTTACACGTACGAGATTGACAAGATGCCCATTCAATGCGAAAATGAATTAGAAAGTGATCAAAAAGGGTCACATCCACTAATGGCTTAACAAGCAAGGCAGAGCTATTGAAGAAAAAAAAGATTGAGCGGAGATCATAGCACAATCAAGGCGTTTAAAGACTCTGTCAGAACCAGCCCTGTAATTGCACCAAGTGTGCCAGAGAGAATGAGAATGGTGGCAACCCATATTGGGATCAAAAATCCCCAATTTATTGTGCATGTAAAACCACGCCTCTCTTTCACCCGCTGCCCAACGAAAAGGCAAGGTACCATTCTTGTTGTACGCCATTTCAACCATGTTGAAATCCCCACAGAACAACCAGGTGGCAACTGGCAAAGAATTAGCAATCCAATGCCAAAGCAAGCAATGCTCCATGGCATCATTAGAGGCATAAACATTAATAATCCCGAAGGAATGATTCTCAATATTGAGAAGAACCCAGACAACCCACTGGGAGGGGTCAACCCCATGGTCCACCACACAAGAATGCAGTCATGGGGCCAAAAGAGTAGCAGCTCCACCACGACTAGCCTCATACAGAGAACAAAACATAGTACTGGCTAGCCAAATAGAGCGACAAGCCGAAACAAGTAAGAAACCTGAAATTTTAACTTCCTAGAGACAAAGCACTTCAATCCTTGGGTAATTCTTCAAAGTATTCCTAACAGAATACTTCATGGAGAGGTCAATTAGACCTCAAACATTCCATGAGATAGAATTCATGGAAAATCTTCCATACTTGTAGAATCCCGGTCCTCTTCACCCAGGGAAGAGAAGCTATTCTTCAAAACTCTTGCAGAACAAAACCAATCTGAATAGAAGGAGAGAATATCCATTTTTCAAGCACATATTCACCTTCTTCCGATGGAGGAGATGGGCTGTGAGATTGTTGTTGAGTCTCCGTTACGGAGGATAAAGTCGGTTGAGCACACAAAACGGTAGTAGGCTGAGGCATGGCCTTAGACCTGGGTTGTAAAATAGCAGAAATAATTCCTGAGGGAGTAGCTATCCCCTTCACTGAAGGGTTTGAAACCAGCTTGGTCGGTTCAGGGGCCTTGGGGGCCGACCCAGAACTAGACGACTTATTTTTCTGGTTTGAAACTATAGTCCACTTTGTTTCAGCCTTAGCAGAAGGCTCTATTGGACGAGGCTTATCAACATCCCGTTGTCAAAGGGTAGTCCTTGATCTTGTGGTCAGCTGACTGGCACCAATAGCACGTGTTGGGCAGATTGAAATATGTGACTTTCTGGGTGTGTCGAATATCACCGATTTGAATGTCTACAGACTCTTTCAAATCCTTGGATAAATCAACATCCACACAAACCCTCTTTTGAGGACGATCTTGAAAGAACCTATCAAGTTTGATACAAACAGCCCTCCCCAAAGAGGAAGCAATATGGTTCAAGAAGGGCACACGAGGCAAAGGTAACCCGAAAAACTCAATCTAGACCGGGACACGCATTTTGGAGTCTTCTGAGACAGCAAAATCCTGGGTCCATGCCTGAAAAACCAACAAGGAAGACCGAACATACCAGGGCCCATGACCCAAAACAGCTTGGACATGACTAACTTCTACAAAGCTGAACAAAAAAAAAACCCTTGGTCAGATTTTGGACCATATCAAGGCGGACCCCATGAGGGACCCAGGCCTTGCTGACCCAGTCTTTTAGCACACTTTCGGGGGGAGTCCTCCCAACAAAATAACCCACAAGGGTGTGTTGTTCAAGCCATTTGCATGCAGAATCAAAATTAGGTAAAGGTAAAACTACATCAGCAAAGGCGTCAGAATTCTTACCTCGTGAAAGACTTTCAGAACAAATTTTTGAGGGCGTTTGTTCAATGGGGGAGCCATTAAACTGCGTCGACGAACCGCTAACACTAGCAAAAATTGTTGGGTTAGAACTGGTTGAAGGCATAATAAACCCCTAAAATCGTAGTAAATTCGGTCGTACTCATTGAAGAAAATAATTTCTTGCGCAGGAAGCGCAGTATGACACAGGAGGGGCCACGAATGACCTCAAAAAGCACAAAACCCTAGCAGAACTCATGCACCGCTAAAAAAAATCCTGAAATTTTAATTATAACTAAAAATAAATAAATACTATACAACGTTTAATATTCAATAAAAGACAACTCACAACAAAAGCTGGTTGTTCAACTAAAACACTATGAAATAATTATGTATTGACTTGTTAGACAAACCGAATTTCCTCTCAAGTCTCAAGAAAAAAATCAATAGAGATTACAATTAACACTTTAATCAGCAACGGATTTCCTAAAAATATCATTGACTAAATACTCTAAAAGCAGATTTATAACAGTGCCTAAATTTACAGAAAAACAACTTTTTACTAAACAAAAAACTCATAACATGTCTCTAAAAATAATCCTAAACTGCTGTCCAAGTGGCGCCTCAGCAGCATTTATCCAACAGTATTTGAGCTTCGAAGATTCTCCACAGAGAGTAGCAGTTCCTGTCCTGTGCAATTGATGCATCTCGCTGGCAAAATCTTTTAAGTTTACATTTTAAGATCCTCCAAATTCAACTGCCTGTCTTGCCATCTTCTTCAACTTTTTTGCATCTCTTTTCAATTTCTTTCCCCTCCTGTTTACTCAAAACAAGTGTTACACCGTCCTTCACTCGTTGCTTGTCTGGAATTCCATCTCTATGTTGGCACATTTGGATTCTGATTCCCAACTTAATTGCTAGTTTAGAATTGAAGTGTTGGTCTGCATACATGGGCCAAGTGATTAATGGGACTCCTAGAGCTACGCTTTCAAGCATAGAATTCCATCCGCAGTGGCTCACGAAGGCACCCACAGATGGGTGGGAGAGAATAACAAGTTGTGGCACCCAACCCCATATCACCAACCCTCTATTATGTGTTCGCTTTTGGAACCCCTCCGGAAGATATGTGCGAGCAAGAAGATCTAGTGTCTCAGATGTCCTGAGTTCGAGTTTTGGGGACACTTTGATAGCCCAAATGAAGGGCTGTTGGCTGGCTTCTAGACCACTAGCCAAGGCCTTGCTTTGTTCTTCTGTTAAGAATACCTGACTTCCAAACAAAATATAAGCAACTGAACATGAGCTTTGAGAATCAAGCCATTGGAGGAGCTTATCTTCGTTGATGTCTACCATTTTGCCCCGGTTGTTAACTTTCACTGCACCTTCAAAGCAAGTCGATGGAAGTACTGGGCCTATGGACCATACTGTCTTTCCTGTCAGATTTCTCAAGTGTTGGAGATACTCAGGCTCCAGCTGCTCATACGTATTGATGAGCATTCCACATCCTTGATTGACTGACTGTAACCGTCCTATTACTTCAAGAATGAAGGGGTTGAACAACTTGGTGTCTATTTCGTGCTCATGTAATGTGAGAGGAGTGGGGAGAACCAAGCTTAGTACAATACTGTCACCTTCTTTCTCCAATACGTTGTACGAGGCGGAAAGCCATGCAGAACACAACAGAGTCAAAGCGAATGCACCATATGTATCGAACACCACCCTGTTGATATTGTGCTTTTGGGGCACCTCCATACTCCATCCTAGAAGCACATCATGCATAATACAAACAAGAGGATCCATCTCTTCAACTTGAGCTTCAAGCTAATGGTTAAAAGGTTGTTCAAGCTTGACGACCAGATCATAAATTAGACCACACTGCTCGGGAGGAACTTGGTCGATGTTTTCAACTTCCTTCGGTAGCCCTTCTACTAATGGCGTAGGAAGGACTAGGAGGTGAATATCTAGGGCGGAGGGAAAAACTTGGGCCATTTGGAGTTTGAGACGGGGGACATTAGCAGCAGTGGTGATACAAGTGACTGTGAGGCCATAAGAGGCAAGCAAGTTACAACACTCAAGCAGAGGGATGACATAGCCAAGAGCAGGAAACGGCACTGCCACTACATGAGGTTTCTGAAAACCGTTCCAACATCTTTCTTACTAATTGAATTCAACTGCAACCTTTGTCTGAAGGATTTGCCGACTAACTAAAAAATACACAATTCCACACATATTTCTAGCCAAGTGCAATAAGGGTGATGGGATATTTTAACAAAATTCTGTTGATCCATGTGCATGCACACTGTCAAGTACAAGGGAACCTGCTTAGCATTAACCCCTTCCGTATGAAAATTTTCTTTATTTTCTAATGGATGCACCACCGATTAGGGCAGACAACCCCACATTAAAAGTAGCATGATGAGGTTCTAGTAAGGTACCTAAATAATTTTTTTTGTTTTTTCTATGTTTAATAGAGTTGCAGTAAAGATTTATAGTTTTCAAGGTTTTTATTTTTCAAATTTTGGTAGTTAGTAATTTTTGTATTTTCTTTTTTTTGTTTTTAGGTGTCTTTATTGGTAAAGATTAAAATTTTGATTGGACAATAATGAGAATTATAATAAATATTTATAGTTTTTGAGGTTTGTTATTTTTTTAATTTTTGGTTGTTATTAAGTATTTTTTGTTTTTTTTTGTTTTGTTTGTTTTTTCAATATGTTCATTGATAAAGGTCAAAATTTTGATTGGACATCAATGAGAATTGTAATAAAGATTTATAGTTTCCAAGGGTTTTTTTTTTCAAATTTTGGTTATATGTTATGTAGAGGGGATCACCAAATCAATCTTGAAATCACCTCACACTATTTTATAATATATTGAATGATATGATATTTTAAATATAATTTAATATTTTAAAATTTATAATCTTTTAATATGTTGTTTTACAAGATTTAATTGTATAGCTAAATTTGATATCTCATATTTTATGAATAGTAGTTTATGTGAAATTATTTTCATGGGTGTCAATGGTTCATTTACAACTTACTATATTTAAGTGATGTTTAAAGGGGTGAGGTATCAAGATATCCAAAGGTTAGTCATCTCCATACTACTCTAACTCAAGTCAAATGGAGCATCTAGATTTCTTAAGAGGTCAATCATCCCAATAATACTGGACAACACAAGCCAAATGCAAAGAGTGTTAACTAGATCATTTGTGCTGATAAGAGATGGGTTCATGTGAACCACCACTCATGAACATGGGTCAATGAGTATGACTCAAAAAATATGCAATTGAATCTTGATAAAATTTACATAATTTGATACATTACAAAAATTATTGCTTGTTTGTCATTGGGTGAGCTAAAAGAGCTCTATAATGACCCAAGAGATTCATTTAATAAACAAATAGCATATCATGTGCATTTTTAGAGTACTAAGAAACACCCCTAATTTCATTTGTAACCTTCAAATTCATATTTTTGGTGCCCTCTCTACATACACTAGTTAGTATAATTAAAATGCCTCCATATTTTCACTAGGTATCATATGCACCTCTTTTTTTATATATATTTTTAGATCCCTTTATTATTTCTATCTTATCAACAAAGACCATTTCCCACATCTACATCTAACCTAGAACTAAGTTTTGATTGTTGCATACATTAGATTTTTGACATAGAAGACTTAGATGAGCTATGACAAATATGCCTTTATACAAAAGGATTTGACTTAAAAATTATTTTAATGCTTCTTAACCCCCACACCCTTACCACACAAACTCTATTATTGGACCCCCCTAATAATAGATATATGAATTATAGTAATATATTAATCTAAATAATAATAGAAGGGTTTTGGGTGAGTGCATTAAATTGGAGGTCAAAAAAAAGTAGTCAACTTAGAAATATTCACAATATAATGCAATCATGTTACACCAAATTTTCATGTATTATGGCTTGGTAAAAACCAAGCCATAATGCATGTGTTATATAGGGTATAAAGGAAAAAAATCTCTCATTCATAAAAATCCCAAAACTTATTAGTGTTGTGGCCAACTATTACACAAAAGATAAAATGTGAGCACATTTTGAATATATTTGTGCATTACCAACTTCCTTTGTATTTGTATTCCAATTTCATGTCATAGGACAGGTAAGTGGTCAATATTTTTATTTTTTAATTAATTTTTGTTTAGACTTTTATAAATTTAAATATTTTATATATATTTGTTTACTAACTCCTCTAAACCCTGATCCAAAATAAAATTTAAATGAAGAAATTCCTAAAGAGAATCCTCCATCATCCACGTCTCCTTCAAGACTTTCAACAAACCTTAGAGAAAGTTAAGAAGCGGTATTAAGGAATTTAGAATAAAATAAAACTCAAACAACATAATTAATTTTAACAATAAAGATATTCATAGTAAACCCCCACCAAGCATCACTTTCTTCATCATTGGAAGAAATGATGAAACAAGTTGACTCAATAATGAGTCAAATATGTCAATAAAAAGATCATAGAAATGCATGTCACAAATTTTATATGATATAAATTATCATATGACAAGGTAAAATAAAATATATATTTACCAAAAGGTCAAATTTTGTACTCTATTTATTAATCCCAAAATTAATCCACTTATGTCCATGGCATCAAAGAGATTCTCTATGCATTTTTGCAATCGTGATGATATTTTAAATATATTTTAGGATATGTGATAGATGGTCTTTCACCAACTTCCTTATAACAACCGTAAGGTACCTCTATACGTTTTTGAAAACATTTCTTGTGATTTTGTCCTACATGAAATTTTCAATTATCTTAATATGAGAGAGTTTACATCAGATAGAGAGGCTTTGTTCAAGATAGAGTGAAAGCTCATTGGGTAGCAAACAAATAACAAATATTGAAAGCATAAAAATTTATTCATCATGTGAAATTTTTATCAATTATTAAGGAAACTATGGAGTTTTAAACTCTTCATACAATTACTAGCCTCACAAATATCTTTATACAACATGACATGTAGATATCCTAGTTTCATAGGTCAACACATGATCATATAATGATACTATCTAGTTCTGTTGATATGACCTCCCCACTTGTGTAATAACTACTATCAATCATGTTTTAGAGTAGATTGTGATACATAGGGTGGAAAGGATGTCACCTCTCATAGCTTGCTTTGGAAACTACCAATGTTTAGGGTTGTATTTTCTTTGGGAATCCAATCAAAAGGGTTGGAATTTTATGGCAATGCTCAAATTTGTTATTTACAAAATATAGAGAATCAACTAAATATCGAAAAATGCTCTCCATATCAAGTTTGCACATTTTTTCGTTATTGATCAAAAAAATTCCACAATAACATCAAGCTCTCTTATCTTTCTAAATATGTAATTTTTTCTACATTTCACATATGTTGAAGTTTTGGTATTCAATTTTGTTTTCTAATATCTTTTTTTATACCGAAAACGTATGTATACTATTTTTAATGATATTTTTTTATTCATTCATCCAAATTTCAAACAAATTAAATGTTTACATTTTAAAGTCTATTATATACACATTTTTAAAAAAATGGCTTTTGATTAATTTTCAAAAAAAATAGAAGGGGGCATGCTCATTTTTTTTTAAAGATGTGGCCACTTTAAAAATTAGTAAAAAAATATATATTCATTTAGAAATAGAAAAAAAACATAAACTATGTGATGCTAGTTAATTTTTTATCAAACAATTTGTAAAACACTTTTTAAAAAGAAAATATTTTAGGGGGTGTAGACCAAATACTATATTGTATTTTTCTAACAAAAATAGGAGCACTCTACAGGCTCCCTTTATTTGAACTTCTTAATGTCCACCATTCTTTTATAAATTGGCAGTTTAAAAACCAGACTTTGAGCACTATGAATCTTATTTTTACCACATCTTCAAATTTTGAGCTTAATTATCTTCAATTTTTTATCCATAATCATTTTTTACTAATTTTAGAAGAAGAAATAAATGATCATTTTTATCTACTTTTGGTTTCCCATTTCTATGCACATACCTTAGTTAAAATAGTGCCCCAATCAACTAGCTTTTGATAATCAATTTTACAAAAAAAATTAAAAAAAAAATTCTTAAAAAAGCATCATAGGGGAGAAGACCCAGTATTCGCCAGGGCTAACTTCGCGTAACCATAGAATCTAAACCGTACGTTGAATCGAAAAAAAAAATTATGGGTTTTTTTCGCTCACGAGTTAAGAGCTTATAACTAAGGTTTTGGCTTTTGGGCAATTTGGTAGAGTGCGGGAGCGTTGGATATGCGTGTGGAGGTCAAAAAGACACCTTTTAGAGGTGTTGTCTGCTCCCCACCACCTAACATCCCAGTACCCACCAGCTATAACCACCAAAAAAAAAAAAACACCTAAATGTGTCACTATTAACATTTAAATAAAACTATTATATCATTCAAATCCGCTCAAAAGTCAATGGGTCTAATTCACGTTGGCACCTTAAAAAATCAATTTCGTGCCCATTAAAAATCACTCCTACATATTAATCTCCTTACTTTAGCACCAAACACCAAACACATTACACCCCAATTAATCTTCATTTGGGGTCCGATTTAAGCATATGACTAATGTTTTTTTCGGTGGGCACCCCATTATTTTCCATCATTTTACCACGTGCGCTCTGTGGAAGGTTCTCACGGCGATGGAAGCAAACGGCGACTGGTCTCCATGGCTCCTGCATGCCTTTAGGTAACATCAAACATCATATTCCTTTGAATATGCAAACAATGGTATTGGTTAATCATTTTATTTTGCATCTTTCATGACCCGTGAAGGGTTTATTCGATGGTTGAAAAATTATTACTGCTTGTTTATGAAATAAATCATTCCTCTTACACGCATTTTCATCATGTGCTATTTGATTTTGTTGGGTCATGGTGTTGGTGTTTTACACGGGTTTTTTTGGGGTTAAATGATTTCCTCTCCTCATTTTACTGCATACTTTTAGCTTGGTAAAGTCGATTGTATCATGATTTTGTCTGCAGAAATGATAGGGAAATTTCGTGGGTTTGACCACATGTCTACAAAAACTGATTAATGGTCTACATCAACCTTTTTATAAAAAACCCATGTGCATACGAGCATAAATCGGCAAACCCATTTAGTATACACCATTTTTGCGAAAACCCTTGCTTTTTTTTTCCAAATACGAGTTTTTTTGGGGTTAAATGATTAAATACGACCTAGTAAAGTCGATTGTATCATGATATTGTCTCCAGAAATGATGAGGAATTTCGTGGGTTTTGACCACATGTCTGCAAAAAATGATTAATGGTCTGCATCGACCTTTTTATAAAAAATCCATGTGAATACAAGCATATATCAGCAAACCCATTTAGTATACACCATTTTTGCGAAAACCCTTGCTTTGTTTTTCCAAATACGTGTTTTCTTGGGGTTAAATGATTAAATACAACCTGGTAAAGTCGACTGTCTCATGCTATTGTCTTGAGAAATGATGAGGAATTTTGTGGGTTTTGACCACATGTCTGCAAATTAATATTTTTTGGTTTTCTTCGACCTTTTTATAAAACCCCAGTACATAATGGGAAAAAATCGGCAAACTCATTTAAAATACATGTGTATTTGTGAAAACCCTTGCTTGGTTTTTTCCAAATTCGTGTGCTTAACGAATTTATCTCATGAAAGCCTTGCTTGAAATATTTCGCATCTATCTGAAAACGCACTTATGTATTCCTGCGAGTGAGGAATTACTATTATGAAACCCTTGGTTAATTTCTTGTGCACATTTCTGAAAACCCAAGTGTGTAATCGATCTACTTCTGTTAAAATTAATATCCTATTGTTGTTGAATATAGCACAACTTCTTTCATTTACCGTACAATGTGCTTTGTACATTCTACTTATAGTTATTTTCATGAGTTGTGCATTTAACATTTATATTTATGCACTGTCTTTTTACTTTACTTTATAAGTAAATGAAGGTCTTTTTTGTTGTCTTTACAAGATCTGCAAAATGAATTCTCCTAAGTTTTGCAGCAATTCTTTTATATCATTTACTACATTTCATTTGGCTATCCAATACAACAGACTAGCATTTCAATACGTTTCCTTTGGCTCTCCAATACAACATACTAGCATTTGTTTATATTTTTATACTTTCCATTGCACATACAGCAGGCCAGCATACATATATTTGTCATTTTACATTATATGTCTCTTGTTCATTCAACAAATCGATATATATGTGTGTATCCTTTTCCTATCCTTTGAAAATGCAAACAATGGTATTGGTTAATCATTTTCTTCTGCATCTTATTGAATTTGTAAAAGAATGTGTACAATGTTATTTATATATATATACCTATAAAACACACATTAAGCAGTGTGTTTCAAATTGTAAATGAATCTGTGCAATGTTTTATACACTCATTTACAAATTATGTGTGTTGTCTCTTGTTCATTGAGCAGGTTGATATATATGTTTGTTTCCTTTAACTATCCTTTGAAAATGCAAAAAATGGTACTGGTTAATCATTTTCTTCTGCATCTTTCATGACTCATGAAGGGTTTATTCGATGATTGAAAAATTATTACTGCTTGTTTATGAAATAAATCATTCCTCTTACACGCATTTTCGCCATGTGCTATTTGATTTTGTTGGGTCATGGTGCTATTTTTCTCCCACATTGCATGTATTTATGTATGTATGTATATATAAAGTTGTATGTCCATAGTGTGAGTTAACAACAAACATCATTCTCCTTTCAAAGTGTATGTATGTATGTATGTATCTATCTATCTACATACATATATATGTATTTATGCGTATGTATGTATGTATGTATGTGTATATGCATACATACATACACATACATATGTATATATGTGTATACATATGTATGTATGTATGTATGTATGCACATTGTACACATTCTTTTACAAATTCAATAAAATTCAGAAAAAAATGATTAACCAATACCATTGTTTGCATTTTGAAAAGAATAGTAAAAAGATACAGACATATATATCAATCTGCTCAATGAATGTATGTATGTGTGTGTGTATGTATGTGTATGTATTATATATATATGTGTGTATGTATGTATGTATGTATGTATGTATGTATGCACATACACATACATACATACATATATGTATCTATGTATGTATGTATGTATGTATGCACATTCATACACATATATATATATGTGTGTATGAATGTGCATACATGCATTCATACACACACACATATATATATATATATGTGTGTATGAATGTACATACATACATATATATGTATGTGTGTATGTATGTATGCACATACATACTTATATATATGTGTGTGTATGTATGTGCATTCATACAGTATCTATGTATGCACATACATACATATATATATGTGTGTATGTATGTGCATACATACATGCATACATATATATATGTATATATGTGTGTATGTATGTATGTGCATACATACATGAATACATATATATATACATATGTTTGTATGTACATACATACATAAATACATACATATATATATTTATGAATGTATGTATGTATGTATGTATGCACATACATACATACATATATATATATATTTATGAATGTATGTATGTATGTATGTCTGTATGTATGCACATACATACATACATATATAAATATATATGTATGTATATATTTATGAATGTATGTATGTATGCACATACATATATATATACCTTCCATCGCCATGAGAACCTCTAGAGAGAGCACGCAGTAAAATGATGGAAAATAATGGGGTACCCACCAAAAAAAATATTAGTCATATGTTTAAATCGGATTTCAAATGAAGATTAATTGGGGTGTAATGTGTTTGGTGTCTGGTGCTAAAGTAAGGATATTAATATACAACTGTAGGAGTGATTTTTAATGGGCATGAAATTGATTTCTTAAGGTGCCAACGTGAATTAAACCCATTCACTTTTGAGCGGATTTGAATGATATAATAGTTTTATTTAAATGTTAATAGTGACACATTTAGGTGATTTTTTTGCTTTGCAATGTATATCAGAGATTTTCTGCAATGTATATGTATGTATATGTTTATATGAATACATGCATGTATGCTTGTGTTTCTATGAATGTTTACATGTATGCTTATGTTTGTATGACTATATGCATGCATACAAAGATGCAAAAAATCATAGATATATAAGGCTCCCCAAATAAACATCAAATCTAAATATAATGCAGAATTCAATCATATCATCTCTAAAAACCTACGTAAGTGGTAGCTACAAATTCAAATGCTATAACAAATTCAAATTTGAAACACAACAATCAAATTGAATGCATTCAATTGCTGGATTCAAATTTCTAAATAAGAGGGACAGTAGCCAGCGGCATTCACAATTAATCTCCCCTAGTAATATCCTCTCCATACTACAAACCATTGAATGGCATCCTTTGCACATTCCTCATATATCCAAGGTTGATGAGAAACAATGAATATAAGTTGAATAAATCTTGGTATACAATTCTATTAACATTTATATGTTTTTACATATATTTATCTATTCCATATGGATTTTAATATGTTGAACTTGATTAATTATGTGTTGTTGTACATGCATTATTTCAAATGTTGTATGATGTTTGTATGTTACTAGCCTCGGTTGTGACTACCCGTGGTTGTAAATATTTTCTTGCAGGCACGAGAGAACAAGGAGAGGTGGTGCAACAATGTTCAGGGTGGGCAGTTTGGTAAATGTGTTTGTCAACACACCAAATAATTAAGGATTTTTTGTTCAAATGGCTCTATGTTTCAATTATTTTTCTATATTGTTCACTAACTAGTATGTCTTTTGATTTATTTCAATAACTATTGTCCATGTTTGTTTGTTCTATTATATTTGTTTGTTCTGGCAGGCATGTAAAATGGCTAGGAGGTTTTAAAGAGCATGTCAAATTGCAAGATTACATTTCAGGTAAAGTCTTTCAAGACTTTACTTTGGCTGTGACCCGGTAGACATAGTGTTCATTTATAATGCTCATTTTTCATATTCATTGTAAACTTACATTTAAAATTTACAATTAGATTGATTTCCAAGTGTAGGTGTTGAAAATTTTATAATTTCAAATAGATTAATTTTTGGATATGCTGCATATAGATGTATAGATATATGTATGCATATACTTAGTTGTGTATACATACGTACATATATATATGTATATGTATGTATGTATGTATGTATATACATACATATATATATATATATATATATATATATATATATATATATATATATATATATATACATATATGTATGCATGTATACACAACTAGGAAGGTTGTAAAGAGCATGTCAAATTAGAAGATGACATTTCAGGTCAAGTCTTTCAAGAGTTTACTTTGGCTGTGACCTGGTAGACATTGTGTTCATATATGATGTTCATTTTTCTTATTCATTGTAAACTTACACTTACAATTTACAATTAGATTGATTTTCACTTACACTTACACTTACAATTTATGGATATGGTACATATACATGTATAGTAATATATATATGTATGCATATACTTAGTTGTGTATACATATATATATACACACACACAAAACTATGTATATGCATACATAGTATATACATATATTTATATTTGTACATAATTTTTTGAGCTTCAATTACATAAAATTCTTAATGTACATTTATATTTTCAACAATGTTAATTAGATGAATACAACAAACACATATCCAACAAAATGATAGATGTATACAACCAACACACAATTGATTTTGAATCACAAAAGCATAGATCATTAACTTTAAACATGATTAAGACACCATAAACATGATTAAGACAAAGTTGGAAAGAAGACAAGGAGTCTTCAGTCTTACAAAAAAGACACTAGCAGACATCAAAGTATATAAGTTGACTACAAACTACCATTCAGTTCTACAAAATTAGACAATAGTATCCTTTGGCTATCCAATACAATAGACTAGCATTTAGTTTTACAAAAAACACTCTAGCACACTTCGAGGTCAAAAAGTTGACAACAAAAAATCCTAATCAGACATCCACATATCTGATTAAGAAGTGGTGTGTCCTTGGGGGTCAACTGACTCTACATCAACTGGAGAATATGTTAAGGATTGTGGATTGTTTTGTATGGCACTTGCAATACAAGCAAACAATGCATGATTTGCCTCTGGAGTGAGTTGTAACTGTGGAGAGTAGCCTTCAGAAGACCCATTTTGTATGTTGCTAAGAGCAGCAAAGGCTGGAGCCAAAATGTTAACCATGTCCCTTAAAATTGGATGTTGACTTGGAAGAGGAGTTGTAGAAGTACTCTTATGTTTCTTTATGCTCTTTCTGCATGCTTTTGGTTTTCCTTCAACTGTCGAGCAATCTTTGCTTGCTCCCTTTGAAGCTCCTTTTGATGTCGCTGCCTCAACTTCTCCTCTGCAATTTTCTATTTTTTGCAGCACACTCCAATCTCTTTGCCTCCCTCTATGCAAGGATTGCTTCTCTTTCTGCCTTCTTTTCAACCATTTGCTCCCTTTTCCTTTGCTACAATTCTTGGTTTCTTTGTTTTTGTGCCTCTTGTTCATTCAACAAATTGAAGAAATCATTTGATGTCAAAATTTGAGATTGCCTACTAAGGCGTAGGACCCCATTGCGACCTGTATTAGATGATTGGTGCACCCTTTTCATTGGGAGTTGCAAAAAACTGCTTCTCCTACCTGTTGGTTGTTGATCATTGACTTGTGTGCATGGCACATAGTCAGCCTCTTCGTCACTTGAGTCATTATCTTCGAGTCCATCCTCATCATCATTTTCAGCCTTTGAATTTCTCCCAGTTGTGAAGTAATGGATGACATCTTCAGGATCAACATCTGGTGGTGATGGCATGGACAACGCTTCATCCACTTGACTGAAATTGAGATGTACCCCTAGGTTCAAATCTACATCTTGAAATTCAGATGGCAGATTGAGACTCTCTTCATTTTCAGCTGCCTGATTACATGATTGAACTACTAGTTCTTGTTTAGTTTCTACTGCCTCAATGTTTTCTGGGCAATATCCTTCTTCATTTGTTGGATTTGGGGGTATGCTTGCAGAAAAGGTGTCCACAAATTGTCCAATCTAATCCTCATTCCAACATGTTATCCTCAAACATGTTTTCGTTGCCATGAACTATGCCTCATCATCAGCTGTATCACCCTTTGTTTCTGCTTCCAATGTGGTTCCTTCCTCTTCAACCATGAAAGCTTGGCTTGGCCCCATATCGAAGTCAAGTGCATGTCTATCTAATGGCCAAATTCCTATTCTTCTAAAACCACTTGCAATGTTATTAGAAGTCAAAGCTTGTGCAAAAGCTTTGCTAGCAAGTGTTGCCAACTCTACCCTTCCAATGTCAAGTTGAGGATTTTCAGAGAGCCATATACTCCTTTGTTGTTTGAAGTAGTTCTTAAATGGTGAGAACACACTAACATCAAGGGGCTGCAATGTGTTGGAAGTGTGAGCAGATCTATTCCCATAGTCTTTGCTTCTTCAATTGTTTTGAATGCAACATGGCTACCATGACCATCAAAGATGAGAAGTTGTTTGTTGGTTGGTGACACCCCTCTTGGGACATTTCTTGCAAAGTGTTTTAACCATTCCACAAATAATTCTTTGGTCATCCAAGCATGCTCTTGGATTGCCATGCATGCTCTTGGCTCACAGTTAACAATATAGTTTCTAATGTTCCTTTTGGACTTGAACAAATAGTAACCGGGTATAGCTTGACCTACTGCACTAACACAAGCTAGAATAGTGATCCATTCTTTGCTTTTAGAAATTAATTGTGGAACACATTTCGTCCCTGTTTTTGCAATAACTCTCATTGCACAATTTTATGCCAGCCTACACACCTGTTTCATTGCAGTTCCATATTTTGTTGGGCCCATAATTATGTTTGTTGTACAACTCCTCCAAGTTATCATAGAATGAAGAAACTATTTATGGGCATAGCATTATAGCTCGATTTGTGTCCACTCCTTTGGGTGTTCGAATTGTTAGATCAGGATGCCTTTGATGAAAGCCAACCCACCATGACCTCCCTGGTATCCCATTTGTGAATGGGTTAGGCCTTGCTCCAACCATTTGGGCCACCGTTGACTTAAGTTGTGACACTTGAAGGCCATGGCTAATATTCGACATATCTTTACACCACTGCACAATTTTAGCTTCTTCTTCATCAGTTAGGATTGTTCGGGGCCCCCTTATTTTTGTGGATGTCACACCATTGAGCCATGCTCGCAAACTGCTAGGCGGGATTCCCCATTTGATCATTGAACCTCTGATTGACATTCGATTGTCCTCAACATCTGCAATGGCTTTTTCTACGTCATCCATAGACCAAGTTTTCATGCACAGATCTAGGGTTGTCACATGGTCAATAGGTGGCAGTTCCATTTCTACCTCAATATTATGAACAACAGGTTCAAAACCATCATTTTCATTGGTCTATTGTGCATTTTCAGAAATAACTTCCTTGTTGATGTTCACTGTTGGCTCTTCATCAACAACATCTAGAACATTGAATGTCACTCCACGAGGTACTTTAATCAAACGCTTCCCAATCGATCTTTTCCTCTTCTGCCCTGGTGCCATGATTGTCAGTGATCCTATACATTATAAGCCATAAAGAGTCAGAAAACTGTGATCTTGTACATATAATTAGACATATATAATTACAAAGAAAATCACTGATATACAGTGCAAAATAGAAAACAGTGCTAAATGTGCCACTATTAACATTTAAATAAAACTATTATATCATTCAAATCCACTCAAAAGTCAATGGGTCTAATTCATGTTGGCACCTTAAAAAATCATTTTCGTGCCTATTAAAAATCACTCCTACATATTAATCTCCTTACTTTAGCAGCAGACGCCAAACACATTACACCTTAATTAATCTTCATTTGGGGTTTGATTTAAGCATATGACTAACATTTTTTTTGGTGGGTACCCCATTCTTTTCCATCAATGTTGAAAGCACATTGTATAGAAAATGAAAGAAGTTGTGTTGTATTCAACAACAATAGGATATTAATTTTAACAGAGGTAGATCGATTATACACTTGGGTTTTTCAGAAATGTGCACAAGAAATTAACCAAGGGTTTCATAATAATAATTCCTCACTTGTAGGAATACAAAAGTGTGTTTTCAGATAGATGTGGAATATTCCAGACAAGGGTTTCATGAGATTAATTTGCAGACATGTGGTCAAACCCAGAAAATTCCTCATCATTTCTGGAGACAGTCAACTTTACTAGGTCTTATTTAATCATTTAATCCCAAAAAAAGCCGTATTTGGAAAAACAAAGCAAGGGTTTTCACAAAAAATGGTGATACTAAATGGGTTTGACGATTTATGCTCTTATTCACATGGGTTTTTTATAAAAAGGTTGATGCAGACCATTAATCATTTTTTGCAAACATGTGCTCAAACCCACAAAATTCCCCTATCATTTATGTAGACAAAATCATGATACAATGGACTTTACAAGGCTGTGATTATGCAATAAAATAGAGAGAGGAAATCATTTAACCCCAAAAAGAACCTTGTGTAAAACACCAGCATATATATATATATATATACATACATACATACATACATACATACACTTTGAAAGGAGAATGACGTTTGTTTTTACCTCACACCATGGACAGACAACTTTATATATACATACATACAAACATATATGTATACATATATATATGTATGTATATATGTATGTGCATACATACATACATATATGTATACATTTATATATAATATGTATGTATGTATGTGCATGAATACATACATACCATACATACATACATGCAATGTGGGAGAAAAAATAGCATCATGACCCAAAAATATCAAATAGCACACGACGAAAATGCGTGTAAGAGGAATGA
>CM021106.1:538899053-538967657 GCA_007115665.2 Sequoiadendron giganteum | reverse complement strand
ATGAAATTTTCAATTATCTTAATATGAGAGAGTTTACATCAGATAGAGAGGCTTTGTTCAAGATAGAGTGAAAGCTCATTGGGTAGCAAACAAATAACAAATATTGAAAGCATAAAAATTTATTCATCATGTGAAATTTTTATCAATTATTAAGGAAACTATGGAGTTTTAAACTCTTCATACAATTACTAGCCTCACAAATATCTTTATACAACATGACATGTAGATATCCTAGTTTCATAGGTCAACACATGATCATATAATGATACTATCTAGTTCTGTTGATATGACCTCCCCACTTGTGTAATAACTACTATCAATCATGTTTTAGAGTAGATTGTGATACATAGGGTGGAAAGGATGTCACCTCTCATAGCTTGCTTTGGAAACTACCAATGTTTAGGGTTGTATTTTCTTTGGGAATCCAATCAAAAGGGTTGGAATTTTATGGCAATGCTCAAATTTGTTATTTACAAAATATAGAGAATCAACTAAATATCGAAAAATGCTCTCCATATCAAGTTTGCACATTTTTTCGTTATTGATCAAAAAAATTCCACAATAACATCAAGCTCTCTTATCTTTCTAAATATGTAATTTTTTCTACATTTCACATATGTTGAAGTTTTGGTATTCAATTTTGTTTTCTAATATCTTTTTTTATACCGAAAACGTATGTATACTATTTTTAATGATATTTTTTTATTCATTCATCCAAATTTCAAACAAATTAAATGTTTACATTTTAAAGTCTATTATATACACATTTTTAAAAAAATGGCTTTTGATTAATTTTCAAAAAAAATAGAAGGGGGCATGCTCATTTTTTTTTAAAGATGTGGCCACTTTAAAAATTAGTAAAAAAATATATATTCATTTAGAAATAGAAAAAAAACATAAACTATGTGATGCTAGTTAATTTTTTATCAAACAAT
Organism: Sequoiadendron giganteum; assembly: GCA_007115665.2. Classification (NCBI taxonomy): domain Eukaryota; kingdom Viridiplantae; phylum Streptophyta; class Pinopsida; order Cupressales; family Cupressaceae; genus Sequoiadendron; species Sequoiadendron giganteum. Next base: position 538,966,722 of record CM021106.1, on the reverse strand, counting down.
TTGTAAAACACTTTTTAAAAAGAAAATATTTTAGGGGGTGTAGACCAAATACTATATTGTATTTTTCTAACAAAAATAGGAGCACTCTACAGGCTCCCTTTATTTGAACTTCTTAATGTCCACCATTCTTTTATAAATTGGCAGTTTAAAAACCAGACTTTGAGCACTATGAATCTTATTTTTACCACATCTTCAAATTTTGAGCTTAATTATCTTCAATTTTTTATCCATAATCATTTTTTACTAATTTTAGAAGAAGAAATAAATGATCATTTTTATCTACTTTTGGTTTCCCATTTCTATGCACATACCTTAGTTAAAATAGTGCCCCAATCAACTAGCTTTTGATAATCAATTTTACAAAAAAAATTAAAAAAAAAATTCTTAAAAAAGCATCATAGGGGAGAAGACCCAGTATTCGCCAGGGCTAACTTCGCGTAACCATAGAATCTAAACCGTACGTTGAATCGAAAAAAAAAATTATGGGTTTTTTTCGCTCACGAGTTAAGAGCTTATAACTAAGGTTTTGGCTTTTGGGCAATTTGGTAGAGTGCGGGAGCGTTGGATATGCGTGTGGAGGTCAAAAAGACACCTTTTAGAGGTGTTGTCTGCTCCCCACCACCTAACATCCCAGTACCCACCAGCTATAACCACCAAAAAAAAAAAAACACCTAAATGTGTCACTATTAACATTTAAATAAAACTATTATATCATTCAAATCCGCTCAAAAGTCAATGGGTCTAATTCACGTTGGCACCTTAAAAAATCAATTTCGTGCCCATTAAAAATCACTCCTACATATTAATCTCCTTACTTTAGCACCAAACACCAAACACATTACACCCCAATTAATCTTCATTTGGGGTCCGATTTAAGCATATGACTAATGTTTTTTTCGGTGGGCACCCCATTATTTTCCATCATTTTACCACGTGCGCTCTGTGGAAGGTTCTCACGGCGATGGAAGCAAACGGCGACTGGTCTCCATGGCTCCTGCATGCCTTTAGGTAACATCAAACATCATATTCCTTTGAATATGCAAACAATGGTATTGGTTAATCATTTTATTTTGCATCTTTCATGACCCGTGAAGGGTTTATTCGATGGTTGAAAAATTATTACTGCTTGTTTATGAAATAAATCATTCCTCTTACACGCATTTTCATCATGTGCTATTTGATTTTGTTGGGTCATGGTGTTGGTGTTTTACACGGGTTTTTTTGGGGTTAAATGATTTCCTCTCCTCATTTTACTGCATACTTTTAGCTTGGTAAAGTCGATTGTATCATGATTTTGTCTGCAGAAATGATAGGGAAATTTCGTGGGTTTGACCACATGTCTACAAAAACTGATTAATGGTCTACATCAACCTTTTTATAAAAAACCCATGTGCATACGAGCATAAATCGGCAAACCCATTTAGTATACACCATTTTTGCGAAAACCCTTGCTTTTTTTTTCCAAATACGAGTTTTTTTGGGGTTAAATGATTAAATACGACCTAGTAAAGTCGATTGTATCATGATATTGTCTCCAGAAATGATGAGGAATTTCGTGGGTTTTGACCACATGTCTGCAAAAAATGATTAATGGTCTGCATCGACCTTTTTATAAAAAATCCATGTGAATACAAGCATATATCAGCAAACCCATTTAGTATACACCATTTTTGCGAAAACCCTTGCTTTGTTTTTCCAAATACGTGTTTTCTTGGGGTTAAATGATTAAATACAACCTGGTAAAGTCGACTGTCTCATGCTATTGTCTTGAGAAATGATGAGGAATTTTGTGGGTTTTGACCACATGTCTGCAAATTAATATTTTTTGGTTTTCTTCGACCTTTTTATAAAACCCCAGTACATAATGGGAAAAAATCGGCAAACTCATTTAAAATACATGTGTATTTGTGAAAACCCTTGCTTGGTTTTTTCCAAATTCGTGTGCTTAACGAATTTATCTCATGAAAGCCTTGCTTGAAATATTTCGCATCTATCTGAAAACGCACTTATGTATTCCTGCGAGTGAGGAATTACTATTATGAAACCCTTGGTTAATTTCTTGTGCACATTTCTGAAAACCCAAGTGTGTAATCGATCTACTTCTGTTAAAATTAATATCCTATTGTTGTTGAATATAGCACAACTTCTTTCATTTACCGTACAATGTGCTTTGTACATTCTACTTATAGTTATTTTCATGAGTTGTGCATTTAACATTTATATTTATGCACTGTCTTTTTACTTTACTTTATAAGTAAATGAAGGTCTTTTTTGTTGTCTTTACAAGATCTGCAAAATGAATTCTCCTAAGTTTTGCAGCAATTCTTTTATATCATTTACTACATTTCATTTGGCTATCCAATACAACAGACTAGCATTTCAATACGTTTCCTTTGGCTCTCCAATACAACATACTAGCATTTGTTTATATTTTTATACTTTCCATTGCACATACAGCAGGCCAGCATACATATATTTGTCATTTTACATTATATGTCTCTTGTTCATTCAACAAATCGATATATATGTGTGTATCCTTTTCCTATCCTTTGAAAATGCAAACAATGGTATTGGTTAATCATTTTCTTCTGCATCTTATTGAATTTGTAAAAGAATGTGTACAATGTTATTTATATATATATACCTATAAAACACACATTAAGCAGTGTGTTTCAAATTGTAAATGAATCTGTGCAATGTTTTATACACTCATTTACAAATTATGTGTGTTGTCTCTTGTTCATTGAGCAGGTTGATATATATGTTTGTTTCCTTTAACTATCCTTTGAAAATGCAAAAAATGGTACTGGTTAATCATTTTCTTCTGCATCTTTCATGACTCATGAAGGGTTTATTCGATGATTGAAAAATTATTACTGCTTGTTTATGAAATAAATCATTCCTCTTACACGCATTTTCGCCATGTGCTATTTGATTTTGTTGGGTCATGGTGCTATTTTTCTCCCACATTGCATGTATTTATGTATGTATGTATATATAAAGTTGTATGTCCATAGTGTGAGTTAACAACAAACATCATTCTCCTTTCAAAGTGTATGTATGTATGTATGTATCTATCTATCTACATACATATATATGTATTTATGCGTATGTATGTATGTATGTATGTGTATATGCATACATACATACACATACATATGTATATATGTGTATACATATGTATGTATGTATGTATGTATGCACATTGTACACATTCTTTTACAAATTCAATAAAATTCAGAAAAAAATGATTAACCAATACCATTGTTTGCATTTTGAAAAGAATAGTAAAAAGATACAGACATATATATCAATCTGCTCAATGAATGTATGTATGTGTGTGTGTATGTATGTGTATGTATTATATATATATGTGTGTATGTATGTATGTATGTATGTATGTATGTATGCACATACACATACATACATACATATATGTATCTATGTATGTATGTATGTATGTATGCACATTCATACACATATATATATATGTGTGTATGAATGTGCATACATGCATTCATACACACACACATATATATATATATATGTGTGTATGAATGTACATACATACATATATATGTATGTGTGTATGTATGTATGCACATACATACTTATATATATGTGTGTGTATGTATGTGCATTCATACAGTATCTATGTATGCACATACATACATATATATATGTGTGTATGTATGTGCATACATACATGCATACATATATATATGTATATATGTGTGTATGTATGTATGTGCATACATACATGAATACATATATATATACATATGTTTGTATGTACATACATACATAAATACATACATATATATATTTATGAATGTATGTATGTATGTATGTATGCACATACATACATACATATATATATATATTTATGAATGTATGTATGTATGTATGTCTGTATGTATGCACATACATACATACATATATAAATATATATGTATGTATATATTTATGAATGTATGTATGTATGCACATACATATATATATACCTTCCATCGCCATGAGAACCTCTAGAGAGAGCACGCAGTAAAATGATGGAAAATAATGGGGTACCCACCAAAAAAAATATTAGTCATATGTTTAAATCGGATTTCAAATGAAGATTAATTGGGGTGTAATGTGTTTGGTGTCTGGTGCTAAAGTAAGGATATTAATATACAACTGTAGGAGTGATTTTTAATGGGCATGAAATTGATTTCTTAAGGTGCCAACGTGAATTAAACCCATTCACTTTTGAGCGGATTTGAATGATATAATAGTTTTATTTAAATGTTAATAGTGACACATTTAGGTGATTTTTTTGCTTTGCAATGTATATCAGAGATTTTCTGCAATGTATATGTATGTATATGTTTATATGAATACATGCATGTATGCTTGTGTTTCTATGAATGTTTACATGTATGCTTATGTTTGTATGACTATATGCATGCATACAAAGATGCAAAAAATCATAGATATATAAGGCTCCCCAAATAAACATCAAATCTAAATATAATGCAGAATTCAATCATATCATCTCTAAAAACCTACGTAAGTGGTAGCTACAAATTCAAATGCTATAACAAATTCAAATTTGAAACACAACAATCAAATTGAATGCATTCAATTGCTGGATTCAAATTTCTAAATAAGAGGGACAGTAGCCAGCGGCATTCACAATTAATCTCCCCTAGTAATATCCTCTCCATACTACAAACCATTGAATGGCATCCTTTGCACATTCCTCATATATCCAAGGTTGATGAGAAACAATGAATATAAGTTGAATAAATCTTGGTATACAATTCTATTAACATTTATATGTTTTTACATATATTTATCTATTCCATATGGATCTTTTAATATGTTGAACTTGATTAATTATGTGTTGTTGTACATGCATTATTTCAAATGTTGTATGATGTTTGTATGTTACTAGCCTCGATTGTGACAACCCGTGCTTGTAAATATTTTCTTGCAGGCACGAGAGAACAAGGAGAGGTGGTGCAACAATGTTCAGGGTGGGCAGTTTGGTAAATGTGTTTGTCAATACACCAAATAATTAAGGATTTTTTGTTCAAATGGCTCTATGTTTCAATTATTTTTCTATATTGTTCACTAACTAGTATGTCTTTTTATTTATTTCAATAACTATTGCCCATGTTTGTTTGTTCTATTATATTTGTTTGTTCTGGCAGGCATGTAAAATGGCTAAGAGGTTTTAAAGAGCATGTCAAATTGCAAGATTACATTTCAGGTAAAGTCTTTCAAGACTTTACTTTGGTTGTGGCCCGGTAGACATAGTGTTCATTTATAATGCTCATTTTTCATATTCATTGTAAACTTACATTTAAAATTTACAATTAGATTGATGTCCAAGTGTAGGTGTTGAAAATTTTATAATTTCAAATAGATTAATTTTTGGATATGCTGCATATAGATGTATAGATATGTGTATGCATATACTTAGTTGTGTATATATATGTACATATATGTATGTATGTATGTATGTATGTATGTATGTATGTATGTATGTAATACATACATACATATATATTTACATATATGTATGCATGTATATACAACTAGGAAGGTTGTAAAGAGCATGTCAAATTAGAAGATGACATTTCAAGTCAAGTCTTTCAAGAGTTTACCAAGTCTTTCAAGAGTTTACTTTGGCTGTGACCTGGTAGACATTGTGTTCATATATGATGTTCATTTTTTTTAGTCATTGTAAACTTACACTTACAATTTACAATTAGATTGATTTCCACTTACAGTTACAGTTACAATTTATGGATATGCTACATATACATGTATAGTAATATATATATGTATGCATATACTTAGTTGTGTATACATATATACACACACACACAACTATGTATATGCATACATAGTATATATATATTTATATATGTACATAATTTTTTGAACTTCAATTACATACATTTCTTAATGTACATTTATATTTTCAACAATGTTAGTTAGATGAATACAACAAACACATATCCAAAAAATTGATAGATGAATACAACCATCACAAAATCGATTTCAAATCACAAAAGCATATATCATTAACTTTAAACATGATTAAGACACCATAAACATGATTAAGACAAAGTTGGAAATAAGACACTTGGAGTCTTCAGTCTTACAAAAAAGACATTGGCAGACATCAAAGTATATAAGTTGACTACAAACTACCATTTAGTTCTAAAAAATTAGACAATAGTATCCTTTGGCTATCCAATACAACAGACTACTATCTTTTGGTTGTCCAATACAATAGACTAGCATTCAATTTTACAAAAAACACTCTAGCACACTTCGAGGTCAAAAAGTTGACAACAAAAAATCCTAATCAGACATCCACAGATCTGATTAAGAAGTGGTGTGTCCTTGGGGGTCAACTGACTCTGCATCAACTGGAGAAGATGTTAAGGACTGCGGATTGTTCTGTATGGCACTTGCGATACAAGCAAGCAATGCATGATTTGCCTCTAGAGTGAGTTGTAACTGTGGAGAGTAGCCTTGAGAAGACCCATTTTGTACACTGCTAAGAGCAGCAAAGGTTGGAGCCAAAATGTTAACCATGTCCCTTAAAATTAGATGTTGACTTGGAAGAGGAGTTGTAGGAGTACTCTTACTTTTGTTTCTTTCTGCTCTTTCTGCCTACTTTTGGTTTTCCTTCAACTGTCGAGCAATCTTTGCTTGCTCCCTTTGAAGCTCCTTTTGATGTCACTGCCTCAACTTCTCCTCTGCAATTTTCTATTTTTTTGCAGCACACTCCAATCTCTTTGCCTCCCTCTGTGAGAGGATTGCTTCTCTTTCTGCCTTCTTTTCAGCCATTTGCTCCCTTTTCCTTTGTTGCAATTCTTGGTTTCTTTGTTTCTATTCCTCTTGTTCATTCAGCAAATTGAAGAAATCATCTGATGTCAAAATTTGAGACTGCCTACTAAGGCGTAGGACCCCATTGCAACCTGTATTAGATGATTGGTGCACCCTTTTCATTAGGAGTTGCAAAAAAATTCTTATCCTGCCTGTTGGTTGTTGATCATTGACATGTGTGCATGGAATATAGTCAGCCTCTTTGTCACTTGATTCATTACCTTCGAGTCCATCCTCATCATCATTTCCAGCCTCCCAATTTCTCCCAGTTGTGAAGTAATGGATGACATCTTCAGGATCAACATCTGGTGGTGATGGCATGGACAACCCTTCATCCACTTCATTGAAATTGAGATGTACCCCTAGGTTCAAAGCAGCATCTTGAAATTCAGATGGCAGATTGAGACTCTCTTCATTTTCAGCTGCCTAATTACATGATTGAACTGCTGGATCTTGTTTAATTTCTACTGCCTCAATGTTTTATGGGCAATATCCTTATTCATTTGTTGGATTTTTGGGTATGCTTGCAGAAAAGGTGTCCACAAACTATCCAATTTGATCCTCATTCCAACCTACTATCCTCAAACATGTTTTCGCTTCCATGAACTGTGCCTCATCATCAGCTGTATCACCCTCTGTTTCTGCTCCCAATGTGGTTCCTTCCTCTTCAACCATGAAATCTTGGCTTGGCCCCATATCGAATTCAAGTGCATGTCTATCTAATGGCCAAATTATCATTCTTCTAAAACCACTTGCAATGTCATTAGAAGTCAAAGCTTGTGCAAAAGTTTTGCTGGCAAGTGTTGCCAACTCTACCCTTCCAATGTCAAGTTGAGGATTTTCAGAGAGCCATATACTCCTTTGTTATTTGAAGTAGTTCTTAAATGGTGAGAACACACTAACATGAAGGGGCTGCAATTTGTGGCTACAATATGCTGGAAGTGTGAGCAGATCTATTCCCATAGTCTTTGCTTCTTTAATCATTTTGAATGCAACATGGCTGCCATGACCATCAAAGATGAGAAGTTGTTTGTTGGTTGGTGACACCCCTCCTGGGACATTTCTAGCAAAGTGTTTTAACCATTCCACAAATAATTCTTTGGTCATCCAAGCATGCTCTTGGATTGCCATGTATGCCCTTGGCTCACAGTTAACAATATAGTTTCTAATGTTCCTTTTGGACTTGAAAAAATAGTAACCAGGTATAGCTTGACATGCTGCACTAACACAAGCTAGAACAGTGATTCATTCTTTGCTTTTAGAAATTAATTGTGGAACACATCTCGTCCTTTTTTTTTTAGTAACTCTCATTGCACAGTTTTTGCCAGCCTGCACACCTATTTCATCACAGTTCCATATTTTGTTGGGCCCATAATTATGTTTGTTGTACAACTCCTCCAAGTTATCATAGAATGAAGAAACTATTTATAGGCATAGTATTATAGCTCAATCTGTGTCCACTCCTTCAGGTGTTCAAATTTTTAGATTGGGATGCCTTTGACGAAGGCCAACCCACCATGAACTCCCTGGTATCCCATTTGTGAATGGGTTAGGCCTTGCTCCAACCATTTGGGCCACTGTTGATTTAAGCTATGACACTTGAAGGCTATGGCCAATATTAGCCATACCTTTACACTACTGCACAATTTTAGCTTCTTCTTCGTCAGTTAGGATTGTTCGGGCCCCCCTTCTTTTTGTGGATGTCACCCCATTGAGCCATACCCGCAAACTGCTAGGCGGGATTCCCCATTTGATCGTTGAACCTCTGATTGACATTCGATTGTCCTCAACATCTGCAATGGATTTTTCCACATCATCCATAGACCAAGTTTTCATGCACAGATCTGGGGTTATCACATGGTCAGCAGGTGGTGGTTCCATTTCTACCTCAGTATTATGAACAACAGGTTCAAAACCATCATTTTCATTGGTCTGTTGTGCATTTTCATAAATAACTTCCTTGTTCATGTTCACTGCTGGCTCTTCATCAACAACATCTGGAACATTGAATGTCACTCCACGAGGTACTCTAATCAAGTGCTTCCCAGGCGATCTTTTCCTCTTTTTCCTTGGTGTCATGATTATCAGTGATCCTGTACATTGTAAGCCATAAAGAGTCAGAAAACTATGATCCTATACATATAATTAGACAGATATAATTACAAAGAAAATCACTAATATATAGTGCAAAATAGAAAACAGTGCTAAATGTGTCACTATTAACATTTAAATAAAACTATTATATCATTCAAATCCGCTCAAAAGTCAATGGGTCTAATTCATGTTGGCACCTTAAAAAATCATTTCCGTGCCTATTAAAAATCACTCCTACATATTAATCTCCTTACTTTAGTACCAGACACCAAACACATTACACCCAAATTAATCTTCATTTGGGGTTCGATTTAAGCATATGACTAATATTTTTTTTGGTGGGTACCCCATTCTTTTCCATCAATGTTCAAAGCACATTGTACAAAAAATGAAAGAAGTTGTGTTGTATTCAACAACAATAGGATATTAATTTTAACAGAGGGAGATCGATTACACACTTAGATTTTTAGAAATGTGCACAAGAAATTAACCAAGGGTTTCATAATAGTAATTCCTCACTTGCAAGAATACAAAAGTGCGTTTTTAGATAGATGTGGAATATTCTAGGCAAGGGTTTCATGAGATTAATTTGCAGACATGTGGTCAAACCCAGGATATTCCTCATCATTTCTGGAGACAATATCATGAGAAAGTCAACTTTACCAGGTCGTATTTAATCATTTAACCCCCAAAAAACTCGTATTTGAAAAAACAAAGCAAGTGTTTTCACAAAAAATGGTGTATACTAAATGGGTTTGCCGATTTATGCTCCTATTCACATGGTTTTTTTATAAAAAGGTCGATGTAGACCATTAATCATTTTTTGCAGACATGTGCTCAAACCCATGAAATTCTCCTATCATTTTTGCAGACAAAATCATGATACAATGGACTTTACGAGGCCGTGAGTACGCAGTAAAATAGGGAGAAGAAATCTTTTAACCCCAAAAAGAACCCTGTGTAAAACACCAGCATATATATATACATGCATACATACATACATACATACACTTTGATAGGAGAATGATGTTTGTTGTTACCTCACACCATGGACAGACAACTTTATATATACATACATACATACATATATGTATACATATATATATGTGTATGTATGTATGTATGTATGTATGTGCATACATACATACATACATGCAATGTGGGAGAAAAAAATAGCACCATAATCCAACAAAATCAAATAGCACATGGCAATAATGCGTGTAAGGAATGATTTATTTCATAAACAAGCAGTAATAATTTTTCAATCATCGAATAAACCCTTCACGGGTCATGAAAGATGTAGAAGAAAATGATTAACCAGTACCATTGTTTGTATTTTCAAAAGATAGTTAAAGGAAACAGACATATATATCAATCTGCTCAATGAACAAGAGACAACAGACACATAATTTGTAAATGAATGTATAAAACATTGCACAGATTCATTTACAATTTGAAACACACTGCTTAAAGTGTGTTTTATAGGTATATATATATAAATAACATTGTACGAATTCTTTTACAAATTCAATAAGATGCAGAAGAAAATGATTAACCAGTGCCATTGTTTGCATTGCCAAAGGATAGGCAAAGGATACACACATATATATCGATTTGTTGAATGAACAAGAGACACATTAGGTAAAATGACAAATATATGTATGCTGGATTGTTGTATGTGCAATGGAAAGTATAAAAATATAAACAAATGCTAGTCTGTTGTATTGGACAGCTAAAGGAAACGTAATAAATGATATAAAAGAATTGCTGCAAAACTTATGTGAATTTGTTTTGCAAATCTTGTAAAGACAACAAAAAAAACCTTCAATTACTTATAAAGTAAAGTAAAAAGACAGTGCATAAATATAAATGTTAAATGCACAGTTCATGAAAATAACTATAAGTAGAATGTATAAAATACCTACCTGAAACTGTAGAGGAATGTGCAGAGGATGTCTGATGATGCTCTGAATTCTGCAGAGAATAAGTTGTCACAGATAACAAATGACACTGGTTGCTTTCTCCCTCTTATTTAGGAATTTGAATGTGGCAATTGAATGCATTCAATTTGGTTGTTGAGTTTGAAATTTGAATTTGTAGATGCCAATTATGTAGGTTTTTAGAGATGATATGAGTGAATTTTGCATTATATTTGGATTTTATGTTTATTTGGGGAGCCTTAAACCTGTATTTAATTGTGCAGGTACCTACAAAAAATGAAGTAAATACATATATCTGTCAGGGAGTGTGTGGAAGACTGTGCATTTCAAATCCCATAGAGTTAATAGGAGATTGTGATTATGTCATGTAAAGCACCATTAAGTGTGCATGTGTAGTTGTAAATATAAAATGTAATGAGGGATAAAATTTTGCAAGTGGGGGTATTTGTAACAGTAAATGTTTTAAATTAAATTGTAAATGAGTCTTTTTATGTGCAAGTTGACTTTTTTTATAAATGCAAAAGCATGTTTAGCTATCTATTATGATTGGTGAGTTACTCATTGTGTTATGAGCAGCCATTGGTATTGTTGTAATTTTTTATTTGTTCAAATAAAGTTTTGTAATAGATCAAAGTTAAAAAAAAATTGAGAGGTGGAGTGAACATGGAGGTGGCGGTTATTCAATGGGAGGCAGATACTGGATCTTCTCCCCTAATTATTTCAAAAATCATAATCATTTCTATTAAATTTTAAATTAGAAAATAAATTCTAAAATTCTAAAAAAAAAAACAAAGATCTGCAACACAATATAAAGATTTTGAATTTATCCTCACACTTTATAAACCAACTGAGAAATTAATTATAACCAAAAATAAATACTACACACAGCGTTTAATATTCAATATAAAAGACAACGTACAACAAAAGCTAAGCGTTCAACTAAAACGCTATGAAATAATTCTGTGTTGACTCGTTAGACAAACAGAATTGCCTCTCAAGTCTCAAGCAAAACTCCAATAGAGATTACAATTAACACTCTAATCAGCAACAGATTCCCTAAAAATAACACTGCCCAAATGCTCTAAAAGCAGCTTTAAAACAGCACCTAAAATTACAGAAAAACAGCAACTTATTGCTAAACAAAAAACTTATAACATGTCTCTAAATATAATCTTAAACTGCTATCAAAGTGGCGCCTCAGCAGCATTTATCCAACTGTATTTGAGCTTCGAAGATTCTCCACGTAGAGCAGCAGTTCTTGTCCTGTGCAATTGATGCATCTCGCTGACAAAATCTTTTAGATTTACGTTCGAAGATCCTCCAAATTCAACTGCCTGTCTTGCCATCTTCTTCAACTTTTCTGTGTCTCTTTTCATCTCTTTCCCCTCCTGTTTACTCAAAACAAGTGTTACACTGTCCTTCACTCGTTGCTTGTCTGGAATTCCATCTCTATGTTGGCACATTTGGATTCCGATTCCCAACTTAATTGCTAGTTTAGAATTGAAGTGTTGATCTGCATACATGGGCCAAGTGATTAATGGGACTCCGAGAGCTACGCTTTCAAGCATAGAATTCCATCCGCAGTGGCTCACGAAGGCACCCACAGATGGGTGGGAGAGAATAACAAGCTGTGGCACCCAACCCCATATCACCAACCCTCTATTCTTTGTTCGCTCTTGGAACCCCTCCGGAAGATATGTGCGAGCAAGAAGATCTGGTGTGTCAGATGTGCTCGGTTCGAGCTTTGGGGACACTTTGATAGCCCAAATGAAGGGTTGTTGGCTGGCTTCTAGACCACTAGCCAAGGCCTTGCTTTGTTCTTCTGTTAAGAAAACCTGACTTCCAAACGAAATATAAGCAACTGAACAGGGGCTTTGAGAATCCAGCCATTGGAGCAGCTTATCTTCGCTGATATCTACCATTTTACCTCGGTTGCTAACTTTCTCTGCACCTTCAAAGCAAGCCGATGGAAGTACTGGGCCTATGGACCATACCTTCTTTCATGTCAGATTTCTCAAGTGTTGGAGATACTCAGGCTCCAGCTGCTCATACGTATTGATGAGCATTCCACATCCTTGATTGACTGACTGGAACCGTCCTATTACTTCAAGCATGAAGGGGTTGAACAACATGGTGTCTATTTCGTGCTCATGTAATTTGAGAGGAGTGGGGAGATCCAAGCTCAGTACAATACTGTCGCCTTCTTTCTCCAATACGTTGTACGAGGCGGAGAGCCATGCAGAACGCAGCAGAGTCGGAGCGAATGCGCCATATGTATCGAACACCACCCTGGTGATATTGTGCTTTTGGGGCACCTCCATACTCCATCCCAGAAGCACATCATGCATAATACAAACAGGAGGATCCATCCCTTCAACTTGAGCGTCAAGCCAATGGTTAAAAGGCTTTTCAAGCTTAACGACCAGATCGAAAATTAGTTTAGATTGCTCGGAAGGAACTTGGTCGAAGCTCTCCAATCCCTCGGGTAACCCTTCAACTTGTGGCGTAGGAAGGACTTGGAGGCGAATATCTAAGCCAGAGGAAAAAACTTGGGCCATTTGGAGTTTAAGACGGGGGGCATTAGCAGCAGTGGTGACATAAGTGATGGCGAGACCGTAGGAGGCAAGCAAGGTAGAAAAGTTGAGTAAAGGGATGGTGTGGCCGAGTGCAGGAAATGGCATTGCCACCACATGAGGTTTCACAAAACCGTTCATCATCTTGCAGATTGAATCAAACCAAAACTTTGTGGGGAGGATTCACCAACTAAGCACAGAACTACACACTAGGGCACGCAAATTTTATAGCAGCCGAGGAGGACAAATGAGAAGTGACATTTTATAGGGCTTATCTATACTCGCAATCTATATGACCTTCTCAGTGTTGTTTACAACGTCAGCTGACCTCGGTTTTGAGAGATCCCATTTACGTAAAGAAGACAATTGCGATCGCATTCATTAAGTTTCAACGGCCGTGCATCCATCTAACCAAACATTCCTCCTCTCCCTTCTCGAACCAGAGTAGGGTGGGGCCCTTTAGTGAGTAAACAGGTTTGGGTTTGCCGCCGAAATCAAGCATGACTGTAGGAAAGGTTGATCCGCATTCCTATTGCCTGCCACTTATTAATCATGTGGAGTTTTTTGATTCCTACCAATTAATCTAAGAATTTTTTTGGAAGGAAAAATAATTAACTTTTTATTTTTTTAGTTTCTTTGTTTGTAAATCAATTAGAGTAGCACATAGACCAAAGAAGATCAACAACACAAATACTTAAAATAATCATCTATGTATTTTAATAATCAATTTTATTTTATCAATTTATATTTTTCTCACTATCATTCCATAGAGCTTATTGAGTATAGGCTTGTTTTGGTACTTTTTCTCGTGTATTTTAAAAGTTCGAATGTAAGAAAACTTAGGCATCCAAGTTTGCAATGATTTAGTTGAAGTTCTTTGTACTTCGAATAATAGTGGGAATTCAGGCATCAAATTGAACTCTCCTACACAAAAATTCAACATATTGTATAATTTTTTTAATCATTTTATATTAATATACTATGTTGAATTGAATATGCAAAATAATAAAATCTTTGAGAACACCATTTTTTATAAATTTTGGAGTTGAAACTCTCAAGCTTAAGTTGCGCTACAAAATTCATACGACATCCCACTTTAAAATAATCCTAAAAAATCTCAACACTCACTAAAAATTTTAGGAAGTCCCCCTTCATGGGATCATAGCCTCATCTATCTATTATTAAGGTTTGGAGGTGTGACTCATCATTCAATTCGCCATGTAAGCACATCTCATGAGGAATGTCACTAAAATACTTTTTAAAAGATTTGACCAAAACCTTTTGATAAATCCTAGTAATTGATCATAAAATATTTATTATTATTAGAACAATGTTATATTCTTATTTAAATTATAATATATATGCAACCTAAATGATCTCAATACATTTTGTTAACCATAAATCTTATTATCTCTAACCTTTATATCCAATGCAAATGTTCTAATAGTTGAACACAAATAGACTTGTTAGAAAAACAACACATCTTATTTAAAATACAACTATATTAATATATAACTTGAAATGATTATTAAACATTTTAACTATCTTTCAAATTTCATAATAAAATACAAGATATGTATTGTACTCACCTTTTATATTTTTCATACAACAAACATATAATATGTGCTTGATGCATATACATTGTCATCCCAATAGTTGTACACATAGGAATAATAAATTTTTCCACATAACAACAATGCTTATTTACATGAGCACCTTATTTATAAATGACACACTTATATTGGATAGTTATGATATTTTATATAAAATATAAAATAATTTATTTCACTTGTTAATGAACATATTTATGATTTTTTATATGATATTTTATAAATTTTTTGTGTGTTCATTTAAGGATTCATTTTTTACAAACATTTGATCATTTGCTAATATGCATGTGGAATAATTATTGACAATATATAGTATATATATGTTGCAAGGTTAAATATTATAATGACATGTACTATACCAATAATATAACCTCACGCTATTATTGACCCTTAAGAACCATCACAAACAACTAACTGAATCTTCCACAATTAATTTTAAGAAAATAAATTAATCCTTAAAAAAAAAATATTATATGTATCAAAATAAAAATGTATAATATATTTTTGTAGGATATACTCAGTGTCAACAGAAGAAATATGATATATTTTATCAGATTGTATTTTTATTCTTATAGGATTTCTACATCTAGCGAAATATTGTTGTTTGATTCTATATTAATATTTATGCCTATAAGATTTCAGAGGAATATTATGCTTTATTTTATATATAAATAATGAGTTTATAAACTCCCTAGAATTTGACGGTCACCCTTGCTTGTTATATAAAAAATTTATGAGGGTTTGGTATTTATTATGAAAATATAAATGGTCAAAAAATAAAAATTATTTTATTAAAATATTTTTATTGAGTTTTATTAATCATATATATTATATTTGGAAAAAATATAATGTTTTCTTAAAATAAAATATTGTAAACAGTTTATTTATTATTTGTTAAAAATATTACTATATATGATTTAAATTGATATAAATAATTTAAGAAGAATCATAATTCATAAAAATATCAATAAAAAATAAAAATATAATATTTTCAAAATTAATTTATCAAAACAAGAAATTTTTTCTCTTACTACTTTCTATAAGATAAAAATAATAATAATTCATCAAACATGAAATAAACAAATAATATAAAAGATCAAGAACTCTTCTTAACTTTGTATTCTTTCATATATGATATACTTCATTCCAATTTGCATCATTCTTTCATTAATGGAAATCTAATTTATTCAAACCCAACTTTAATTTTTTAATATTTTTTATGATATTTTGTTTTGAAAATCATTTTTCATAGTCAATAGTCTTTGAAGGAATAGTAAGCATAGCTTGCTATAACTTCATCATATGAAGATGGCTTCTATGACAATGTTATGTGTTACAAAAGATTTTCCATGCATCTTTCATCTTCAAATCCTCACAACAACTCAAATGTAATGAATCAACAAAAGAATTTAACTCTGTTTTTATGACTTTTAACATCAAATATGTATACAAATTCATTGACATTATTTGAAGTTGTATGTTGCAAATGTTGAAGAAGCTTAAAAAGTTACACTACAATAGCTAAACCTTCTCACTTATTTTTCTATAATTAAAAATTTGTACTAGTACTAATTACATATAAAAAATGAAAGAAAAACTATAAAACAATGAATATTTTTCAATTTTACATACCAAATAAAAATATTAAATTTATCATTAGAATTAAAACTAATTTTTTAAATTGATTCTAAAAATATCGCTTGTATTCTATCTTGAAAATATTTTAAAAATAAATATTATTTCATTTATATTGTCTCTAAAAAATTCTAAAAAGAAAAAAAATCATTTATATTCTATTTTTTAAAATATTTTTAAACTAACATATATATCTTAAATAAATTCTATATAAAATACATCCAATATTTTTCTCCAAAACTTATTTCAATTATAACATATCAATTACATATCAAATTTTTAATCTAAATTTATTATTATAAATTACCATTCTCTCTAAAATCAATTAAATTTATTATTCTAAATTACCATTTCCTTAAAAATCAAATAAAAAAATCATTTTCTATAATAATAGAATCAATTATTTAATTCAAGTTCAAACCACGACAAGCTTCAAATTAAAATTTAAATCATTGCTAGTTATTTTCCCACCCTCATTGCAGAATTATTCTTTCTTAAACTTAAATCTGAAATTTGTCATATTTGAAACCTTTGACCATGTTTAACAAAGCACAAAAACTTAAAGGAAAACATGTACAATAGAAACTAGACATATATTTAGTGTCTACAACAAATACAATGACTTGAGACTAAACGATCCAACATGAATTGCATAGCTACACTTTCCAATGTTCAAATACACAAATTCCAAGTTAAAAGCATTAAGTAACATCACTCTAAAATAGTTTGCAAGAGCTTAAGCCATAGGTTACAATTTCAGTCAAAATGAGGAGACAATCACAAATATTAATGCACCTAAATAGCATTCCCATTAATAATTGTGTAATAAGGTAAAAGCATGAACCTGTGTCACACTTTGGTCAACAAAATAGTTTCTATCGGACCATTTTTTAGCAAAAAGTATTTGATCAAATAGGTTTCGTTCGAAACTAGGTGGCATCGATGTGGAATATGCATGGCATGAAGCATTTAGTCAAGTACATTTCGATCAAATATTTTTCGAGTGAAACCTGTTCATTTGAATAAGTTTCATCTAAAACCTACATATATAAAAATAAAAAATAAAAAAAGGTTGAGGCATTTCATGCGGAATCTACTCGCTTGAAGGAATTTCAAATGAAACCCCAATGCTCCACTAACCTCCAAACACTTTCATCAGGTATGTTGAATAAAATATGTATATTTATTTATTTATGTATATATGTATGTGGGTATTTATGTATAAGGAAAATGATATTATACACTTGAAGCCCTAAAATTTTCAATCTATAAACCCTACACATATTAAAAATTAAAAAAATAAACAAATGAAAGATAACTACATGAAAGAATGTTTTATATTATCTATCTTATAACAAATACAATCTATATATGCATAAGAGAAAGACCATCACAACAATTTGGTATTATTTTAGAATATTTTTAGACACATATGAAACTTTTATTTCACCATGCTTGCAAATGTGTAAAGAAGTAGGTAGCAGTTGGGCTCAAAAGCTTCCCTAATGAGTTGTAGACCTTGAGCACCTAGCCTCCTTCATCACTCCTATCTTATATTTTAACAATACCTTAGACCTTAATGAGTCCATTTACCCTCCATCCCTTGCCAATTCATCCCCACCTAGTTCACCCCCTTGTCACCTTTTATTTTCCCATACCATAAATACTAGTTCACCCTACATTCCATGATAACCTCATGATAACCTCCTAATCCCATTCCATCACCCCATCAAAGTTCAACTTGCATTCCCTTATCCCTTCCTAATTATATTCCATCTATTGACCCTTATTTCAAATTATCTCACCATATGTCATCATCTAACGATGACTCATGGAATTTCCAAATCCCTATCCCTTACTTATATCTCCTCTCCTTACCAAGTCCACATTATTCACTTATATACATCCCTTCTAATCTATCCCCACCATATATATCACTTTTTTCCCTAGCTAATCCTATCCATCCTATACCTCTCCATAGTGAGAAATGGTGCCTCAAACTGTTCGGGCATCTACATTGTCGAACAAACAATTGAATATCACTAGGAAAAAGTTCCTAGTCTAATCGAAATCATGCTAGCAGGAAATGGTTTGTTAGTTAATTCATTGGATTTCAAGTTTTCCTAACTTAATTTGAAGGGTTCTAGAGTTTCATAACCTCTTGACTTAGCGATTTTGAGGTTCTCTTGTTATTGGCATGTCATAGGTTTTGGGAAATTCATAACCTCTGATAAAGGTTCTAAAGTTCGGTTTTCTAGCAACATAGCATCATCGTATGGGCTTTGACTTGTCAGCGATGACTTGGATTTCACAGAGGCAGTGGGGACCAAAATGGAGTGTTGATATTGTTGATCGATGGTTGTAGTTATATTAATCCAACAGTGCTTGTTTATTTCATGCTTCTTTGTGGTGAGGATCGATAGACTTATGAAGTGAGGGGAATTGACTGAGCATTTCACACCTGTCGGCTTGATCAGTGATGATTCAAATCAACGGTGCCCGCTAGCCCCAAGCCTCTTGTGGTGGGTCTCGAGTGACTCACATGGAGTGTGTGGGCTTCAAACACGTGTCATGGTGGGCCCGACCAGTGCCAAGTTGTTATGTGGTACGATGGTTGTCTCGGTAACTTATGAAGAGTACCTAGGTGGGACCTGATGGATGTTGAGGTGGATAGCGGTGTTTGGTTGTTGACTATTGATGGATTGAATAACAATTGACTCGATAGGTTTGAACTGTATTATAACCGATTGTCTATGGAAGTTGAACCAAACCGTTTCCTATTGGTTGAGAACGAATGTTATAAAAGGGTGATCCCACAATAGTGGTTTACAATTTTTGGCCAAACTAGACACTAAAATTATTATTTTCAACTAAATCTTCACATTCGAGCACCTATAGCGGCTAAACCGTGAGGAATTTTAAGATGATGCAAACTAGAGTCTCATCAAAAATTTTCTATAGATTCTAAAAAAAAAAAAAATCAAAACTTTTGGAATCAGATTGCACTTTTTTTCCATCTCCCACGAAAACTATTTTTTTTTAGAAAACAACATTTTTAAAAAGTGACGCACACTGTATAATGCATAACTTTTTTTCCATGAAGGATAAAATTCTAATTCTTTCAAATTTAGATTTGTTACTTCGATATCTAGTGCTTCCACTTGGTTAGATAGTTTTTTATTGAATTATTTTTCTTTAATCAAGTTTCGAAGTCAAACCAATTACAATTCAAACATAGTGCGACCATATAACGCGTAAATTTTTTTGTATATATCAAAATTCAATTTTATTTTTTTTGTTGGATCAAGGACTTCAATATCTAGTGCACTCATT
Source organism: Sequoiadendron giganteum (assembly GCA_007115665.2). Lineage (NCBI taxonomy): Eukaryota > Viridiplantae > Streptophyta > Pinopsida > Cupressales > Cupressaceae > Sequoiadendron > Sequoiadendron giganteum. The sequence goes on along the minus strand of CM021106.1, from coordinate 538,946,649 downwards.
TTTTCAAAAAAAAAATTGATAATTTGCTATTTTTCCACATGTGCAGAACAAAGACCTTCATTTTCAATGAAAAATCTATGTTTAATAAAACTAAAAAAACAAATACATAATAAAACAAAAACATATTAAAATTATATTCATTGGATGGATCGTTTTGAGGACTACAATAATGATTTGAAATATATTTTAAATGAATTAATTTGATCCCTCAAAAGGTAAATCAAAAGTGATTTTTTATCAGCATTTTGATAGGCATAAAGGAGACTCATTTATAGGTATGGTTTAAAACTAGCGAGGTTCTATCCAAGGGGGTTTGATCTAAGGTGGTTTGATCAAACCCTCTTCAATTGGAATCCTTAAAATAGAAATTTTTAAGGCTTAAATCATTATATTTTCTAAAAATATGTGATTTCAGCAAAAATCAGTTCCTCTTAGAAATTGTAAACCAGCTTTGTGGGATCACCCAAAACATTGATTGTTCTGTATTGAATAAAAAAAAAAGAGGTGAGATCGAAGTAGGGTTATGATGTCGGATTCTCTCTGGATGGAACAAGATGTAAACACTATAAAGGCTTAGAGCCTGAATTATATTTGTAACTATATTTTGTTGCTAAATAATACAATGATGATCTGGGCTTTTGGAGTGTGGGGTTTTTTACTCGAAAGGGTTTTCCCCACATAAATCTATGTGTTCATGTTTTTTGCTCCATATTTCATGTTTAATGTTTCTACATGATTGAATATGTTTAATGGTGTTGTTTGGAACTTGTTTAATTAGCATTAATTTTTCTATAAGGGTCAATGTGGGAAATGAACTATGTTTGATTTCACTTTGTGGCATAGTAGTACATGTCTTTGAGGCGATCTAAGAAAATAAAATCTACCGAAGGCAGTACTGACCATGGATGTTTTGTTCTAAGATGGTCGATTTTTACCAACAAGTGGTATGAGAGCCTTCTTTTGGGATTTTCTTTTCGCTTGGATGTGCAGATTTGTGAGATGCATGTACTTGCATGTGTGTTGGATGTACTTGCATGGACTCACATGTGGCTTGCATGTGCTTGCCTATTGATGCATGTATGAATTCCTAGTTTTTCTGGTTCTGGGTATTCCTTCTGTGAAGATTTCTTAGTGTGACAAGCTTAAGGAAATTTGAAGGAATGGACTGATGGATTGATCCTTTGGTGAGTAGAAATCATTTCTCTTTTTTTTGAGTTCTAAGAGATAACACATAGTATGAAGGATGGGTAAGATGGAGAAACTTGAATAGGTCATATTAAAATGATGTGACCTGAAGCTCGTGAGTTGGCATCAGTATAATCCAGATGCATGGGGTGGAATATTATTTACTCTTTGGTTGTGTTGCAGAAAAGCTTTTATATTGGGTGTCTATGTGAGGGGCTGCTTGATGATATGGAAAATATTGGGTTGTTTCTTAGCTATGGAGAAATGTGCTTATGTTGGTTTTTTTGTCCTGGTATTGGAAGGCATAGTTTTATGGTACCCCAATTGCATGAAGGCTATGGAGTTGTTCATTGGATGATTTGAAATCTCCTACAATATCTTGTCTCTCTCATATACGCATACATGTTGGTGGTTTTGGAGTTGGTTTGATATGAGATTAGAGTTCCTAAACTACTATTTCCTTTCTAGGATGTTTTGTACTCGCATCACTCAGATAAATGTTCTTTGGATTTGAGGGTTTTATAGATTTTCGTTTAAAGAATCTATGGTTATGCATATTCATGATAATCCTTCATTTTTTTTTAACTGTTATATCATGTTTTATGTTTCAAACTTTTCAGTCATCCAGATGTAAAGTGGATATGGGTGTTCATGGGTGTTCTTGAACATGGTGGTTTTGCAGGTTTTACACTGTCAAGAAAAAAACTTGTGCTTTTGTGGAGTTGTTGTTAAACTATTTTCTAGACCCTGGCTTTTGGAGCATTGTTGGATGAGATAGTTGCAGTTCTACATGCATGCTTTGTGCATGGTATGAGGAGGTGAGTTTCTTTCTTTGTATGGGAGTGTTGGTACGTGATTTTTCACTCATCATTCTTGTGGTGATGTTTGGTGGTTTCCCTAACTATGGTGCTTGGTGTGGACATGGTTGGCAAATCAGATCTGAACTTGATCTGGTGTTTGAGTCATGTTGTTTGTGTGGTTATTCTATTTGAGATCTTAATGTTGTTGTTTCCAATGCTATGATGGGTTTGCACGTTCATTACGATTAATCTATAGGTTGTGCAATGTTGTGGGCTATCTTTACCTACATGTTTGTTGTGGGAAAACTTGAATGTGGACTATCTATATTCACAAGGTTTATTCAAAGTTGGTGCAAACTTGTTAGTTGGCCTTGTCTGTGGTCACTTGTGCATTGGTGTGGTTGCTTTGAGATGAGAGGATGAATGGTGTTGAGTACCTGAACAGTCGGTTATGGGGACTTGTAGCATGTGTATCATGATGTCATGGATAGCTTGGATACACTACTTTGTGTAAGCTCTTGACAACGATGATAATCTCTGCTTGGTTTTGGAGATCTTGGTGTTGCTTGGTATTGTCGTCAGATGAATATGTTAATGAGTGGACTTGGAGGATTTTCAGTATAGCAGATGTTTGTTCATGTACTTAGAAAGCTCGATATCATGGTTCATTGGGAGCTTTAGCAGTGATTGTGTTTTCATCACTAAGTGGTGAATGGTCTTCTTTAGTGTTGCATATGTTACTAGGAGGGGCTCCTAGATCTTGTTGTTGCAGAAGGATTCTTTCACATTTGCATGGACACTACTTGAAGATGTGCAACATCTAGGAACCATGGAGGATTCTTGGAGTCTTTGTTCAAGGTGTTGGTGGTGCTCGATAGGTGATGTGCTAGAGTTTGTTTGTTTTATGTCATGGTATACTCTTGTTTACGCATTAGAGATTTGACATAATTTTTTTCTCTTGAGACCATGTTATGTTCACTTGGCGCATGGGATCTCCTAAGGGGGGTGATAAGATCATGGTGTCATGATAAGTTCCTGGTTCAAATGATTGGACATTTTGACAGTGGTCTAGTAGTTCTTTATGTATTGGGTGTATTGGTCATATGCTTGAGAACTTCATGATAGTGCAGTGATGCATTTGGATTTTAGCATGAGATGATTGTTTTTTGGTGCCCATGGATACATGGAGAATAAGGTGAGGTTGCATTTCTCTTGAGAGCAAAGAAGTGTTGATGGTTACTCTTGATGAAGATTTCAGCAGAAAGTCCGAGAAGCCTTCACCTTGGTTGGACGTGAGTTCAACAAAGACCAATGAGGATATTGCTCTTGGAGAAGTCATGATGGCTTGCATATCTTGGAGGAGCACTCTCATTCCCCACTCTTGGTCTACTCAGCAGTTTATCACTTGAGAGGTATTGCCCATTATTTCTCTTAGGTGTTTTATGCTTTCTTTCATGGATTTGGAGATCTTGAACTGCTATTAGATTATTCTGAAAGATTCATTGTGAGATATGGATAGCATGGTTATCCCCTTACGCATTGTGATTATATTCATTGATGTTGAGCTTAGGAGATGCATTGGGAATATTTTCGGGAATGGGAAATGAAATAGTTTGATCTTCTTGGAGATTCGTGCATCCATATAATTGCATGATATATATATGTTGTGTTTGATCTTGGAGATTGAATGGTTGGGTGTTGCAATGTTGTTCTCTTTGGGGTGTTGTGAAGTATATCATACTTTACACAATTAGCATTAAGAGGTGTATGTAGGAGGTTTTTCTACATGTATATGAAGTGCAGAGTTGCTCTCTTTGGTCTTGGTTATTTTCTTGGATGTTTGTTTTCACATTACATTGGTTTGAGATTTAGTCGGAGCTATTGTGATCACTAGATTTTGGTCATGTGTTTTCACTCATGTTCTTGGGTGATGACATGGAGGTTCTTAAGATCTCTTTCATTTGTTGGGTGTGGAGAACTTAGGAGAGCTGTGAAGACTTGTGGTGAGAGATGTTCATACATTTTATTTAATTATAGGTTGTGCATATCATTGTGGATGATTCCTTAAAAATACATGTTTAAACTCTCTATGTTATGCTATTAGTAGACTTTGTATGCCTTGATCTTGTCAGATTTATTACCCATGCAATGGGAGTTCCTAGATGTGTTTTTTGTCCCCTTCGACCGGTGGGCACATGGAGCTTGTTTTTGCAGATGATAGGTTGGTTATGAAGTGGCATGAGTTTACTTATGTGGATACCTTGGAGGTATGTGTTATTGGATGGAGTAACACTTGTTGTGTGTACTATTTTCAATCATGTGGGTCAAGATCAGTTGGATGGGTACAGTAAGTTTTTTGGTTGTTTTTCTAGCTAGTGTTTTATCTTATTTTTCTGGAGGATGGCTTCACGGATGTGTTCTAGTCTAGAGATTTGAAATTGATATTACTTATGTATTACATGTGAGAAAAATAGAGTGGCAGTTGTGTGTTGAAACCCTTTTCGTTAATTAGTTTTGATGGTGGTGTCTCGGATTAGACTAGTGAATTAACACCATGGATTGTTTCTTTCCTTTGGAGGATGGCTAGAACTGTAGCCTAAGATGGTGGATATCATAGATGTTGTTGAATGTGTCTTGGTGACACAAAGGATTCATGGATTGATTGGTAGGTAGTACATTCTTTGGAAAGTGGGAGAATGTTGAGAAATGGTGCCTCAAACGTATTGATGTTCAAGCCTCTACATTTTCGAACAGACAGTTGAATATCACTAGGAAAAAGTTGCTAGTTGTCATTTTCTTATGTCAAGAAACCCTCACAATTAGAAGGGATATTATGAAAATAGATACCATGATTACCGTGAGTAGAAATGATTGCATTTGTTGGAATGTTAAAAGACTTAGTTAATGATCTAGGTGAGATGAAGTCCCCAAGGGAATCATCTAACATGTCAAATTCATCACAACTAAAGGGCCTGATAGGTATACAATGCAAGAGATATGACATGATCAAAATACTATGCTTTCTCTAAGACTAACCATTAAATTTTGATTTTAGTTTATTTTTATGTGTGTTAAGGTTAACTAGGGCTGAAAATAGACTTATAGACCTGTTACAAACACAAATTTGGAAATCATATTCCATATTTGCAAACTAACAATAGGTTTTAATTTGTTCTTGAGATCTAAAGTAGATTTTGGAGGACAAAATCACCCTAGGGTGTCCATGTCCTACTAGGGATCTGTCTAAAATTTTAGTTTCAGAAGCACTAGTGAGAGAAAGTAACTATGTGACAATGTGCAAACCCAGATTTGGAATTCATTTTGTTGTTATTTTGAAATATTTTAAGTTTGCAATGTGTTGTGATAACCTAGGGTTTTGAAATTTTTCCAAGATGAAAGCTAATTTACCTTGAATATGCAATGCTTTAGAAAATGTAAACAATTTTCTTATAGATCTGATAATTGGAGCACTGAAATGCAACATTTTTTTCCAAATTTGGAATAATTTAAGCAAAATGACACCTCTATTTCACATGCAATAACACCTTTTCATAATTTCAAATCAGAAATCATCAAGTAGAAACAAACTGAGTACACAAAAATAGAGATCTAAGAAAAAAAAATTTGAGCCAAAAGTAGCAGGAAAAACCCACCCAAGGGCAGCTCTATTCTAGAGAGGGTTTCAAAAAAATCAAAGTTTAACTATGCGTGATACTATTTAAGGAGTCTAATTCTGCCTGCAAACAGGTCTAAAAGTGAATTTTTTTTTAGTATTTTCTCAATTTATGCCCATGTGATTCAAAATGCAAATGTGCAACAATGTTGAAAATGTTTTGACAATTTTGATTGTAATTTCTAGATCTAAAATGCAACAATTGACTAATTCTAAGATGTCAAAATCTAAATATGATGATTTTTTATGTAATTTTGAAATAAAATAATGCATTTTTTTTAATTTTTTGAGCTATATGAAAGATGCCTAAATAGATGCAATTAAGAATTCCAACAAAAACTCAACAAGCATAAACAGACTGAGGATACAAAGGTAGAGAATTGAGTAAAATTTTATTGATTCAAGAGTAGCAGGACAAAGCTACCCAAGGGCGGTTATGTCTTGGACAAGGTTCCAAAAAACTAAAAATTTGAATGTTTATTAGACTATTTAAGGGTTTTGTATCTATGTGCAAATAGGTTTGAAAGTCAATATTTCTCCAAAATTTTCTCAATTTAAGACAATGAGACTCAAAGGCAAATGTGTAACAATTCTTGAATAACAAATGATAATTGTGAATGCAATTTTGAATTTGGATCTAACCTAAATGACTGAAACTAATCCTATTGCAACCTATGATGCAATATGATATGCATTTTCTTGAATTTTTATACCTTTTATGGTTTAAAAATGAAACCCTAAATGAAAAATGAAAAACAATGTAATTCCAACCTAGATCTAGGGTTGAATTATTTCATATTGTAAAATTTTATTATTTTAAAATTTCAAGTTCACCAAAATGAAACATAGAAAAATGGAACCCTAAGTTCTAAATGCATAGAACCTAGGATTAATTTTTTGTTTTTCTAGGGTTTCATTATGATGCAAATCAACAAGGTGATTAGATTGACTTTCAACCATGGAGGTGAGTCAATTAAACTTGGATTTGCATCTTTTTGAGCCTTAGAAATTGATTGGAATTGAATTGCATGAATTGACCTAATTAAATGATGTGCTCTAATATGAAAATGCAAGATTCAGTTAAATGAGAAATTGTAACAATAGTTTAGCACCAGATTTGAGAAGGGCATAGTTTTGTGTACTTGTCTTGTAAATTTAGAATCAATAAAAATAGGACCTAACATAGCCACCATACAATGTTTCTATCCTTGTAGAGATATTTCAATTTTTTTTGCATTCCTCTGGTGTCAGATTTGAGCTTTCTAATTTTGCCTACAAATTTGTTGAATCACTATTGGATAATTTTGTAGGTGAATTTTTGTGAGTTTTCAATGTGTAGGCTTTGAATGTAACAATAGATAAATGATCTTCAATCTTCTCCAAACCTAAAACTTGCACATATAAAGAGAGAGAAAGGGTTGTGTCATTTAAGGGATTGCCTTAGTCAAACCCCACGTTAGTGTTTCCACTTCCACAAAGGCAATGCCAATGATAAAAGGATAGATAGGAAGGAATGATGAATCCACAAAGTACTGCAACTCACCACCCTTAAATGGCTTCCTTGAGGGATTGAAGTCATGCGCATCTCCTCAAGGTCTTGGATCTTGTTTGCTTGAATGCTTGAATTGCTTGGATACCTACAACAAGGGTTAGCCTTCACAAACAATGATAACATGAACATACATGAACTCGCATAAGATTTGACACGATGCTTGGATCTTGAATTATTGCAATGAATCTTTAAAAAATTCTCTTGACTTGGTTGATAATTTTCTTGACAATAATTCTTGCTCTTGATTTCCTAGATGATTTCAAATGATGCAATAACTAGATATTTATAGGCATTTTCTCTAATTCCCACAAATTAGATCCTAATAGTCAGCATTTGCAACCTGAATTGAAAATGGTAAAATACTGACACCGACATATTCAAATTTGGGACCAGGAAAAATAGGGGGGCATTGCTGCCATAGGGTGTCTCTGTCCCGGCCCTATTTTTTGGAAAATAAGGTGTCGAGGGAAAAGTACCATATGAATGTATTTGTTTTTCACTTGCAATTTATTGTAAAGTGATAAAAATAGGCCTCAAAATGCATTTAATTTAGGAAAGTAGGGGTTAAATTAGGTCCAATAATTTAGGGGGAGCAAAAGATAGTGTGAAATTTTCAAGGGTGACAATTTTACACACAAATGATTTTTATTTATTTTTTTAATTCAAGAAAGTGAAGAAAATACACAAAAGGGGTTTTATTGATAGAAAAGACTACAAAACATTCAAGTACAATGATTCTCAACTTGTCTCCCCTTCAATAAGAGGATATACCTTTTGTTTTTATAAATACGATGTACTTGTCACTCATATTTAGTCATTTTATGGTTTTTGATATTGTATAATTTGTATCTATGCATATCTTCTACTCATTCCTAATCCCTAGGCTATATAGTCAAATTCATCAAGCTCCAATGGTGGGCCATGACTTAAAGCCTTGAATTTCAATTCCTATAGAACTACGGCTCATTACTAAATTCATTTTTCTTCATAGGTGTCCTAGATATATCTTTAACATTTTGTTTAGATAAGTCCCCTCATGGGCACTAACCTCTCTCCCTTTAACCAAGTGGTTTCCATCCTTGATTCTACTATACACTAGAATGCTAATATATATGTCTATTACACATCATACTATCATCTTAGCCTATTTATTCACTTCATACATTGCCCTTACCTTTGGACACTAGCCTAATCTACTTATCTAAGTTAATAATTTAGTTCTTACCACACATGTTGAATATCACACATGTTATTAGATTACTATTGGTTGTGTTTACCCTCATGTTATACTTTTTCTAATGGTGTCTAATATAATTTTATATTTGGGAATTTATAGAATATTAAAATGATGTACTCAAGTCACTTGTATTTAGTCATTTTAAGGTTTCAACATTCAATGTTTAACATTGAGATTTATTAAGGCATATTGAGTACTTGTTTTACGTTCAAATTAAGTTTTTTATTTGTATGCTTCAACATTAAGGTTTATTTTAAATCGTTGTATAATCAAGGAACATGGTTCAAAATTTAGGGGGTAAGGTTTGAGTTTAAGGTATAGAGTTTTGGTTTTAAAGTTTTTGTTTTTGGGTTCTTGGTTGAAAGTTTAATATTTGAATTCATGGCTTGATTTTTAGGCTTCACAATCATAGAATGATTTCTCAAGATGGGTTCAAAATTTAGGGCTAGGTGCTTAGAGTTTAGGGTTTAGGGTTCACATTGAAGGTGCAAATTTTGACTCTATGGGTTTGATATTCAATATTTAACTTTGATATTTAGTGGTCTGTATTGAGTACTCATTTCCTTGTGTTCAAATTTAGTTATTCATTTACATGGTTCCAATTTAGTGTTCATAATTAATGGTTTATGAATAAATTCCCACCATATTCAACCTTTAGGGGTTAATATTTATTTTAAGGTATAGAGTTTAGGCTTCAAGGTTTTAGGTTATTGGTTGTAAGTTTAGTATTCAAAATTGGGGCTTGATGTTTCGGTTGCACAAACTTGGGATCACTACTTAAGGAGGACTCATCATTTATATTTTAGGGTTTAGATTTTATTGTTTATGATTTAGGTCGCATTCAATATCCTAATTTCAACTTTAAGGGTTCAATATTCATTTTTTGACATTAAAATTTAGTGTTCCACACTAAGTACTCATCATTAGGATGGAATTTAAGTTATATATTTTATGTTTCAATATTTGGGGTTTAGGTTCTTGGTTTAAATTTTAGCATTCAAATTAAGGGCTTGATGTTTAGGCTTCATAATACTATACTTTTTACTTAAGGAAGGTTTGATAACTAAGACTAGGGGTTTTTATTTCATAATTTAGGGTTTGGGATTCACATTCAAGGTCCAAATTTGAACCTAATGGATTCAAAGTTCAATGTTTAAAATATATATTTAGTGGTATATATTGACTAGGCATCATTTCATGTTTAAATTTAGTAGTTTTTAACTAAGTTTAAGGTATAGAGTTTAGGTTTCAAGGTTTTTTATTTTAGGATCTTGGTTGAAATTTTAGTGCTCATTCAAACTAAGGGATTAATGTCTAGGCTTCACAATAATGGGCTCATTACTTAAGGAGGATTTGGAATTGAAGATTTAAATTTCATGGTTTAGGTTTTGGGGTTCACATTCAAGGTCCAAATTTAATTTTAGATTTGGGGATTTCTAGTATTAAAATGAAGTACTCAAGTCACTTATATTTATTCATTTTAGGGTTTGTGAGTTTACATATAATATATATATAATTATCTCATTTGGACTAATATTCTAACTTAATTATATAATATACATAGATAGAATTTACTATTTTATTTCCCACTTATCACTTCCTCCTAGGTGCTTATTTGAACTATTTTATATGTGTTGGTTTATCATTGGTAGGTCATGTGTACATCTTGTGGTGAGATCCAGTACCTAGATACATACATGTTGAACTACTTTTTACTTGTCTTTAAACAACATTTCTCATGTAAATATATGTATCAAGTTCATATGAATATTGATTTAAATATTGTCTCTTTAATCACTTGCACCTTAATAGTTGCATATTTACTTGGACAACGAGAAGTGTAAATATTCTTTCTTGGCATATTTTCTATTATCTTCTAAACAACACTTATCATGTACATATATATATTGACTATGAGTAATGATTTGAATATTGTCACACTTTAATCACTTGCTCCTTAATAGTTGCATATTTACTTGGACAACAAGACATGTAAATATTATATTGTTTTTTAATGAACAAAATTATCTCATCTCCTAGAATATTCTAGCTTAATTATATAGATTCTTGAGTACATCTAGAATATAATAATTTATATTGTCCACTTTTCACTTAATCCTAGGTGAGATTATAATTTGAATTGTTGATTATATATTTTGGTTTACCATTGGCACCATGTGTATCTTGTGGTGAGAATCAATACTTAGAGATGTGCATGTTATTTTTACTTTTTAATTATCTTTTACAACACTTATCATGTGTATATGTATTTTTAAATATTGATTTATATTGTCACACTTTAATCAAGCTCCTTAATAACTTTTTATATTTACTTGGACAACAAGATATGTGAATATTCTTGTTTGGCGTGTTTTTTATGAAAGTTATCTCATATCCTAATATTCTAACTTAATTATACAATGTATGTATCTAAAATTTACTAATGTATTACCCAAATGATATTAAAACCATAATTTTCAATTTGACTTAAACTGAGATATGTATACATGTGTATGTGTGTGAAGGTGAATCAAAACAAACAATTTGGGATGGGGAATAAAAGGAATATATAAAGGTTGTTTGATCGAAAAGATTAGATGAAGAGATAAATACAAAAAGAAGAGATAAGAGGAATTTTATTTTAGGAACATCTAGTCAACAAAAACCCATTGAAATTATAATGACCAAATTGAAGAGCATGTTAATGAATAAGAACAAGAATAGACTAGTACAAATGCAAAGAATGTAAATGAAGAGGAAACTAGTGACAAAATGTTTTTGTACTATATGGAAAATCTAATGGAGATGGATGAGGATTCTCTTTTCAAGGAGATTTCACCTGAAGATATGTTGTTGGAAATAATAACTAAATTACACTCTAAATGACCTTACGTATCAAAAAAAATTACACTCTAAATGAATTTTGGATTATTTTTTTTAGCAAAAAACTCTAATTAGAAGAGCATAATTATGTGCAAAATTATTTAGACAAAAATAAATTTTCCCTATTTTGGAGTTGTTAGGGGTTGACAGTAAGAAAAAATCATCATATTTATTAAAACAAATAGTAATTTAAAACTTGCAACAAACATTGGATCGTATTCAAACCAAGATTTGAGCTACTAATTTAAGTGTTACACATAGAGCATTGATGACTACAATTTCTAGTAAAAAATTATCACATAGAAGAAAAATTCAAGGAATTGTACAATTTCTAAATGTATCTAGGAGAACCATTCAAGTATATATTGTGAAGAGAAATGAATTAGATGAAAAAATTTAAAATAATTAGGTAAACATTTGTAGGGTTCCTCAAAAAGAAAATTTCAAAATATTTAAAAAATAGGTAATTGAATATTGGATCAACCACTCCCATGTTTCTTCCGATAGAAGGAACACTATACAAATAATAGGTGAATATGGTACAAAAATTTCTCATCCAATATATATATATACAATACAAAATGAACTTTTTGAAGCATTCAAGCAAGAATTTTCATAGGTGAAGATTTTTCAAAGGATATTTGATAGTTTACGACCGTGTTTCATATGTATAAATAAAGTATGTGAAACTTGTTGTTGTTGAAATCATGTTGAATTTCATCTACACCTACAATCATATAAAAAATTTATGGCAATAGATATCTAAATGTAGCCATCCCTAGAAGTACAACACAATTTTTTGAAGTTTATCAGATGTGAAAAATCAAAAGATTCGGATAAATCTAATGTACAATGTATAAAAAATATATGTATAAATTGTGAAAATTTGAAGACACATTTATAATTTGACAATATTGAGCATTCAATGCAATTTATTTGGATGAGATTTGAATATGATAAATACTCAACAAAGTCAGAAGTTGAGTCCAAAAAATATTTTGAAAGAGAGTGAATTTAGATCTAAAATGATTTTATGATTAAATTTCATAATTCATATATTTGCATATCCAGTTCATTATCATGGTACAATATAGAAGGTGATGAGCCTTGGAAATGTCTTGTTTTCCTTGCTTTAGTTTCATACTTTTCATCATATTCCTGGTAATTTTCAAAGATGTTTCCAAACCTTTCATATATTTTAAGTATTTAAAGCATTGAAGATAGTATATTATATAGATAAATGTTTTGTGAATTATTGAATGTCTATAAAATTTAATTGAGTTTTATGATTAATTATAGTTATTAATGATGAAATATGTCTTTGGAATAAACTAACCCTTGCAGTGAAGGATTTTTTGTTAGTGTGAAAAGAGGTATTATCAAACTAGTTAGCTTTTAGCATACTTAATAGAGTCATATTCATACTACACTTAAGCTCACTTAGAGGTTATCTAGACTTTTTTCTCACCTCATGTAGACTCACCAAGTGTCACAACACTTGTCTATAGAGTCCTACACTTGTTTCATACGTGGAGGGGTAGTCAAAATTTGACTCCTACCTTCTCGCCTCTTCTTGCTTACCTTTATAAGAAAGGATCATTTGTACATTTTACAACACATCACATGCTTATGATATTTTCTCATTTTTCATATGTTCATTTGTGGATTGTTTTGAGTTTGCAAGAAGATCTTGGTTGCTCCAACATGGTATTGGAGAAAGCTTGCAACTCCAATCCCTTTCTTCCTCGAATTTGTGAGGTTCATGGACATCAGATCTTAAATGGTGCCTCCTAGACTAAAAAAAATGTCATGATTGTGCTCAAAAGGGTTGAGAGATGAATTTTCATATACAACACTTGTATTAATGGAAACAAACAAATTTTGAAGGCTTTAGAGGCTCATCCATGGATGGTTGTACTAAAATCCATATGGTCATACAATTGCAGTATTGCACTATATCAACAAATTGCCTCGACCTTCGTGCCTTGATTCTTGTGCCTTCATCTTTAAATACGTGTTGTCTTAGCCTCTATCCAACAAATTTTGTATTAATTTTTTTATTTTTTGGTGTAGAAAATTACAGGAATGTGCAGGTATGATGTCAGCAATCAACTTACATGATACTTTTTTGATGTCATCGTTGCACAGTCAAAGCCACATGTGTCCTTTTTGGTGGTTTTCTAGCTTTCGAAGGTGGTTTTCAACTTTTCAGGTGGTTTTGGAAAAACAAATTTTGGTTTTAAAATATTTTCACCATGAGGAATATTTTGGTGGAATTTTGGAATATTCCACTACTGATGTCATAAATTTTCAGATCCCCAAGTTTTCCCCTTCACCATTGGCCTATTTTGATTTTTGGCTCAACTTCAAGATCCTTGTTCTCGAGCATACAAACATATTTTGGAGTGTTTTTTTTCATTATGCTTATTTTTTTGTCCTTTATCCAGTGGTATGATTTGTTTTGCAATATGATATATGTATTTTTTTTTTTAAATAGATTCTCAGAGGACACCCTGCATAGTTCCCATTTTTGGAACTTCAAATGGCTTGTTTGGGCTCATCCAAAATCCTATTTGGGTCCCCTTTTTTGAACTTGCATGATTTTTTGAGCTCTATGCAGTGGTGATGTTAATTTTTCATGATTATGTTTCAGAATTTTAAATTCTAAGTATGTCTCTTTTGTTAAAAATGAAGGTAAAACTGTAGTAAAAATGTGGCTTAAAATTTGTAAATCTTGTGTAACTATAGATTCAATTTTAGTATTTTTTGTCACAATCTCGTGTGTATGATTAATCTTGAATTAGATCAATTTTAATGTTGTAGAAAGTAGACAAAAGGTTGTTAGAATAAATATAAGACATAATAGAAAGGACATAGCATGTAAGTGGAGAAACCCTTTTAGGAAAAAACTCCACCAGAATTGGTCTTACTTGTATTATTTAACCTTTGAATAAGTTACAATAACATTGATTCAATTCTCCTTGATATGCTTACTTGTTCTTCAAGAAATCTTCTTCACAACCTGCACTATTTTCTCATAAAACTCTCTCATACAATTGCTGCAATAATAGACAATATTCTTGCTTACAAACTTATAAGAGTTATCAAATATATAATCACAAAGCCTCTTGAGAAAATCCATGCCTAAGGTTGCCAATTTCAGTTCTCATATGCATGCACAAGTCAAACAAGAGTCTCCCTCAAATTTGGCGCCCAACACTGAAGTGTTAACCTCGTAGTTGTCAAAAATATCTCATTCAATCTCATCCTCAAAGTAGGCACCCAAATTGGGTCCCACTTAACTGAGCATTGAAAATATCTTTTTCATGGAATAGTTGTAACTCAAAGATGCCAACTTGGGTGCCCAAGGTGGGCCCAAGGTAATCTTTGTTAACTGAAACATATATGTCATTGATTCATGAAAAACAATATGCATGCATGATCCTCCATCTGTTAACTGAATGTATCAACCTATTATTTGTCCATGCAACTCAAGGCAATTGAAATTAACTAACATGCAACTAAAAATAACTGAAAAATAATTGAACTGAACTAAACCTCATACACATCAATCTTTATTTTATAGGTACTCAACATGCATAAATCAAAATACCTATTTTGTAGGAACCTAGGATGCATTTCTGAAGTGTACTTAATTCACCAACTAGTTAACTGAACCAAGGTGGATCCCACCTCCCATGTGGGCGCCCATATGCTCCTATTTTGTAGGAGCTATCTCAAGGCGTCCCCACATGCTCCTAATGTTTAGGAATAACTAAAAATTTCAAATTAAATATTTATTTCATTCCAAATTAATCTCTTCCTAATCCTAGAGTTGTGAAACCCATTCCAAGAAATTAGGAGATACATGAAATATGTTAAGAATACAATTAAATGGAATCCTATTCCCAACATCTTTTGAGGTTTTGTATATCAAATCCACTTTGTAGAATATGTAATTTGCACTAAAATAAAGTGCCATATCATTGTATCATTTCAAGGGGTCATGCTTTGAATAATGGGGGTTTTCATTTTCTATTTTTGTCATTTTCTTGAGGTTTGAAAGGAATGCTTGATATATGTCTTCATTTTCCACCTCATGAGATAAACTTTTAAGAACTCAAAATAGAAAATAATTTTGTAAATGCACTCATATAAAGTGCCACAACAATTGAATGTGTGTCCCTTAGGGAGGGAATTTTGTACTTACACTAAATTATAAAGTGTAATGGGGGTTGTATGGTGCCTTGATTTTCCATCACAACAATGAATCCTCATGATTCTCATCTCACTATGCACACTTTTGTGCCCAATTTTAGTCAATTTTCCTATACCTCTTCCTTATCAGCATTAAGGGGGGAAATATCACAGTGTTATGCTAGAATGCTTTCTTGGTTTTAATGGAGTAGTGGGGAACCTTCTACTTTTTGGGGGGTCTCATAAACCTTTTATCTTTATCTCTCCTATGGGGGATTATTTTAGTGGATCATATTTTGTGAGATTCTAGTACTTATGTAGAGCATCGTGATGCACATTTTAGTAGTGTACTACATGTCACTCATGCATTTATTGATCGTACTCCAAAATCATAGTAATATTTACATCTTCAACTTGATAGATTTTGATTTCCTTTGTGTCATCTATGTATTCATGGTTGAGTAGTTTTCTATATGTTCACTCATGTAGTGTTTTGTTTCTCTTATCTTGATCTACATTTCTTGGAGGTTTTTCAATTCCAATAGACACTTGTTCATCTTCAACATGCTTCAATATTTCTTCATCATCATGTTCCTATCTTTTTTGGAGGTCGTATCCTTCGCTTTCTCTCTTTTGGAGAGAATCTTTGTTCCCATTGAGTTTTCTCCTTTTTTCTCCATTTGTGAGAGATCATTATTGTACATGAGTACATGATCAAGCCTTGTTGTCGAGACTCATCTTTCCAGTGTTTAGCTTACTCCCTAAGTATCCCTTTATGGGGGTGTTAGTGTGAAAAGAGGTATTATCAAACTAGTTAGCTTTTAGTATACTTAGTAGAGTCCTATTCACACTAAACTTAAGCTCACTTAAAGGTTATCTAGACTTTTTTCTCACCTCATGTAGACTCACCAAGTATCCAAACACTTGTCCATAGAGTCCTACACTTGTTTCATACTTGGAGGGGTAGTCAAAGTTTTGTTAGAGTAAAGGTTTTAACTTAATTATGTTGATTAAGTTATTTTTATTCCGTTCTTAAGATTTCACGTTAGTTTGCATAAAGTGACATTTAATAATTATATTAATTATTAAATTTTTTCCTATTAGGGCTTCTATTAGGGTTTTATTAGGGTTTGCATGATCTTATTTTTATAAGGATTGATCCCATTGTATTTCATATCAATTCATTCTCTCATTCTCTCTGATATATACATTTTCAGTTTTTAGAGAACCCTTGCTTGTTTGTCTCCATCTCTTCTTTTGTGACAGGTTATTTGCATGTAGGTGATCTTTGGGGTTTGTGGTGTTGTATTTTCTCAACTCCTACATGGTATCAGAGCTCCAGACCTGCTGCTTCCTGTTCTTGTTTTGAATATTTTTGGAGCTTCAAGGGTTTGGGGTTTTTTTTTTATCCAGGGCATACCTGCAATTTTGAAGCATTTTCAGCTCAAACGGACCTTGCCATTGCATCTGTAGCGGTCCAAAACCCCTAAATCGACTGTTCATTCATCCATTTTGGACAAAGTCAAAATTTGGGGCAAAAAAAAAAATTGCAAGTACAGTTGTACAGTCGTCGTCTGCACGCAGATCCAAAAAAATTCCTAGTTAAAAAAAAAATATTTGTTTTTGAAAAAAAATTTATCCGGTACGTATCTACTCAACCATAAGGACCGCATTTCTGGGAATTGTTCTTTAGTTTGACTTTGTTCAAATGATGAATGAACAGCCGATGGTTTATCGTTACACGCATCGAGTAAGGTCCGTTTGAGTTGAAAATGCTTCAAAATTGTAGGTATGCCCTGGATCAAAAAAGACAAACCCCAAACCCTTGAAGCTCCAAAAATCTTCGAAACAAGAACAAGAAGTAGCAGGTCTGGAGCTTTGATACCATGTAGGAGTTGAGAAAATACAACACCACAAACCCCGAAGATCACCTGCATGCAAATAACCTGTGATCACAAGTTATTTGCATGCAGGTGATCTTCGGGGTTTGTGGTGTTGTATTTTCTCAACTCCTACATGGTATCAGAGCTCTTATGAAGTTGTATTTTCTCAACTTCTACATGGTATCAGAGCTCCAAACCTGCTGCTTCTTGTTCTTGTTTTGAAGGATTTTGGAGCTTTAAAGGTTTGGGGTTTTTTTTTAATCCAGGGCATACCTACAATTTTGAAGCATTTTCAGCTCAAACGGACCTTGCCATTGCGTCCGCAGCGGTCCAAAACCCTTAAATCAACTGTTCATTCATCAATTTTGGACAAAGTCAAAATTTGGGGCAAAAAAAAAATTTACAAGTATGGTCATACGGTCATCGTCTGCGCGCGGATCCGAAAAAAATTCCTAGTAAAAAAAAAAAATTATTTGTTTCGAAAAAAAAAATTCGCAGTTTTCATTGTCAAAAAAAAAGGCAAATTAAAAAGCCTTTTTATGGCTTGCTTAGGCCACACCACACGCAGGTGGGTACCCTGCGTAGGGTTCTACACAGGTTCATACCTGTGCAGGCCTACACCCTCCTAGGGTGCGGTGGGGGTGGGCCCACATGCCTCCCCCACCAAACATGTGTTTTTTAATTTTTTTTCTCAAAAAAAAAAAAATATTATTGTAATTTTTTTATTGTTTTTTTATATTTAAAAAATAATTTTTTTCTAAAATAAGCCCTATCGCACTTTTACGGTGAGGGTCGTTTGGCCGTCAAATTTAAGCTCAGGTTTTGCTGCGACGGCCATATGACCATCAAATTTAACCCAGCGCTGGCTTTTTTCATCTTTGGAGCTATTTTCATCGGAAAGCTGGTTTTCTCATCTTTCCTATGAAGTGGGTCTCATCACTTCATTCTTCTGTTGGTGCATTCTATAGTCAATGTTTTGGCTGGCCTTCATGTATTTCCAGCTTTGTCCTTTTTGGACATTTTGAGCATCATTTGTAAGCAATTTTTTATGTAAACGCACTGAGATAAAGTGCCACACTATTGTACATGCATTTTTTGGGGATTTTGCACATAAGGTTGTGCAATATTTTGTACTCGCACTGTTATTATAAAGTGCCATGAGGGGTTGTGCAGTTTTCCTTTATTTTGCCATCACATCTTTGTCTGGTGAGTGTCCCTCCATGACAACAGTGGATCCATATGATTTTAGCCTCATGCATGTGTGCCTTATTTTGCACACCATTTTTTCAGTTGCAGGTGCTTTCTTGTGCACTTTCAAATGTTGTATCTTTTTCCTCATGCACTATAGGGTGTTTTACATCATTTCAGTGGATCTATCAAGCTCTCCCAGTTCAGCATTATGGGGGGGTTATTATACTGTTCATACTAATTCTTCCTTGGTTTTGCCTTGGAAAGGATCTTCCATTCTCAGTTGATCAGTGTTTCAGACTATTGGTTCTTGTGCCATCTGTATCTTCGTTCCAGGTGTTTTCCTTTGTTTGCCATCCGATTCGAGTAGTGTCATATGGGCCACTCATGCAGATTGTTTTCTTCTTGTTCCTAATCATCTTATCTTCAGCAGAGGTTCTTCAACACCATAGCAATCATCTTTCGACAGTTGTTTGCAGCTTCTTCTGCTTCAGTGATGTTCTTCTTGGCTTTCTACATCTCTTTTTGGAGTAGAGCTTTTTCCCATGAGGTTTTCTCTATTTCTCCACTTTACAGAGATTTGGTTGTATTTGGGTACCTGATCTGGCCTAGTTGTCGGGACCCATGTTTGCCTTCTTGCATTGTAGTTACCTTTGCTTTCTTGCATTTGTTTGTAGTTGCACTGTTGCTCATCTTAAGGGGGGTGTTAGAGTAAAGGTTTTAACTCAATTATGTTGATTAAGTTACCTTTATTCCCTTCTTAATATTTCACGTTAGTTTGCATAAAGTGACATTTAATAATTATATTAATTATTAAATGTTTTCCCATTAGGGCTTCTATTAGGGTTTTTCCTATTAGGGTTTTATTAGGGTTTGCATGATCTCCTTTTTATAAGGATTGATCCCATTGTATTTCATATCAATTTATTCTCTCATTCTCTCTGATATATACATTTTTAGTTTTCAGAGAACCCTTGTTTGTTTGTCTTCATCTCTTCTTTTGTGACAGGTTATTTGCATGCAGGTGATCTTCGGGGTTTGTGGTGTTGTATTTTCTCAACTCCTACAAGTTTGACTCCTACCTTCTCACCTCTTCTTGATTTCCTTTATAAGAAAGGATCATTTATAAATTTTACAACACATCACATTCTTATGATGTTTTCTCATTTTGCATGTTCATTTGTGGATTGTTTTGAGTTTGCAAGTAAATCTTGGTTGCTCCAACATAATATAGATCTCTAAATTCCTCTTAGTAAAATCTAAAATTTGGTTTTGATGTAAGTCTTTTTTCAACTTCAACTATTATGATAATGATGGAATGAATTGTTATTTCTATATATGTTTATTAACAACCTTTATTATAACTATTTTTATAATACTCTATAAAAACACTCATTCAATTTTGAGAAAATAATTGTTAGAATTTAAGGTTTCAACTTTTAGGATATACAATATTTTTATGGTCTAAATTATGCAAATTTAATATAGAGATTAGGTTGGTTATGGGTTGTATTTTGATCCAAACAATAGCCTATTTAGACTTGATATCAATAGTTAGGAAGTACTATGAAAAAAATACACATCTCTTTCATTCTCTTTTTTATTATTATTTTCAAGTTATTGCTAGCAAACAATTAGATTATTCAAACATGTCTTAATTATAATAATTTTTAACTTATTCATGCACATCAAAAATGTGTATACAGATGCTTTTTCATGTATATTTAAGAATATTTAAAATGTAGGAAGTATTGGATGAAAATATAAGATACAAATTCAAATTATATCCACTTCCTTAAGCATGAAAATAAATCTACACGTCCATATTAATAATTAACAAAAACTATACCGAAATAATTAATCTACCATGAATACAAAATGAAAATATTATTGACGATGATATCTAGAAAACACACTTAAAATCAATGCACAAGTCATTTTTTATCATGTCAATCAATAATAGATAAATCTTCAAAATTTAATTGACAATAATTAAGAATATGGCAACAATAAACTAGATATCAATATATTGATTCTCTAAAAGGACAAAACTAGGATAAAATAAAACTAAAATAATATACAAAACAAAGAAAACAAACCGAAATTTCCCATTCTACCTAGCTAATATAGGCTTGATGGTTCAAGAATATGAATACGAAATCCCTCATTTTTTTAGTTTTTATATCATTCAACAAATTAAATGCCCGATGACGGACCTATATACTATAGGTTTATCTTTAAATTTAAAAATGAAGAGCTTGAACTACTTGGGCTCATCCTCTATGTGTTTTTATATCAAAAATCAAAAGCTAAGGAAGCTCACCTTCCTCGTGTTGAATCCACAAGAAAGTTTTTCTTACACGAATCCTTGTAATCAAAGAATTCAAAAGATTCAATTAAAGTGCCTTTAGAATAATCAGCATTAAACTGGGATGAGGATCCATGTCACTCATTTGTAAATCATAAAAAAATTAAGTGATAGATTACATATTATAACTTTTATTTTTTTTACTATCAAAATAAGAAAAATAACATGAATGAATTATGGGAGAGGGTTTAGAAAATTATTGTGTCATAGTTTCATTCATGAAAATGTAATGTTTGTCATCAATTGTTTCATGTTCTTCCACATGTGTTTCTTCCACATGTATTTCTTCATTTGATTCAATGTGTTCATTGGGAACATTCAAGTCACACACAAATTCATTAGTTAACACATCCAAATAAGAAAAATAATTTTTAACTATTAAATCTACTTGTTCAATAACATATTTAAATATGTCATCATCAAAATTTGTTTTACCATGTAAACCATTAATACTTTTACCTACAATCATGTTTAATTCATAATCAAGATTTCTTTCAACATTCAAACATTGGATTGTTATAAAATTTGAAGTTCATTAGAAAAAACCGCTCAAATTAGATTCAAAACATGCACAATCACTTTTCTCATCAAACTCAAGGTTGTCATAAATTTTAAAACCAAACTAAATATAAACTATTTATATCCCTCAATCAAAATCTCTCATGAATATCTTGTTTCATCCTATGATTGAGATCAATCAATGAGAAACAATAATATCGTATTTAAAACAAAGTAAATTAGCTTCTCAAGGTTGCAAAAAATGTGTTTTAACAACATTTACATTCATTTCAATGAGAATTGGTTCATTAAAATCTTATTTTAAAAATAAGCACCAACAAATTAGCAATACCATTGCTTTCTCCTTCATAAAAAAAATAATGTGACTCTTCATTTAAATAAATGCTTGGACTCACATCTTTAATAAATATGTCATTTGGTTTCCTATAAGCTTCTATTTTATCTACTTCAAATTTTCCAATACTATTTTCATGTTCATGATCACATATTTTATTATGGTTATCCTCAAGAATACCAACATCATAAGTTGTAGATATTTAATTTTGACTATTGTTGGTTTATCTACCAAATCAAAGGATTCTTGATGTTCATTATTTTATTCAATTTCATGCTAAAATGTGTTTATGAACCTCTTTACCTAACAAAACAATACTTTATTCTTGACTCTCACATTCCATTTTTTATTGATTTATATTTCTTTATATTCATCATTTGTTTGAGATTCATCTCTAACCTTATGATCACCTATGGTCATGTGACTTCACCATGCTCAATTACTTTATGAAAGTGATGATTTTCATGCAAACACATTAGTTCAAAGGTGAAAAGAAACCTAAGGAATCTCATCTCATGGTTCTAACTTCTCAATACACCTTATGGTATCTAACTCCAAACTAGGCATGGCCTATTAGGAATTGATATGTTAATGGTCTTATTATTTATTGCAATGTCTTTAATTTCAGTATTATCAACATTATTGTTATATGCATGCCTGCTTACATCCCCTATGGTGTCATGAATTTCCTATGAAATCATTGGGACAATACCATTTTTCAAGTTAGACACCAAAGAAAGAGCATTAAAACTTTGTTGGTTACCTTTTTGTGATTGTTGTACTCCATTAAACCTTGATGAGGGTAATTTATTTCTTTAGTCAATTGCATTCCACACATGTTTGATGGATAATAAAACTAATTTTGTAATGGATTGCAATAAATTTGGTTTTTCATACATTCTTTCCTTGTGTCTAATCTCCATTAGTAATGTTTAAATATATCTATTTGATTTGACATATTCATAACATCAATTATTCGTAATGCTTGAAAAAACATTGATTAAATTGATCAATAGACCTACCAAGTTGTTTTCTTGTTTAAACTTGTAAGAAGGCTTCATTTTCATCCATATTTTACCCAAATTTCTTCATGGTTTCCTTCTCCAACTCCTCCCATGAATATATAGAATTTGGTGTGAGGTCATTGCATCAATGAAGAGTTGCATCATAAAAAGTATTGATAAAATTTTGACAAGAAAAAACCTCATGGTTAATCTAATTTTTAATCATCAAATCATTATAAATTTTGACGAGTTGAAAATAATTTTCCCCAACAATAAGGGAGAGCGTAGGCCAAAAATTACTCCTTTGTGAGAATTTTAATGGTCTTGAGCACAAGATCTACCATCATAAAATTACCCCTAAATAATTTTATGGAAAAACCTCTATTTGCATTAAATTGTTAGCATTCAAACATCTTTTATTGTGTTTTTATTTTTTTGGTTTTTAAATATTTATTATAATTTTTCATATTTTGCAAAAAATGAAAAATTAACATGAAAATAAGGTAGATTTAACATAAAACATTAAATTTTTACTAACCTAGCATGCATGGTGTAAGCAAGGAAATTGTAAAACAAGAAAATAAAGACTTGAAAACATCAACTAAAATCAAATCAAATTCTATCCTAACAACCTCACAACAAACCTCAAAATTGAAATACAGCTTCACCTATTTGGATGTGGATGCGACTTAGCAACATAACACTTTGATTCAATTGATGGTATATTTTGATAGATTAGACTTGCATAAGAGTGATTGTATATTCAAAATGATGAAGGATTGAAGTTATTTATAAATTTTCAAAGGAAAAGTCAACTAGAAGATGAGGATAAGAATGAAGACCTGAGTTAACTAAAGTGATTGTGGAGTCAACTCAACTATTGAATGGAAATTTTACATTTCAAATTGATGAGAGGATAATAATTAATTATTCAATTTAATTAATAGATAAATGTGAGGAACAAGTTTCCATTCAAAGATGAAGTTGATTAGGAGTGATCGAAAGTTTCTAAATCAAGACAGAGTTAACTAATGAGTGATTGAGTTAATTTATGAGACAAAAATGGAAACTTTTTATTTGAAAATGGATCATTAGCTCTCAATTAATTAAATAATAAAACTAAATGGATTAATGGATTAATAACTTATTTGTGATGTGATAAATGATGACTAGTGAACAATTAATGATAATGATGATGATTAAAGGTTGATGAATAGGATAATTAATGATTAATCATGATTTAAAAATTAAATTTATAATTTTAGTGTCTACACATGGTTTTCCCTCTTCCTAGCTTATTTTTTATTGATGTGGTTTTTGGCACACCAACATGCCTACAAGTTCTAAAGGTTACTAGGTGGAACGTAAATGGTTTCCCTACTTGAAAAATGGCCAACATCAGCGTCTTTCACGAAATGATTTAGAGGCTCACCAAAATCACCAAGTTGGAGAGCACTTTGACTAGTCCATTCAAAGGGATACAATGAACATTGGGAATTGTTTAATTAAAATAAATATCTGAATAGTTATATTATCACTATTTAGCCATGTAAATTTTTATTTTACTTCAAACTAAATTATGGTTTGGTTTTTTTGACTTCCATAATTATTTTTTATCATTAAATTTAATTTGTAAATTATTTAAACTTGAAAAATAATAACATATTAATTCAAATCAAATTATAATTAGATAAAATTTGAAAGGTTTTCATTAGAATTTATTTCATTTTTTATGTAATTAGATTTTAAATTATAGAATAGCAATAAAACATGTTAAAATTTACAAAAAATTATTGCCAAAAACTTTTAAATAACTCAATTTTCTACCCTATATCACTAAAATGTGTCATTAAAATATGAAATTGTATCTAACACAAAATATATTTTTAAAAATACATAAAAGAGTGGGAAGAGAAGGGTAATGAGAAAAATTTAATAAAAAAATCCAAACCTATCCCTAATACTCTTACAAACCATTATGCAAATCGATGAATTCACTTCGAACCAATCTTTAGCTAACCCATTTCAGCAATCCTAATGCAAGATGGTGTAATCTTCAAAGGAAACATGCATGAATGATGGAAATTTTTTATCTTTCATTAATGTGTCCATTCAACCACACAAAACATCATATAATCAAAGGGGCATAAATGTTACAAACACACGTCGATATCATCAATGAGTATTGATTTAAATGAGTAAGATTGAGTGGAAAAGGAACAAATTTAGAGTTTGGATAACATCATTGAATGGAAAAAATTATAAAATGGATCAAAATGATAAATCTTATTTAATGGTTTCAAAGTTTTCAAATCCCAATGGATTTTCCAATACTTCATAATGAGTTGCACATAAATTTATATAAGAAAATATGGCTGAGAGGGAAAATAGTCCTTCCCTCCAAAATGTCACAAAGTGAAAAAAAATTGAATGTGAAAGGTCAAGGGTTGTCTTTTCACATTCTACTCTTTCCCTCCATTCTTTGTGAAGAAATTTCCCTCATTTTCAAAATTTATTGTATTTTTCCATTCATAAAAATCTAACATTTTGAATGTGCGCTGCATATAATTCATCCTCAAATTATTATTTCATCTTGCACATGTTTCCATGTCTCTTGTACTTATTGAGTTAGCCTCTTAAAATATTGCAATAAAATTAGCCTTGTTCTTCCTTCTATCTTGCAAGGATGTGTTTGAAGAGTCTTGCAAGAAAGTACATTACTCCATGGTTGGATGTCATGATAATGTGTGTGTTCAAGAAAACAATCCTCAAACCATGTCCAATATTTTGTAACCAATAAAAAGAAGTGCCAAATCCATTTAAATCAAAAATTTGAGTAATCAATTAGATAATTTGAAGTGTGAACTTGATGGCTCCTTCCCTTTTACATTAGATAATTTTAAAATTATCTTGATAACAATCAATTTTTCTCTTCTCTTTTAAGTCCTTGTTTTTAGTAAAATCATTAATATGGTTTACATCTTTGAGTTTCCCGTCCATCCTCTTTTTTGTCACCACTCGTGGAGCTCCATTATAGATACCTCTAAGGAAAATTTTCTTCTCATCTATTATGAACTTAAGATCCATTAGTTTGGTATTTATGTGAATACTCACCTAGAGAATGCAGCCATTGTACACCCAAAACCATATCAATGTCTCTTAAACCAACCACATAAAATTTATCACATACCTTATGGTCCCCAAGAGTTATATTGGATTGCTTGATTACTCTAGTGTATGGGATGGTGAATCCATCATCTACAGCTACACTAAAACCTTTGAATTATTTTCCCTTCAATCCTCTCTTCATCACCAAGTCTTCATCAATAAATTTGTGGGTATCCCCATCATTGATGAGAAGGGTCATTCTCTATCCTAAAAGTACTCCACTTAACTTGAAGGGTAGATATTTTGGGGCACTTGAGAGAGAAGAAAGTGTGATATTTCTTTTTATATTTTATATTCTACCCGTTCATTAATATGATCAACAAAATCTATAAATACCCCATGTTCATCATTTGATGTTGAGTCTTTATCGAACACCACTTCAATGTAATGTATATATCTTATACCCAATGATCATGTCTAGGAGTCCATGGCTCTCTAAAAAAGAAACATATCTTCTTCATCTTGATTTCATTATTCATCTCATCCATATTACTCAATTTTGGTGGTAATACCTTAGGTTGAAGGATTCTATTATAAGGAGGCTTTTGTTGTAGCATCGGTGGTACACTCTTGGAGTAGGATTTTCTTTTGTTCACCGAGTCCTCCAAACTTCAGATCTTTTAATGGATTTTTGCAAGGAATGTAGATCAAATTCTCTTACCAAACCCTTGAGTGAATCAAATAGACCCTTTACAAAAATAACTAGGATTCTCCTTTATGTCACAACTAGAACCATCATTGATAACCTCTAAAGTTGTATCGCATAGTGCTCAATTGTACCCTCTTGCTTCAATTGTGATAACTCCCTAAATTGAATCTTTGGATCCTTCCTATCAAACCTCTTCATAAATATTTGGTTGAACTCCTCTATGGTATCAATTGAACCATGTTCTTTGGTCACCAATCCATGGTACCACCAATCATTAGCTGTACCCTCTAGGTGTAAAGTGGAAAACTTAATGGAATTTTCTTCAAACATGGAGTTCAAGAAAAAATATGTATCCAACTTCTACAACCATGCCTTGGCTAATCAATCACTTGATCCATCATATGTGGGTATATTGATCTTCCCCAAGAATTTTTGAATGTCCCTATGGGGTTGTTCCTCACACCTTCTCCTTTTATTCTTGTTTCTTGTCTTCATCTCATAATACTCAAAAAAATGTATGGTATTATATTCAGCATGATACTTCACCATTCATCCTCTTTTATGGGTGTATAGATTATTCTTCTTCCACAAGTTTTGTCTCATATCTCTCTACAAATATGGCTTTAAATTTTTTTGAGATTGGGTTAATTGAATTCATTGAATTAATTCCTTCTACCCCATTTGGAGTAGATTTCTCAATAGCCCCTTGTTGATTCATCTCTTTCAAATTCCTTTCCATCTCTACCATAGACTCCCTCATGGTAGATTTAAATTATCTAGCTAGCTCTCTACTTTTAGTCTTAATGACCTCCCTGAAGTGAGCTTCCTCATCTTTATCGCCCATAGTTGCTTCTTTTCTCTTTTCCCTTTGCAAGTACCTAATTTCTCTATCACTTGTTTGTATGAACCTGCATCACCACACACTCATAAGCTAGCAAGAAAGGTGCTCTGATACCACTATAATTTCCTTTCCTCATTGGGAAAAACCTTGATCCCCAACCTCTAATAGCTCCTCGGCATGCATCAAGTAAAAAACCTAATCCTCGACCTCCAATAGCTCATTGGTGTGCATCTAGTAGCAACCTCCATCCTTGACATCTAATAGCTCCTTGGTATGTTTTGGGAAACAATCCCAATCTACAACCTCAAATAGGTCCTTAGAATGCGGTGGGTTGCAACCCCAATACTCGATCTTTGATAGCTCCTTTGCATGCATTGAGAAACAACCTCAATCCTCAACCTCCAACAAGTCCTTGGTATGGGTTGGATGGTATCTTTGAACCTCGATGCTCAACATCTTTTCATTATGAGTCAAGTGGCATGCCCAATCCCTGATCTCTGATAACTCCCTAATAGGTGCCAAGCGACGCATCTGATTCTTGAATTCTAACATCTACCTAGGTGAGCTATTTTTTATTTAGTTACTAAAAAAGAGACATGAAATATAATTTGAATACCTATCTGTAGTGTAGGAAAATGCATACCCTTGCATTTTCACACTTTTTTGGGCCCACCTTGCTTTATTTATCCTCATTTATGGCTTAATTGGTCCTATTTTGTGTCCACAAGCCCTATGAATTGCATCTTTTTTTGGCTAATCTCGACATTCTCCAATGCATAAATGATAATCTAATGATTCAAATATGTGTCCCTAATTTTTGGGTCGAGACTAAAACGCCACCTAGGGTGTCTTTGTCCCCCAAAGGTCTCGGGACCCTAATTTTGAGGCATCTTAATTGGGCCCCTTTTTGGTGTCTATGCCCCAAGTTTCATGACTTGGGACTAAGACACCACCTAGGGCGTCTTAGTACTCCTTGAGTCATTTTTGGGATTTAATTTCAAATTTTGGTGGGATTTAGCCTCGTTTATTCAATGAATTCATATGCCAGCTTGGTGTGATGTGATTTCAGGATATTAAGCATAAGTAAGTATAAATACAAGGTTCATTCATTCATTTTCATCCAAGTCTTTAATGAGAGCATTTATAATATCAAATTGAGCTCACAAGAGCATTCAAGAGCAATTTACCAAGCATTTGGAGTCATCATCAAGATTCAAGCATCATATCAAAGAGCTTCTTGCATCATGTGTGTTGTTGTGCTAACATTTTTGATGTAGGGTTTTGATTCAAGCTAGAAATTCAAGTCCATATCTTTGGTTCAAGATCCATATCCATTGCAGCCATTTCACACAAGTTTGCAGACTTTACAAGGGTTTGGTGAGTTGTAGCATTTCATGTTGTTCATTCACCATTTCCCTTCATTACTTTATTTCATTTCAAGGTTTAATTACCAACAAGGGGTTTGACCAAGGAAAACCCCCATTCACTAACAAGCAACAAGTTTTTTATATTTGTGATTGTAGGTTTAGTTTGAAGTCTTGAAGATCATTTGGAGTGCAAACTTGTAAAATTTTCAAAGTTGCATTACAAAGTTGTCATCTTCACAGAAACTCACCTACAAGCCAGATCTGGAAGATTTAGGACCTCATATTGGAAAGGAAGCAATTGTAGACTTTAGAGCTCAGGATCACATTCATAGTTTTCAAAAATTCATAACGATACTAATACACCACCTTGGGCATCTTAGTCCTCCCAAGAATATTTTTTAGATATTCTTTCAAATCCAATTTCGACATCCGAAGATTTCGTATTTGCCTTGAAAAACAACAGCGGGACTAATACGCCACCTAGGGCATCTTAGTCCTCCATAATACTTTTTGGCAGCTTCTTTGCATTTCGAGAATCCTCACAACATCTCCATACTTCCCAGGTACACATATCATATCTCCTTATTGCATAATTTCATTATTTTTATATCTCATTTAGCTTGCATAACTAGGTTTTGTAGGTTGAATGTTCATTGGTATTTTCCAAGCATTTTCCTGGTGGTGAACCCCCTTAAAGCTGAAAGAACCCCCTCCTAGGTCTTCCTCATTGTGAATTGACTCACCTTGTGAGGTTTTTAGTCAATCCAATTAGGACCCCTAGGACATCTTTGAATGATTAGTCGAAGAAAGAGTGACATTTTATATGCCCTTTTTCGACATTAATCATTTTTGTGAACCTGACCTTGTTGAGCATTCATTTATGACTTTTGAGTCCATTCAAATCATATATCTAGGTTGCATTCATTCTTGCATTGCATCTTGCATTAGTAAAAGTGCATCTACGGTTTCTTGCATCTTGCATTAGTGAAATTACATTTAGGGTTTCCTATATTTGGATTAGTGAAAGTGCATATAGGTTGCATTTTTACTTTCTTGCATCATTTCATTTCATTGAAAAATTGAAAAGTGCATTGTTCATCCTCTTAATTGCATTTAGAAACATTCTTATTGCAATCCAAATTGAAAAAAATCGCACTCAATATTACATTCAATTGCTTGTTCCTAGTTACTTTTTCTTGCACTCATTTACACATTTTTTTCTTTCTAAACATTCATACCCTGAATAGGGAATTCTATAAACACTATAGACAATCCAAAATTTGCTATTTTTCTAAGAAAAACCTCTACTAGGACTAAAATTCCCTTCTTGGCATCTTAGTCCCTCTTAGGGTTTTTGCTCCAAAATCCTCTCTCTGATGTTTGTTGTCTTTTTCACTCCCTGGAACTTCAGAATCTCACCAAGAGGACCAAGACACACTTACTAGAATCTTAGTCCTTGTTGGCTTTGACTCTCTAGTTTTAAAGCTCTGCAATTTCTTTTTTGTGTTTATGTTGATTGCTTTCAGTTTTTGTTTTAGTTTCCAAAATTGTTGTTATTCCAATTTCTTTCATTTCAAGTGTAATTGCAAGCATAGGATATTGTGTTCATTGCACTTTCCTTGGTTTATTCCTTGTATGAGTTGTATTAATTGGTGTCCTACTACTAATAATGTGCTTAGATGAAGTGTGAGACTCATGGCATCCCCCGATAAGACACTTGTTGTGGATCTTGGGTTATCAAGATCTCTTACTTTTGGTGTTGGCACTAGTTCATTAAGTATGGATCATACCTTTGACACCTCTTTTTCTATGCCTACCTTACCTACAAGCATTATTCCAAGTGTTCAAACAGTTATTGATCTTATCCCTCAAGAAAAAATAATGAAAATGCATGAAGACTTAGCTCATTTACAAGATAGTGTGAGTACTAAAAACATTTCCAACACGGTTATACCTACTATAGATAGTCTTCATCGCATGATGGAAAGTGATGAAGGACTGGAAGTTGTGCATAACATAGCTCACATATTTGGAAAACACATTCCTCCCACCACCAATTATGCTCAAACTTCAAACAATGTGCAAGGAGGAAATCAAACTCCTCCCTCTTCAACCATAGCATCCATTCCCACCTATACAACTCCTTAAGTGACCGCAACGATGCAACCTACTAGCAATATCCTTCCTATGTCACACATTTCCACTAGTGCTCCTTATATCTATGTGGCATATAATCTCATACCTCCTCCCACAAGCAATCCATTCATTTTTCCTTCCAACACATACACAATAGCACCATATTTACCTCCACCCCAAACCACAAGCAATGATCCTATCATTAACCACCTCTTACAAATCTTTTCATCCCTCCAACATCAATTCTCTACCACAAATAAAAATTAAAATGGTCCACCTTCATACTATGTAAAAATTAACCCATTATCCTTGGATATATTGAGAACTTTGGTGCCGCAAGGTATAGATACCCCTAGATTTGAGAAATATGGAGGAAATGGAGAGCTTGCTAATCATGTTAATGCCTTCACTTCTTTGTGTAGTGACTTTATCCTTGAGGAATAAATTTTGGCTAAAATTTTTCCTTGGTCCTTGAAAGAAATTACCTTGGACTGGTTTTATGCATTACCGAATAACTCAATTCATTCATTCAATGAACGTGTTGAGGCCTTTATTAACCATTTCCAAGTGCACATGGTTCTTGAAATGACATTGGCTAATTTGATGAGATGCAAGCAAAATAAGGGTGAAAAAGTTACCGACTTTATTTCATGCTACCAATCACTTTATTCCCAAATCAATGTGAAGATTCTCGATTCCCACCTTCAAAATATGTTCATAGAAAATTTACAAAGAAAAATACGAGACAAGCTCACCATGATGAAATCCCCTTCATGCATTTATGCACTGCCCTTTGAGACTATCAAAATTTTTTAAGTGTTAGTGAACCAAAAGCTACCCCTACCCATCCTGAAAAGTATGAAGCTTCAAACCAAAACACTTATCAACCTTTCAGAAGACAAACTAAAAGTTTCCTTCAACTACATTCCACCTCTCAACCTACCCAACCAGTTGATACCCAAGTAGTCGCTATAAAGAAGAGTAATGCTTATATCTTTAGGGATCCACAAAGGAAATTTACTCCCTTACCCGACACACTCCATAACATAATGACCTAGTTCTTAAAAAAAACATTCTTACCTTACCTCTCATCTGACCCCTTGACCCTAGCAAGCCATTACCTTTGAGATTTAGACATAATGCCTATTGTGCTTATCACCAACAAAAAGGACATGATGTTGAACATGGCAAGCATCTTAAACATATTGTGTAAGACCTCATTGATTCCAATCATATCCTAATTAGAGGTGTGAATAAAAAAGGTAATAATTATGTGGCTCCTCCCAACCAAAACTTGCAAATATTTACCAATCCCATGCCCAACCATAATATTTCATTTGTTAAGGTTAGTGAAACTAAGCCCGATGTGATGAATGTTGACATAGGTGATGAAAATATGAGCAATCATGAACAAAGTCCTATGGATGATGATGAACAGAGTCCTATGGATATTAATGAACAAAGTCCTATTGATACAATGGTAGGAGTGATTGACATTGAGCCTCATAAACAGAAAACCATTGACATTACTTTCTCTTCAGAAGAAACAATTAAACATGCACCTAATGGTCCTCTTAACATAGCTGACATTATAAATAACAAGCCCACTCCTAGGATTTTAATTGATCACGTCTGTGGAGAGAATGTGATCATAGAAGAACTCTTATATGTGCATGAACTCACTCAAGATAGATATGATAAACCAAAATCATGGATTAAAATACATGATGATTTTGCTTGTGCTACAATGGGCTCGATCACACTCCCAATTACAAGTAGGATCGAATAAATAAAATGTATCATTCTCTATTATATCTAATTTGGACCAATTTCATGTGAAGTTAGACTACAAATGGCTTTGCTCCATGAATGTGGTCCCATTCATTGTCCATAAGTGCTTAAAGTTTCTAGTCAACAATGAAATATTCACCGTAAACCATAGTGGCTTTAGACCCCCATCTTACTGTGGAAATTTCTCCTTAGATTATTTTTGGCCTAAGCCCATGGAACTTATAAGACCGTGTGAAGACTTTCTTTTCCTATCCTACCAAAATTTCAAAGAAAAATACATAACCAAATTGTCCCTTGAAAACTTGCCTCCACCCATGATCAAACCTCCACCCATGCTTGAACCTCTACCACCTAAACAAAACAATATTGAGCCTAAAGCCCTTCCAAAAAACCAAGACCCATCCATGAATAAACCCTTACCTGTTTCCTACAAGAGATCTAGAGAATACCAAACAAGTCCTAATCTGCCTCCTAAGAAAATTTATAAAGCCAAAGAGAAATTCATTGAACAACCTTCCATGGTTTCTTCCATTCTTCCCTCATAAGAATAAAAGGAACCTATGGTTCATAAACCCACTCCTACACAAACACAATTTGAAAATTGTAATAAAAGGAACCACAATGCTAGAGAGCGTAGGCATAGGTGTCGTGCTATTGATCAAAAGATGAGTGACAAGAAAAATGTTGAAAATCAAAATCCAAACTTGATAGAAGCAATAAACGATGAGCCTCCTCTCTTACCAAAGCCTATAAATTCTATGTCTCCAACACAACAAGGACTAGAACCTTCTATGGATATTATCATTCGTCCTCTTGTTGTGGTTAACTTGGATAACGATGAAGAAACAACTAAAATCGATGAGGAAGCACATAATGAGTCGAATCTATTATTTTCCTCATCCATGAGCTTAAACAATAACAACCATGGTGATCCTCCTAAACCAAGCAATTCACCATGTGTTGAACCTAGTGATTCTCCTAGTATAGCACTTGATGTGATCCCTCTCGCAAGTGATCTGCATTCTACATATACTGACCAAGGCTAGGATGCAAATGACCTACTGGATGGTTGATTTGCATGTGCTTTGCTAGTCTCTTTTTTTTCCTTCTTTTGTGTGATTACATGTGCATATTGTGATCCCCCATGATGTTTTGTTCGATGTTTCCCTCTCTCTGTGCATTCCTCTATTTTTACCTTCATTCTTCTATATGTTGTGTACCTTTTCCTTTTCATTGATCTTTTAACTTTGCTTTTCATTTTCCTTTTTGTCTTTTTTTTTTTCCTTTTGGGGATGATGCAAGGTGTCGAGACACCCTATGTCTCTTCAATATTGACCCAAAAGGCTTTACTTTTTTTTTCGCTCTCTTTGTGTCATTCTTCCAGTTCTATGTATATTTGGGGAATGATGACAGTTCTGAGATCTCTAATATTATGCAACAAAGACATATACTGACCCTGAATCCATAGATCCCTTATGTGTTTTTGGGGGGGAACCCTCTTTTCCTTTTTCATCTTTTGGCTACTTTAAAGTAATTTTTCACAATATGGTGTTAGCAATTTCTTTAAAGTGGGGGCATACATTGGCATTATTTTAGCATGATCTCATTTGCATTTCTTTTCATGTTCCTTGATGTTATTTTCTTTCTTTATGTGATGCATTTTTCCTCTTGGTGGTGTCTTCGGGTTTGGCTCCCTCCGAGAGCGTGATATTTCCTTGTCCTCTCTTGGAAACACTAGATACAATGTTCCCCAGGATGAGACCTTGCACTTGTCCTCTCTTGGAAACAAGATGAGACCTTTTGCGCTTGTCCTCTCTTGGAGGCATTGGGTATGATGTTGCCTAGGATGAGACCTTGTATCTATTCTCTCTTGGAGATGTTAAGCACGATGTCCCCTAAGAGTAATACCTCGCATGAACTAAGAAAAATCCCTTCGAACATCTCTTTTTCTTGTTGCATTGTATTTTCTCTTTTTGTCCTTATTAAATTCATGGAGGTATGACTTTGATATGGACCTTTTGGAGCTCACCTAGTGAACACCTAGCTTCACTAGCCCTTGTGAGCATGCATTTTTGTACCTTATTAAATTCATGGAGGTATGGCTTTGATATGGTCCCTTGGGGCTCACCTAGTGGACAACTAGCTCCCACTAGCCCTTGTGAGTGTGTGTTTTGTTTGCATAGTGGACAACACATTCCACTTGTAAACACCCTTTTTGGATAAACAGCCTAGATCCAATCCACCGCATTGGTTGGTCAGTCGAAGCTTGATTTGTTGCAGTTTTTCTCTTTTCCTTTTTCCTTTTTCCTATCTTTGATGGTGTATGTTTGTGATCTGATTCTAGCTTCATATATCATCCCATGTGTGTTTCTTTTTGCCTATGTTGGTCTTCCATAGGATCTTGATCCTAGGGGCTTGGCCACCCTCTTGATTATTGTCATCTTATCTTACTAACATTTGTACATTGGAACCCCTCTTGATTGTGTGGTTAGCTACTTTAGTGTGAGTTTGAAGCAATTTCATCCTCTCACTAAAGTGGGGGCTAAATGTAGTGTATGAAAATGCATACCCTTGCATTTTCACACTTGTTTGGGCCTGCCTTGCTTTATTTATCCTCATTTATGGCTTAATTGGTCCTATTTTGAGTCCACGGGCCCTATGAATTGCATCTTTTTCTGGCTAGTCCCGACATTCTCCAATGCATAAATCATAGTATTTTCATATGTGTGTCCCTAATTTTTGGGTTGGGACTAAAACACCACCTAGGGTGTCTTTGTCCCCAAAGATCTCGTGACCCTAATTTTGAGGCATCTTAATTGGGCCCCTTTTTGGTGTTTGTGCCCCAAGTTTCGTGACTTGGGACTAAGATGCCACCTAGGGAATCTTAGTTCTCCTTGAGTCATTTTTGGGATTTAATTTCAAATTCTGGCAGGATTTAGCCTCCTTTATTCAATGAATTCATATGTTGGATTGGTGTGAAGTAATTTCAGGATATTAAGCATAAGTAAGTATAAATACAAGGTTCATTCATTCATTTTCATCCAAGTATTTTGTGAGAGCATTCATAATATCAAATTGATTTCACAAGAGCATTCAATATCAATTCATCAATCATTTGGAGCCATCATCAAGATTCAAGCATCATATCAAAGAGCTTCTTGCATCATGTGTGTTGTTGTGCTAACATTTGTGATGTAGGGTTTTGATTCAAGCTAGCAATTCAAATCCATATCTTTGGTTCAAGATCCATATCCATTGCATCCATTTCACACAAGTTTACAGACTTTATAAGGGTTTGGTGAGTTGTAGCATTGCATGTTATTCATTCACCATTTCCCTTCATTACTTTATTTCATTTTAAGGTTTAATTACCAACAAGGGGTTTGACCAAGGTAAACCCCCATTCACTAACAAACAACAAGTTTTTCCTCTCTTGCATATTTGTGATTGCAGGTTTAGGTTGAAGTCTTGAAGATCATTTGGAGTGCAAAGTTGTAAAAGTTGCAAAGTTGCATTACAAAGTTTTCATCTTCACAGAAACTCACCTACAGGCTAGATCTAGAAGATTCAGGACCTCAGATCAAAAAGGAAGGAAGTGCGGACTTTGGAGATCAAGATCACATTAAGAGTTTTCAGAAATTCATAATGGGACTAATATGCCACCTGCGGCATCTTAATCCTCCCTAGCATATTTTTCAAATATTCTTTCAGATCCGATTCCAACATCCAAAGATAATGTATTTTCCCTGAAAGCAACAGGAGGACTAATATGCCACCTAGGGCATCTTAGTCCTACATAGCACTTTTTGGTAGCTTCTTTACATTTTTGAAATCCTCACATCTCCAGACTTCCCAAGTACACATATTCTATCTCCCTATTGCATAATTTCATTATTTTCATATTGTAACTAAGGGTAAATTTAGGTTAGCATGATTAGATCATAATACAAATCAAACCCAAAATAAGTAATGAAGCACAAAGGAGCTAACATAAAAAATAAAAGGAGATTACAAATTAAAGAGGAGATTAGAAATTAGTGGCACATTTAAATAAAATGAATATGATTTATTTATTTATACAATTAGGAAGCATAAAAGGTATGAATTAATTAAATAATTAATAATTATTTAATTAATAGTTGAATTTGGATAGGAGGACATAATCAAATATTTTAATTATGTTTTAGCAGAATTATGAAGAAAATTGAGTTCGCAGGTCTAGGTCAATTTTATGTGTCCACATATCTTATTTAGCTTGCATAACTAGGTTTTGTAGGTTGAATGTTCATTGGTCTTTTCCAAGCATTTGCTTGGTGGTGAACCCCCTTAAAGCTAAAAGAACCCCCTCCTAGGTCTTCCTCATTGTGAATTGAATCACCTTGTGAGGTTGTTAGTCAATCCAATTAGGACCCCTAGGACATATTTGAATGATTTGTGGGAGAAAGAGTGACATTTTATATGCCCTTTTTCAACATTAATCACTATCAAATTGGTTTTATGGTTCTTTATGTCCCTTTTTATTTATCCATCCTTTTGTGTCATATCGCATGCCTTCAAGAGAAAATGGAAAATCTCTTGCAATACTAGGTTGAGATAGTGATTCTCCTTACCATTCAACCTCCCTATTAAACACTCTTGTGGTTTGGATTTCTTTGCCACACTAATTTAGATGTGTGAATTTTTTTGGATTGGTATTATCTTGATGAAATAATGCTCAAGTTTCCTTAGACTAGTAAATGTAGGTCCATTCTCATTCATTTACAACCATTCATAAGAAATGGGTTTAGTGATCATGAACCCTTCACCATGGTTAGGGGAAACTATATCATTTTGTATGGTCATCACATGGCAATGTTCATTTTTCCACTTGTGTAGTCATGATTTGTGCATAAACATCATTCTCTTTGATTTTTATTGTATTATGTTTCAATATCTCTAGTGCATAGGTGTGCATTGTGATGGAAAATATATTCATTAACCATTAATTCCTTGGGTGAAATATTGGAGTATTATAGTTATAATGTGATTCCCAAAATAGGTCGAAAAGAATAATTGTCTAGAACTATTAAACTACTAAGACCAAGATGAAAAATCACCCAAGACCCTTCTTTTTTTATAAATTATGTTCTAATCTTACTATTAAAGATCTTGTGTAGGAGAATGAGATGTTGTTTGACATCTACTACCTTCAAGGTTTTTGGAGGTGATTGTGTAGTGTTATTAATTAGGGTATGCTTTAATATATCTAGTGCATAGGTGTGCATTGTGATGGAAAATATATTCATTAACCATTAATGCCTTGGGTGAAAGATTGGGGTATTATAGTTACAATATGATTCCCAAAATAGGCCAAAAAGAATAATTGTCTAGAACTATTAAACTACTAAGACCAAGATTAAAAATCACCCAAGACCTTATTATTTATAAATTGTTTTTTAAT
This sequence comes from Sequoiadendron giganteum, assembly GCA_007115665.2. NCBI lineage: Eukaryota > Viridiplantae > Streptophyta > Pinopsida > Cupressales > Cupressaceae > Sequoiadendron > Sequoiadendron giganteum. The sequence continues at coordinate 538,908,434 of CM021106.1, read as the reverse complement.
CTTAATATTAAAGATCTTGTGTAGGAGAATGATATGTTGTTTGAAATCTACTACCTTCAAAGTTTTTGGAGGGGATTGTGTAGTGTTATTAATTAGGGTATTGAGAATTATTCAAGCAAGGTTTTGAGAGTTCAGAAATCACAAGGATAAATTTTTGATGCATTATTTTCTTATTGGGATAAAGCTCCTACATTCATGGATAGTCCTTTGTGTCAATAACCCAACTTCTTTCCATTTACAGTACACCATCTCTTACAATGTGGATAAGAGCTTCAGAATTTAAATTCACTCTATGGTTCCATTTCACCTAGTTTTATCATATGGTTAATGATGTAATTTACTATATTAAATAATATATAATTCCATTTTCAATAAAAATTGGATGAATCTTAAAACAATCACTATTTGTTAAACTTTTGTAGTCTATTTCAAAATGATTTCATATCTTTTACTATTTACTATTTAAACTTATGCAATTTACTTCCAAGCATAGAAATGATTGGTTCTTTGCCAGTGATATTTAATCTATGTTCTATTCTTATTTTCAATGAAAATATATAAACTTTAAAAGTTAGAAACTACTTAAAATTTTATGTTCATCTTAATTAGCTAGATAACCATGAAAGGACAAGCAAATTGTCAAAAATATTTCTTTCATAAGAATCTAAGTTTCAAATATTCATTTTTAGGTGGTTTACACCAATATATATATATATATCACTAATACTATAGTTTCTACATACCATTCCACTTATGATAATTGATTTCCACATTGATTTAACATTAGACCTCTTTTTGGCACATATAATTCAAACAAGAAAAATATGAGAAGAAACTACTATGAAATTTCTTAGCTTTTTCCCCTAAGAGTCCCATGTTTATGTTAATTACCAAAGTAAATCATAAAATTTTAACATGCATCCAACATAAATGTGCTATCACACTCACCTATTACATTATTCTACATACAAAAGCCACAAAGCTAGTCACAATTGAGCATTGACATTGAACTTAGGAACAAAATAAAGCAATTATAAATTATAAATCCAACTACATTAGTTTCCCTTCATAGAAATATTATATTGCTTATAATATCAATAATATAAGCAAGCATAAAGCTATCCAATTTCTATTTTGGATGGTTATAGGTATTGATTTTATAGGCATTAGCCAAATATGATAATTGTCTAAATTGCAAGAGTTTATATAAAATGTGCAAGTTCAATAAGCTTTTATATTTTAAAATAAACATTGATCAATAAGATACACATTCCTTATTGTTACAAGATACTATAATGGATGTTTCCTCAATTGGTTGATTTATAATAATAAAAAAAATAGCATAATTTTAAATTGTGAGGAAATGTTAATCTTCCCTTACATGTCACCACCAATAAATTAGAAAATGTCAAGAGTGTGAGAGCTTAACCTTATCTAGGAAGCATTCCTTATTTAATCAATTTTTAATCGTATTAGAAATGCATCTATCTTACATACTTGAACTCAATCATAGTCCCCAACTTTCCATTAAAGTATTTGACCAACTTCTTTTGGACAAGAAAACAAAGCCATGGTATGACTAGGAGAACCTCACAAAAACTATAATCAAATAACTCATATACCTTATTAGGGAATATCATAATGTTTAGAACTACATTTGTGAGGGAGCAAAGTATGCCCTTCTTTATATACCATGTGAATTAAAAACCAAATAAACATAATTGTTCATTGTAATAATGTTCAATATTAAAAAGTGAGATGGTTTTTTTTTATCCTCAAAAGATATATTTTGGTGTCATATATCTAAATTAACATTCTAACTAGAGACTTTGTTATCAATATCACTACATGGGACAAAGTTTCATCCTTATTGAGACAAGTAATGTTGAGTTTACAATCCTCTTAATACTAACTATTTTTGAAAAGTTAGGAAGCCCTACATTCATAGTGTTTAGCGGAAAAACTACATGTACTAAACATATCAAGAATCAAGGGGTGACTCTTTTCTTGAAAGGATATTTTGTAATCTCCCCAAGATCTCAAGGATGCTGGGTCTTGGCTTAACAAGATTAACTCAATAGCATATGAGATGGTATCATAATAAGGAGCTTAATAAGGATTAAAAAGAAGAAAATGCAAAAGTTCATGAAGTTCAAATAATAGAAAGCTAAGCTAGACTTGCCCTTACCAACTAATATAGAAATGAAAAAAGATGGAAAAAAAAAGAAAAAAAAAGGAAGAGAAAAATAAAGAAATCCATCATTTGAATTACAAGGAAATTCATTGCCAGCAATTCACTGAAGGAAAATTTACCGTCAGCAATTAACCACCATGGAAAATTCATCGACAGAAAATTCACCGCCATCACGGCCCCAAAAAATTAACTGCATTAATATTTTTAATAAAATCAAAGTTTTTGAAATATACAGTAAATTACTGACGGTGAATTTTCCATCGGTGAATTGTTGACGGTGAATTTTCCGTCAATGAATTGTTGGTGGTGAATTTTCTTAAAACCGAATTACCAACTGACAAAGAAAAGAAAAAAATAAAGGAAAAAAAAAGCAAGAAAGAGAAAAGAGAAGAAATCCAAAAGATGAAAATTTGTCACATGAGAGTATTTTATGTCGATGCTAGTTTTACCTCAACACAAAACACATGATATGCAAGATTCTAGTGAAAGCATACATTTATGTCACACTTGCAAGTGAATGCAAGAAAGGAAACTATCACCATATCACATGTGCATACAATAACCATTAAATTCACAAAAGAAAATAAAAAAGGGTTAGTTAAGCTAAGTATGAAAACAAAGAATAATAGTCCAAAAATGATCGTCTTTACAAACGATGGAAGTTCTTGCTGATGCTACAATCTCTACACCACTATTTGTATGTGCATGGGAAGAAGAATGCCTTGATAGCTTCCACAGGCTCAACACCCACCTTCTATATTATTCTATGCCCTATCTATCCCTCTGCATAGTGTTTACAGTACTTTAGACCTGGCGAGAAAGTGCCTGGAGAGTGTAATTCAACCATAGAATGATGCACAATGCTAATAGCAGGCCATGGGGAAAGCAAGGGAGGGCGTGAGGACCATATTGCCTTCCCTGCTATGTTTTGACCTCCAGGGTATGTGAATCTAATGTTCAATCAATTTATCACTAGCCCAAATCGAAATCCTGCAAATCTATCCTCCATCCTTTCAAATCTACAGGAACAAGCTTGGAGGATAAACGTGCCAAATTTCCATTCATGGGATTAGGGGAAGAATGTCGTTCGATCCTACAAAATAAGGATAAATAAGTTAAAACTAGGCAAACAACGAATAAAATCCAAGTAACAGCATGTTCTTAGGTTTTAAGCATGTTTGGTCAGGCAGAAATTAGATCGTCATGGGATCATGATGCATCAAAAGGCCAAAACCTGGGCATGGAAGGGGGTGTCCTGCATTGTTGTGCATGTCGTCAAATTTAACAATAAATCAGGAAGAGGCAGGGCAAACACATCAAAGGAAGCCATTGAAGGAGATTTCTAATCAAATATCAATAATGGCTCCAAATTAGACAAAGACAGTCAGAGGACAAAACAAAGGGGGTCCCTGAACGTTGAAGAGCGTTCTGTTTAATGGAAAAATTGTCGTAGACATCTAACGATGTCGGGCTCAAATTTTATAAATATGTTGCAAATAGTATAAACAAGTAGTGTTATGTTGAAGGTTTTGCAAATGGGGTTGTATGTTAAGTGGACTTAACCTTGGGAAAAACTTCATGATTAAGCACACTTGAGCTGGAGTAGTACTAGGATGAGTGACCTCTCGGGAAGGCTAGTGCTTCACCTCTATGAGCATCACCTAGATGCAATGAGTGCTAAGTGGACCATTCACTATCATGAGAGATGGGTTCTTGTGAACCACTACTCATGAAACATGGGTCAATCAGTTTGACTCATAAAACTACACAATTGAATCCTGATAGCAAAATCACAAGTAGTGTTCTATCAAATGTAGAGAAAAAATTGGCTAACAAATCACCATCAGCATGCACCAAGCATTATACAATATCAAACTAGGTTATTATCAAGACAATTGATCATGTATTATCCCAATGGCATAAACTTACATATAACTCCTAATACATACCTATGTATGAATTCTTAATTTTTATAAGCACAATCACTGTTATTCAACAAAGTTCGAACAAACCAATTCAACTACTACCAAAATTAATTTAATTCTATAATTTTCATCTCTATCCAACACAGAATTGAACATTATTGTTTCACTGTTCAATGATTTCTGGATTTGATTGTGTACAATTTTTTTGCATCAACGTTTTGGATCACTCTGTGATCCATCACCAGAATGAAAGCAAAGAGCACAAGGAGAGGGGCATGTGCAAGATCATGATGGGCCAAAAAGCAACAATATAAAAAAAGTAGTGTTTTGCACTTGCCAAAAAATGCAAAAATCCTGAGTTGACTTTTTTTGGGTTGGGTGTCAGTACATTGCTCCATAGAAATTCCCAAGCCTAAGTTTTACAAATCGGATGTTTGATTTGAATCAGATATCCGATTTGTGGCACACATAGACCCAAGAGTAATTAGGAGGTCGAGAGTGGACAAGAGATAAAAAGAGAAATGGAAAGGGGGAGAGAGAGAGGGGGGGTAGGGAAGGGGGGGGAAGAGGGGAATAAAGGGAGAGAGAGGGAGAGAGAATTATGAGGGGGAAGGGAGAGGGGAAGGAGGGGAGAGAGAGAGTGAGAGTGAGTTAGGAGAGGGAAGGGAGAGGGCAAGATGGGAAGAAGGGGAGAGAGAGGGAGAGAGAGGAGAGGGAAGGGAGAGGGAGCAGAAGGGATAGAGAATTAGGAGGGGAGAAGGAGAGGGAAGAGTGGAAGAAGGGAAAAGAGATGGAGAGAGAGAGAGAGAGAGAGAGAGAGAGAGGGGAAGAAGGGGGAGAGAGGGAGAGAAGGAGAGTGGGAAAGAGAGGGAAAAGGATAGAGAGAGAGAGGAGGGGAAGGGAGAGGGGAAGAAGGGAAGAAGGGGGGAGAGAGGGAGAGAGAGAGAGTGGGAAAGAGAGGGAAAATGATAAAGAGAGAGAGAGAGGGAAAGAGATAATATTTAAATATTTTATATATTAGTGATATCAATTAGTTATATAATATTTTATATATTAACTTAATATATAAATATGTATACATTAACTAAAATATTTAAATATTATACATAATAATATAATATAGTATATATTATACATAATTCCGTAAGAGATTATCATAAATTATATGTAATATATTGAATTATAAACTATATTGTATATTCTCAACTAGATATATTAAAATAAACTATAAACTATTTATTGCAATTTTTTAAATCATATATTAAAAACTATATTAGATTTTTTTTAATTATATATAAAACAAATCGGATATCTAATTTGGATATTGCAATTTTTTAAATCATATATTAAAAACTATATTAGATTTTTTTAAATTATATATAAAAAAAATCGGATATCCAATTCAAAACGAATATCCGATTCAAAATGGATATCCGATTTGGATTTGGATCGGATATCCGATATGTCTAACACAAAACCTACTATCTAGGGATTAGCCTCGAGTTTGCTTCAGAATTTGGCTAGGACATGCCAATCCTAAGAAGTCAACACAAAAAACGTGTTTAACAACTTACCTTGCTTTTCTAGACTTCGCCCATGTGGCTGACAACTTTTTTTTTAATCCTAAATTGATGAAACGAAAAGGGTTTTTAAAGGAGATTCTCAGCTTTCCACCAATATAAATTATGCTTTACTTTGAATTTAATAAATAATTATTATTCATTTTCTATTTGAATTACGACTAAAGTCCTGATTGATAGGTTGATTGAAAAACATCTATATCTTTCAAACCGTATCATATTTTTTGAATCCAAAACATGTGTCACATTTTATGCTTCGCATAATATAGGATAAAAAAAAATGAATTTAATGAAGTTTTGACCAAGTTAAGGTGGTCAGACATACGAGTTTTTTTATTTTTTAAAAGTCTTAATAAAAAATTCATAATTATTTATTTACTTGGAAAAAAAATCAAAAAAATATTCATCACATTGGGACATAAGTCCTCTACTTATATCTAAAATCTTATAAAAAATATTATTATTTTATTGTGGTTAGGGTGGTCAAACAAACACCTACTTCTTATTTTTTTCCTAAAATTTAAGTATCACTGCATTAAAATTTCAAATTTTCACCAAATAGATTTTTTTTTTTAAATACATATCTAGTAGTTTAGAAACTACATTCAATTTTCTACAGATTCTATTCTTACATATTTTTTAAATAATATAGATAACTTATTCAAATTTTTACGTCAAGTTGTCTAGCTCTGATTTTTTTGAATTTTCATTGTCACTTAAGGGCCTGCTTTTTCCATGATAATCCTGCACATACCCAAAAAAATGATATCATTAACTATTGTTTCAGTCTGTACTTTGAATCATTAATTCAATTAAAAGAGACATTATATATTTTTTTTTTGTTTCCTTCATAGTTTTATTTTATTTTCTTTAAAAAAGTTATGATATTTTTGTTGATGTTATAGCCACGGGCTCCATACTTCCGTGATTTAATCAATAAATGGCATATAGTCACAGGCTATTTATTTATTGATATTCAATTTTTGTGAAGGGGCGCTTCACTTAGAAATTATAAGATATTTAATTTTTGGGGCCGACCTCATGTTGATTCGCCATCTTTCATAAGTCACGACTTTTCATGTATGGCCGACCTTGCATCATGAAGGGGTGCGTCCTCTCCATCAAATTGTATATAAGAAAGATCATTTCCATTCATTTGATCATCAAGTTCATTCAAGACAATTTGCATTCATAGAATAATTTTGCACTTGAGCAACAGATCATCATCTTGTCACAACAGATTGATTTCAAGGAGAAACATATTCATTTGTATCTTTGCATCTAGGAGAGGTGCTATTACTCATTGTATCAAATTTGGCATTGTGTTGTGCCTGAGTTGTAAGCAGATTTCTGCTCTTATTCCTTCAATATATAAGCAATATATTTGTTGGGTTTTTCTCCCTCAAGTAGGAGGGTTTTCCCAAGGTATCTTGTTGTGTTCATTGTCTTATGTGTTACAATTTCTTCTTATTGAATTTCTGATTCTAAAACTAACAATTTTTTTATAAAATAATCTTATTTTTATTAATTGTTTAAAACTAAAAAAAAAAAATCACACCTCATAATTCATATGAAACAAAACTTTAAACAACAAATCTAAAGAAAAAATTTATGCCTAAATCCTAAAAAAATAATAATATAATTTTACCATTTATTTATGTCAGACAATTCTTGAACCCTTAGCACATAAAAAACCAAAAAAAGAGTTGTCCTTCCAAACAAGAAATAGGAAATAGGGGCCCCACAGGAATATCTACATGTTGTAAGTTGGAATTGCAGAGGATATCCATGGAGAAGAGGACCTGGATTGGGGCCCATAGTAAAAGGAAAGGATATTATCATTCTCACATAAACACATGAACATGATGGCTACAAAGTTCCAGATTTCGAAGGGTATAAGAAAGTTTTGGTTTAGAATGAAGGCAGTGAAATGGGCAAAGGTCATGGAGGAGTCATAGTGCTAATAGATGAAAAGTGGCAGGGAATTGTTAAATTTGTAAAAGAAGACACAAATAAATAGTACATATGGCTGAAAATAATAGAAAATGGGGTAACTTTTAGTTTAGTTGCATGCTACTTTGCTCCAAAAAACTCAAAGTTTTATAAGAAGCGAAATTTAGACAATGAAGACCCATATGCATCTCTAAAAAAATATATCTCTATCTTCAACACCCTTGGGGATGTGGTTTTAATGGGTGATTTTAATGCAAGGACAGCTAATAACCAGTCTCTTCATTTGAGCAATGAAGATAAAGGGGAGAACAATCCTGTGTGGTTAGAAGAAGGTGGTGGTCTTCTTTGGGAAATAACATCTAAAGATGGTAACGGCAATGTGAACACATTTGGGGCAGAATTACTAGGGCTTTGTAGTTTATTTGGCATGGTTATCTGCAATGGTATAAGAGAGTGGCCGAAGTCAGGGGGTATCACTTGCAAAACTTATAATGGTCAAAGTGTGGTTGACTACGTGGTTTGCTCTCAGAGTTTTGATTCTAGGTTGTTGGAGTTTGATATTGGGGACTGCCCTATTGAGATGAATTATGACCACTTACCTCTTTAGGTCAAGCTGCGCACCTCTCCTATTAGCCAACACAATAATTAGGTTCAACACATGAAAAAAAAAACCCCTCCCAAGGGTAAAATCCTCATAAATCAGGAAAATAGGGAAATATTTAGTGTTGCCCTTAAGCAGCATTTCCATGATTGGCAAAATAGTGGAGATTTTGATGCAGAAAAAGAGGTAGATGTCCACATTCACAGAAATTTGTTGATCCCGATAATCCACAAGGCCTTAAAGGCATGAAAGAAGTCTCACCCCAAAGTGGGGACAACAAAAACCTTTCTGGTGAATCCGTGGTACGATGAAGAATGTAAGGCAGCCAAGAGATCTTTAAAAGAGAGGAATGGATAGAGAATATAAGAAAAATTATGGAAAACTAGTACAGTCCAAAAAAAATGAGTATGTAAACGAAAGAAGGAAAGAGTTAATCTCTCTTGGGAAGCATAATCCTAAAGGCTTTTGGAGGGAACTGCAACAAAAGAACAAGAAGCTGGAAAACAATATTATGGATGCCCAATGGTTAGAGTATGCTAGGCTTCTTTACGAGTGGGACCACAAGAAAGACTACCCTCCAATTGTTAACACCTCAATGGAACTCTTCAATGTAGATGATATTAAATAGGGAATAAAGAACCTAGCAAGTGGTAAAGCACAAGACATAGATGGGCTACAAGCTAAATTTTTTAAATGGGGGATTGAAACTCTTGCTCCTCACTTAAAAAGAATTTTCAACAATGTCAATCAGGAAGGTTTTCCTATGGAGTGGACTACTAGTGTGCTCATCCCTCTATTTAAGAGTGGTGATATCAATAACCCATCTAACTACCGTATAATTATGGTCAATCCTATCTTTGGCAAGCTCTTTGAGAGCATGATTGAGCATAGGATCAGCAGCTGGGCAGAAAATGAGGGCAAAAGGGCAAAGGGATAGGTAGGCTTTAGGTCCAGGCACTCTACCATTGATCACTGCATCACCCTTAGACACTTGATTGAGAAAATTTGGGACACTCAGGGTGAAGAAGCCTATTGTTGTTTTGTTGACTTTAAGAAAGCTTTTGACACAGTGCCTAGGGACAAACTTTAGAAGAGAATGGAAGAATTAGGCATTCCAAATGTGTATAG
>CM021106.1:538669205-538898953 GCA_007115665.2 Sequoiadendron giganteum | reverse complement strand
ATGTGACATTCGGGGTGTGCCTTTTCACCATCCGCACCTTTTTTGTGAATTTGTAATTATATCTTTATAATTAATATAGATATCTGCCTATTCATCAAAAAAAAAAAATCAGGATAAATTTAAGGGTGAAAGCACGAAGTTGGGTCCACGAAACGTGGAAGTTTTTGCCTTAGCCGAAAAAATGAAATCGGCTAAGCAAAAACGGGAACCCGATTTTTAAAAACGGGATCCCAAGTTATAAAAATCGGGATCCCGTTATGGTTCGAGATCTCAAGCCTAAATCGAAAACGGGATCCCGTTTTTAAAAAAAGTGGGATCCCATTTTCTAGAGGGTCCCGAACCGACGGATCAGAAACGGGATCCCGGTTTGTAAATAACGGGATCCCATTTTCGATCTACCGGTTTGGGACCCTCTAGCAAATGGGATCCTGCTTTTTAAAAAAATGGGATCCAAAATCGGGATCCCGTTTCCTCGCACTATTTATTTTTTTAAAAATGAAGAAAACTTCATTTTTGTCTGCACGCACGGGATCCCGGTTTGTGAGCAATAGTGACTGCCAGAAGACCTCCAAGTACCCGCATTCTTCCATTTTTTTTTTGCATTTTTATATTCCAAATTGAAATGGTTGTTAAATTTACTGTTTCTAGCATGTTTATTTCAAATTTTATTTCAATTTTATGCATTTTATTTCATGTTATTTTTGAAATAAGAAATTTTAGAAATAGATTAGTAAATACATCAAATTGTGAAAAATTTCAATAGAAACAAAAAAAAAAACTTGAATTGTAGTTTAGAAACAAAATTTTACTTTTTAAACTTGAATTATTTGATGAAACAAAAAAAAATTGCATTTCAAAACCCTACAAATTGAAACGAAACAATAAAATTGCATTTCAAAACCCTAATTGAAACGAAACAAAAAAAATTGCATTTCAAAACCCTAGAAATTGAAACGAAACAAAAAAATTGCATTTCAAAACCCTAGAAATTGAAATAAACTGAAAATTTTCCATCAACTATTTTAATTCTTTTGCATTGCTTAAATGTTTTAAATCTGATTTACATTGTATGGATAAAATGATATGTTAAATTTTAGTTTCAATGTCAAATTATAATTAGATTAGAAAAACTTTCCATTTTTTGTGAAATGAGTTAATTATTGCTATATGAATTTTCATTTAGAACCTTCTTTTATATGAATTTTGATAATTAATTTCAGGTCAAATAATCAGTCTATTCTAAATCTAACTTCATCTAGGGTCTATTCAAAACCTTAAGTGAAGATTAAATTGAAAATCTAGCTTCATCTAGGGATCTAGGGTTCTTGAATTGAAGTTGAACTACTTAAGAAGAAATGTAGTATTTCGATGAAACCTTTTGTGAATAATGATCAAGTGTAATTAAATGATAAAATAAAGACAATTGAATGCCTTCGAATACTAAGCAAGTTCAGTTGGCTCATAATGTTTTAGTAAATGTGTAAGGGATGGAAAATTTTGAATTCAAATTTTAAAATTTTAATGATTAAATCCATGGTTTAGGATTTACCATATGTACTTAGAGTATTGGTCTAGGATTTAAATTTTTGCACTAGTTATCTAGACACTAAATAATATAAATATTTTTGTTTTCTAAGTTCTTTTAGGTTCTTTCAATTACAAACAATCTAAAATAAAATACTTTCAATTCAACATTAACTAATTTTATACTATACATGTTTTATATCATAAAATTCATTTAAGTGAGTTCAATATTGATGAAAAAAATATTAAATAAAATAATCTTATATTCAATTAAAAAAACATCTAGTTAAAATATACATTGAAAACTCAATCTTAATCACACATAATTATGTGTTTCTATTACGGAAATAGTCAATCTATTCATAAAATAAAAATATATTCATAAACTAGGCACTAACTTTCAAGTCCATTATTCCAAGGGCCACCCAAACTTCACCCTAAGTTCGTTAAACCCTAAGCCCCGAACTCTAAAATCTAAACCCTCAACACTAAAGCATCCATTTTGTCTTAGGAACTTATAATCAAATTTGGTTGCCTTAGGCAACTCCACCAAATTAGATTCCCTTAAGCCATGTCATTTTGTCGTAGAACCTTAGTACAAAGATCCCCTTAAGCCAAATTTGATTCCCTTAAGCCATGTCATTTTGTAGTAGAACCTTACTACAAAGATCCCCTTAAGCCATCGTATTACCGTAAACCCTAAACTCAAAACTATAAACCCTAAATAGGCTAAAGACATCATTTTTTCACCAAATTTTATTCACTTGAGCCATGTCATTTTGTCCTAGGACCTCACTAGACATAGATCTCTTTAAGCCATCGTATCACCCTAAATCGTAAATCAATGTCTTAAGGGGTCCTAATATGACATTTCTTAATGGGATGAAAGAAGTTTTTAAAATTTGGTGAAGTTGCCCAAGGCAACCAAATTTAACAATAACAAGATTGTGCAAGATTATAATATGGATGATATTTGAAACAAGACCTATCTCAATCAATTGTTCCACAAGAAAATGTTCTTCACTAAAGCATTCATTTTGTCTTAGGACCTTAAAATCAAATTTGGTTGCCTTAGGCAACTCCACCAAATTTGATTCCCTTAAGCCATGTTATTTTGTCCTAGGACCTCACTAGACATAGATCCCCTTAAGCCATCCTATCACCCTAGATCGTAAATCGATGTCTTAAGGGGTCCTAATATGACATTTCTTAATGGGATCAAATAATTTCTTAAAATTTGGTGAAGTTGCCCAAGGCAACCAAATTTAACAATAACAAGATTGTGCAAGATTATAATATGAATCATATTTCATGATCTAGGTTGGTGAGTTGAAACAAGACCTATCTCAATCAACTGTTCCACAAGAAAATGTTCTTCACTAAAGCATTCATTTTGTCTAAGTTCTTTTAGGTTCTTTCAATTACAAACAATCTAAAATAAAATACTTTCAATTCAACATTAACTAATTTTTTATTATACATGTTTTATATCATAAAATTCATTTAAGTGAGTTCAATATTAAATAAAATAATCTTATATTCAATTAAAAAAACATCCAGTTAAAATATACATCAAACTCAATCTTAATCACACATAATTATGTGTTTCTATTACGGATATTGTCAATCTATTCATAAAATAAAAATATATTCATAAACTAGGCAACCAAATTTAACAATAACAAGATTGTGCAAGATTATAATATGAATGATATTTGAAACAAGACCTATCTCAATCAATTGTTCCACAAGAAAATTTTCTTCACTAAAGCATTTGAATTTTGTCTTAGGACCTTAAAATCAAATTTGGTTGCCATAGGCAACTCCACCAAATTTGATTCCCTTAAGCCATGTTATTTTGTCATGATTTAGGGTGGTAGGATGGCTTAAGGGGATCTATGTTAAACTCTAAACCGTAAACCCTATAACATTCATAAATTATCTAATACTAATAGTTAATTGTATTTTCATTCAAGTAACTTGCCTTAGACATAAATGAGGCTTAAAAGTTTATTTTATCATATGTATTCAATTAGGCCATTTATATTTAATGGTTTAAGGGTATAAATCCTAAATATGTATCTTACATTTTGAAATTACAAATCTAATGCAGGTTCACTCATATCTTCTAGATATCACATGGATCGATTCAATAATATCCGCAATCAACCTCCATGCCCTACATCTCCACCACCTTCACCTCCACCTCCACCACCTGAAATCGATGGTGCTCGTTTGCAAGCACGAATCAATTCCAATGTTAGAACCATCCAAGATCAAATTAACATTATTCAAAATGAAGAATTTATCGCACCACTTGTGAGGATGATTGCATCTAGGATGCAAACCATTGTTGATGCTGTCAGGGCTATGGATGGGATCTTAGATGAGCATTGACAATGGCTAGAGGAGAGGAGAACTTCTGATTTTGAAAAGGAAAAACGCAAATAAATGAAGAGATGTAGTAGAAAGCCACAATAGTTTTTAAATTAGGACAATGATCTTAAATAGTTATGAATTTATGAATTTGGTGAACGATGGATATTTTGTGTGATGAATTTGGTGAATGATGGATATTTTGTGTGATGAATTTGGTGAACGATGGATATTTTGTGTGATGTGAATTTACGATTTTGGTTCTAGATGGATATTTTTAGATGGATGGTTCTAGATGGATATATATACATGCGTTAGACATAAAATGAGCTATTTGTGAATGTTTCAATTTTATTGTTTACTATGTACACATGTATTAAAATTGCACATATAGTTGTTAAATTTTGAAATTTGTATGTACATAGTTTACTTTAATGATGTATGCATGCAAATTATGCATGGTATTTTTTATTTTGAATGTATGTACATAGTTTACTTGATCAAGTTCAATCAATGTATATGTGTGTTTCAATTTTATATGATCTTAATATATGTATGCATGTATCATATTTAAACAAATTTTCATGTGTGTTTCAAATTTAACTATTTCTTGTAGTTTTTTAAGTTTGTATGTTAATTTAGTATAATTTAATGCAGGTGCACACTTATATCTCATATCATGGATGATTTTAATATTGATGATATCATCAATCCACCAGCTCAGCCATCTCCACCTCCACCTCCACCTCCACCTCCACCTCCACCTCCACAACCTATTGCATCTGATGAGGCTTGCTTACGAGCACGCATAAATGATCAGGTTGGATCAATACATAATCAAATCAATGCTATGCAGAGTCAAGCATTGATTCCACCCCATGTTAGACATTTTGCATCTGCAATGCAAAATGTTGTGGATGCCATCAGGACCATTGATTCTGATCTAGATAGGCATAGACGAGACAAAGAACAAATGAGACAATTTTATGCTGATGGTCTATCTTATAAAGAAATATTAGACCTTAAAATAACGAAAGCCCACCTAGCCCCCGACTTTCTCGATAACCCATTCCTGCCAACAAATCTAGAATATCCATGAGGTGGTGCATACATCCACAGATGAGTGCACATTTTTGGGATCGATGGTATATGGTTTTTGATAGTCCCCCACATGCTAATTGGGAGTGCCCATTGTATTTTTTGAGGAAATTATATGTAGAGTTTGTTATGTGGCACAAGCCCAATTATTTTGATTTTAAATCATTTCAGGGTGTTGGTGGCGGCATGCCACAACAGAGGTTAGGGGCAAGGGTTGATCCCCAATGCCTTGTGCATGCACAACCCCTTGTTGTTGCTCTTGGTCCTCCTATTCCTGCACCTATGCATCATCGATCTATGGTCTTGACATTAGGTTCCCTTAGTACACTCGCAGGAGACCTTGATCAACATGCTTTTGCGATAGCGGGTTGGGAGCATAGAGATGATGATGGAGGAGTGTTCTATGGAGTTGGTCTGAGTACCACTCCAGGAGTGTCGAGGCCCATCCCACATGTATGTACCAGTTGCCATCAACTATGCTATGGAACTGATCAGGCCACACCTAGTTCGGGTGGACATGGAGATTCTGGTGGTTCATTTGGTCACATCAGTTCATTTGTAGAGTTTCTTACAAAAGGTGAACATCCTGAGGACACCGGTACACATGTATAAATATGCATCTACACGTTCATTTTATAAGAATTTTGATGAATGTATATATCAAAGTAAAGTTTGCAATACATTTTAACAATCAAACTGTTTGGTGTACATACTATAGTAATGATGGGGCAATCATTCATTCCACGAGTACATACATCGACACCAGTCCTAATCGGAAACCCTTATGGGGTATTTTGATTTCAATTTTTTAATTATAAATGAAATGATTTTTAACTTGAGTTTTAAATTTATAATAGAATAACATATATGTTTGAAATATTAATGTTGGTTTAGGCGAGTCAATCGGCTTCCACGTCGATTCCACCCAAGGGTTTGTCGAGCACTCCTCCACTATTGACCGTCATAGACCAGGGGCAGGTACATTTATATTGTAAATTGTTTAACTTACATTAGTATAGTTACAATTATGAATTTTTAATTCACTATATATATGAAATGTGCATGTACACTTGAAAATATTATAAGCTTGTGTTACATGTGTCTACATGTTTGTCTAGGTCAATACCACAATCAGAATGGGCATCGTGCAAACATTAGATTCTGCGGTTACTCATGAGGCCTCTGATTTTCAGGTTGTTTAAATAAATTTCTACACAAAATGTGCAAACTTGAATATATATATATTACCTAATTCAAGTACGTACATGCTTTAACTTTGATCTTGTAGGACTTTGTTAGTGCGACTTTCAGCCCTGACCTAGACATAGTTACACCTCCAGGAGGGCATGTGGAGCAGGCTCCAGATCAAATGGTAATTTAAATTTTTTATTATATTTAAATTCAATTATAAATTATATATTGTGAATATATAACTAAATAATTTTAAATTTCAAATTGAATATTAATATAATTTGAGCTAATACATGTTTTAAATTCTTTTTCTTTTATAGCATGTGACACATCTAGTAGTTGAGAATGTACAAACATGTCCCGCAGAAGAGGGTGCACAACCTATGGATATGGTACAATTAAAATAAGATAAATTATAAATTAATTTCAATTAAATCATTTTTAATTGTAGACTTGTGCATCTAATTTCAACTTTTTTTGTTTTGTTTGTGTAGATTGATTCAGAGAATGTAGAGGTTGCTTCAGGTGCAGTAGAGCATCCAAACCCAAATATGATGGTAATTTAATTTTAATATGATGAATTATAAATTAAATTGTCATTAAATTTTTTTTCATTGTCTTACATATGATTTCATCTTTCTCTTGTATAGAGTGTTTCAGGTCAAAAACATAGTCCGCATGGCACGAAGAGGTCTCTTGATTATGGAGACAATACATGACCTAATAACATGATTTTGTGGGTTATATTTGTTTATTTTGTGGACTATATTTTTGGTTTGTCATGTACTCTATTGGACTTTATAATTCATGGTTCTTGAGTATTTAGTTGGACTTTAGTTCATGGGTTGTACTATGATGGACTTTTTTTCAGGCACTTAATATATTTACATAAATTATGGACTTTATTATTGTTTGAAATTTTAATTTACACATATACATTTATGCATTTTATGTTCATAGTCG
Source organism: Sequoiadendron giganteum (assembly GCA_007115665.2). NCBI lineage: Eukaryota > Viridiplantae > Streptophyta > Pinopsida > Cupressales > Cupressaceae > Sequoiadendron > Sequoiadendron giganteum. Next base: position 538,891,801 of record CM021106.1, on the reverse strand, counting down.
AGATATTAATATAGGACATTAATGCGAAATTAAATATAAATATGAAATTAAAGTTGAAATTAATAGGACATTTTAATATTTATAGTTTACAAATTTAGTGATCTCATACATGATATGTACATTCAATAATTAGCTATAATTAGTCAATGAACTTATTCAATTCACGTCAATCAATAATTAGTCAATAAATCATAATTTACGACATCTTTAGGGGATGTCTTAAGGGTTAATAATAGAACGCCTTAAAAGGATGTCTTAAGGGTTCATAATAGAACGTCTTAAGGGGATGTCTTAAGGGTTCATAATAGAATGTATAAAGGGTTCATAATACAATGTATTAATGGTTCAAAATATAATGTCTCAAGGGGATGCCTTAAGGGGTCATAATACAATGTCTTAAAGGGTCATAATACAATGTCTTAAGGGGTCACAATACAATGTCTTAAGGGAATGTCTTAAGGGGTCATAATACAACATCTTAAAGATATAATTGATTTAACAATAATGTATGCATGAAATTTAGTGATTTGAAGACATACAAGGACATATATGTACATATATGCCATCTCAAAACAATGTTTACAAAATTTGGATATGCCATCTCAAGAACATCTCAAACTCATGCCCAAAATGTACTAGGTCTTCACACCACCTAATATCAAAAAGGTAGAAGCAATATCAATGAAATCATCAAAACATACATAATTTAATTTATATAAAACTAACTATATGTACACAACTCAAGTACCTGCATTTAAAAGTATTCCACACGTGTGTAGGTTGAATCCATGCATCCTCTCCTTTTTGTTTCAAAGTATGAGATCAATGCAATGATGGCTTAAGGATAGAAAAAAAGATAATAAATCAATTTAAACTATTAATGTACAAGCAATATCAATATGTAATCAAAACATGTATTTAAATATATTTTTACTAATAATTACCTCTATTTAAAAAGACAATATAAAACTTAAACTATATTTACTTATTCCATTGTACCATTTGCATCCTCTCTTTTTTGCAATGCATCTATGATTGTCTCATGCTCTTCCATAGAAATTGTCCATAACACTTTATTTGCATGTCTTCCGTGATACCGATCTAGTTTTATATTTGTTGCCACTACCAAATGTGAATAATGTATAATTTTTTTATGCGGTTCATAATCTTTGAATGCAGGTAGACCATTCTTCATTGCTAGGTATTTTCGTAGCCAAGTTCCAACAACCACAACCGATCCTATTGGAAAATATGAAAACAATCATCATATAAGTTCTCAAATATTTCTTAATGAGATGAAAAACTTGTTCTAAAATATTGTTTAAGGGGATCAAAAAAATTGTTATCAAAATTTGCTTAAGGGGATGTCTTAAGGGGATCATGGTACCTGTTGGATAATGATAGCCATCATCATCTTCTCGAGGTGATATTAACTTATGTTTACTCTCCACACAATGAGCCAACCAATATTCTGTTTGCTCTTCATTCCCCTCAGGTGCAACAACAACATACACATGTCCTGCAAACAAAATTTGATTTAATAACTTGCACATAGCAATATAAAAAAATTAGTATTACAAAATAACTTAATAAAGACAAATTAAATGAAATAAATTGACTTAAATTACCTTCTTGTACAAGGTCTGAAACACGGTCATAGTCTTCAGATGCAAACACTTGATCATTTTCTTCAATAGTTCTTTCATATTGATCATGTGCTTGTGAAGGTGTCAACGATCTTTGTTCCCACTTTTCAACCCATTCTGTATTTTCACATGCTTCCCAATCTCCTGAGATGCAAAACTGGCAAAAACATGCAAGCTCCCTTGTCCAGATAGTCCATGTGCTTGCTGTCGAACTCCTAAACAAATTCCATTTAGTAGATCCACTAATTGTCTCACAGTCAACTCTAGGTACAATGTTATCTTCTTCAACCAACCAAAAGAATCGATGAACTCTAGAGTACTCACTCAAACTAGGTGTAGATAATATTGTATTACACCAATCGGCAATCCCACGTGCATCTTTAAATTTTACCACATCTTCAAATTTTAATTGTTCTCTAGCAAGAATTCTTTTGACACACGCACTAGCTCCATCATGTTCTCCTTTACCATGCTCAGCTTCAAAAAAACTCCATATATGTTGGACATTAAGTTCTTTGTGAATCCTACTTAACGAATAGAACATTTGAGCATTTTTGAACTGCCCCGTACAATTATCTGACCATATGAGGTGTTCTTTCATATGGATTCCTCTTTCTCTTAAATTTTTGTAAAATATACTAAAACAATATTGAACAAACTCTGATGAGTGTAATCGGTTGTCACTCAAATAAAAATGATACTCCCTCAGAACTTTTCTATCATCCTCAGTGCTATTATTTGCATGTCTATAAACAATATTGACAAACATAGCTACTTGCACTGAATTATAATACTGTGATTGAATTTCCTCTTGCGGAGCTAGAGTATAATTTTCTGCAAAATCAACCATTGAAAGTATAGTACAAATTGGAAATGTGTTTCTACATGCGCGAAATTGGCCATCAAGCCATCGAGCATGTTAAGAGTGCATGATATATTTTGGTACTATCTTATTCTTAAATTCACTCATGAATGCATGCACACTAACTTTTTCTGTAACTAAATAACAACGCTTTCCTATTTTTCCATCTTTTAAAGAATAGTGAACATTCTTAAATCTTTTAACTTCTACTAATTGTTGTCCAAAATCATTATCAACACTTTCATGCATACAAATTCCTAAGAATGAAAGGTTTCCACAGTCAATGCATTGTCTAGAAATACAAGAACTTAAATAAAACAATTTACCATTAGATCTTTCACAAAACAAACTTGAAATAAATTCCCTTATTGCTTCAGGTGGCATATTAATACCGCATTCCTGTTCAATCACGTTAGTATGCAAGGTACAACGTATATATCGAAAAACATCATAAAAATAACGAAATTGAACATGTGTTTTACAACAACAAGATATTCGTTGCTTATTAATTTTTACATACCATGGTTTAGATTTTTCAAAAGACCTTTGACTTATTTTAATATTACCGGGTAACACTAAATCACCACAAAATTTTCTATAAAATTTAGTTTGTGTTGTATCTAATAAGTGTTTTGGGTGAGGATCGCGAACTTTGGACCCCACCCTTAATTTTAAAACATCTCTAGCATTAGATGAAACCCTAGTATTTTCATGCCAATATTTTTCAATCAAAGATTTAATTTCAACATTCAATTTCATATCAGACCTCGGGAGTCGACCACTGAAACTCCAACATTGGTTGATAGGATCATTTTCTATAATTATTCTTCTTTTTGCCGCTCTTAGCAATGCTTTAGGATGTATTTTTAAAACTTCACTAATATTTCTTACCATTCTTTTATTCAAAGTTGCTTTATTAACTATAGCAGTTGTTATAGCTCTTCTTGCTGCATTCTTATCTTTAGATCGACTATGTTTTCCAATCGATTGAATGGCACTAGCAAGAATACACATATCATGTTTCAATGATTGATCTTTTCTTTTTGGTTTAACAAAAAAGCCTAACCTTTTCATTATTTTCCTCATTTTTTGCATTCTCATCAATTGCATCATTAGTTGACATTGAATTGTAAGTTTTTTACGATAAAAGGGCTGATGCAAGAAGTTGGGTCCACAAAAAGCTCAAAAAGTGGAAGTGTTTTTGTTGTTTTTCATAATTTGTCACACTTGGACTGAAAATTTGAGGGACTTACACAATGAATTTTAAAAAAAATCAGTAATATGAAAGTTTGAATTTTGAATCTAGTTTCTAAATATGTAAATTATTCAAATACCCAAATTGTAGAAATTAAATTTTGATAGGGATCTATAGAAACCACTTTTTAAAAGTCCCTGTTTTTTTACCATACCATGCACGTGTACAGACACCACTTTTTGACCCAAATAAAAGTATTTTGCTAATTCCTTTTGAAGAAAGAGAGCTAACAACATGAAGATTGATGAGGAATTTTTTTTGTAATTTTTTGTTGAATATATTTTTTTTATTAAATTTTTATTGGCCTTAATTGTTGTTTTTAAAAATCAACGTGTACGGACAACATAATTTGACCTAAACTAAACATTTTTTGAAACTTTTTTTTTTTCATTCTGTAAAGAATTGTCTAAAGATTGATGTCATATAATTTTTTTTACAAGAAACTTCACCAAAAAAAAGTTATTAAAAAACAAAAAAAGTCTGATATTTCATGTTTAAGGACTAGTTTTCTTTGAAATTAATTTAAAAATATCAAATATAATCCAATATTAATAAAAATTATATATTTGGAAACTAGAAATCATGTTCTGTAATGGGTTTTAATTTTATAGATTGATTCAAAAAAAAAGTCCATCAACCATATTGTCAAAGATGGACATTCTTCTTCAATCTGCCTTAGTTTTTTAGTTGCAGGTCAAAGGCTAAGGCTCGGATTGCCAAGCTTTTCCCGACCCTAAAACCAAGGCTGCAAGTGGGTTGGAGATTCAAGTTTTCAATAACGCGTATGCGTTTTTAAAAACGCGTACGCGTTACAAAATGCATATGCGCTCTTTATTTGTTTGATTATTTTTTAAAAAAAATGCTTTTTAGAAACGCGTACGCGTTTTGAAAAGCATACGCGTTTCTAAAAAGCAAAACACGTACGCGTTTCTAAAAAGCAAAAGGCATACGCATTTTAAAACGCGTACGCGTTTCTAAAAAGCATTTTTTTAAAAATAAATTATTTGTATGCACTCAAAAACGCATATGCATTTTATAACGCGTACGCGTTTTATAATGCGTACGCGTTTTATAACGCATACACATTTTTTTAGGCTCGGGTACCCAATGCATAACGCATACGCGTTTTTTAATAATGCGTACGCATTTTTTAATAATGTATACGTGTTTTCTGCGAGATTTTTTTTTTGGCCGAAACTTCCCCTTTTCGTGGACCCAACTTCTTGCACTTACCCAAAAGAATTTGTTGTATATTTTATTTGCATGTGTTCTTATCTGCCTCCAAGAAATTTGACCAGGAAGATTATCAAAAACACCACTTTCAATTTAAAAAAAAGTATTTTCATTAAATTCAACATCACATTCTAGATTTTCATCTTCATCTTCATTTTCATCTTCAATTTCATTTTCATTTTCAACTTCAAAATGATTTACATTTTCATCTTCATTTTCATTTTCATCTTCATTTTCATCAACAAAACAGTTTTCGTTTTCATTTACATCAACAAAACGGTTTTTGTTTTCATTTTCAAAAACATGATTATTCTCAATTTCATTTTCAACAAAAGGATCATTCTCACTATCATTTTCAACAAATTCTATAAAAGTTTCATCTCTCTGAATATTATCAATGTCAACATCATTAAGTCCAGCATCTTGTAAAATTTCTACATACGAATTTACAAATTCACTAACATGTGGATTTGAAGATGTACCTGGATTTCTGCATATTGAAACATTATCCAGAGCATTGAAAGAGGAGTTTGAAGACATAATAGGACTTGGTTGTATAATCATATTCTTCTTCAAATTGACTTCTTGCAAATTCACTTCATCTACAACCATGGTCTCCTCTATGTTTGCATCTTCAATAGTTGTGGAATTGGATGCTCCCCCATCATTCATTGATTTAATTCTCATTCTTCTTTCTCTCTGTCTCTGTCTCTCCTTTTCTTTGTTTGCTTCAATTTCTTCAGGAGTCAATGTCTTCCTCCTCTTATTACGAAATTTATTTCCCATGATTATAAAATTCTCAAGCACAAATGAATGTAAATAGTGAAATTCTTCAAAAAATCCAATTCAAATTGGAAGTTGAAGACCTAAAAGGACTAAATATTTCCTCTTGTGTTCCTCAAAACAAGTAGAAAACTAGCACAATTCTACTTTAAAACTAATTTCTTCATGCCTCCGTTGAAAAAATTTATCAAAAAACAAGTCACCACCTGTAAAAAGAATGCTCAATGAAAAAAATAGAGCAATTTTACTATTCTCGGCCGTACATGTGAAGTTGCAGACTTCACAATAAAAATTGATAGTATTTAAAAAAACACAGTTGATAGAGCAACAGGATCGCGTATCTTTAAAAATGGGATCCCGAATTTAAATCGGGATCCCGTATTTAAAGATACGGGATCCCGTTTTAAATTCGAGATCCCGTTCCCTACAATTAAACCCGGTGACCGTTGACAACGAGATCCCGTTCTGCTGTCAACGGTCACCGGGTTTAATTGTAGGGAACGGGATCCTGAATATAAAACGGGATCCCATATCTTTAAATACGGGATCCCGTTTTGCTGTCAACCCTCACCGGATTTAATCATAGGAAACGGGATCCTGTATCTTTAAATACGGGATCCCTATTACAAATCAGGGTCCCGTTTTGTTTAATTTAAATTTTTGTTAGCCTTGTGGTCGGGTTTTTGCTTTGGATTTTGGTTCGGGAAAAGTGTTGGGAGCCCGAACCTAGGCCTTCAAGCTGGGTTGACCTGCAACTTGAAGGTTCTAACAATGTTAGGGAAAAAAATCGAGTTTGGACATATGGCTGACGACTTTTTTTGTAGAATTTTTTAACGAAATTAAAACCCATTTTAGATGAGACAATGCAAATTTCAAATATGTAATTTTTTTTACAATTGAATTATTTTTTCTATTTTTCAATTAATTTTTGATGAAATTGGTCCATAAACTTTAAATATCAATGTTTTTTACTATTTTAATAACTTTTGATCAACATAACATTTTGACGAACGGATTGCACAAGGGCAAACTTCAGACAATTATTTTCAATTTAAAAAAAAAAATGCAAAAAATGATAACTTTAGGTCATCTTATGTGTGTCGTACACGACGATTTTTCTAAACGTCAAATATGCCTGATAAAAAATTAAACAAAAAAAAAAATATTCAATAAAAAATTACAAAAAAATATCCAGGGCACGCTTCAGTGAGTCACAAGTCTTTTCCCAAAAGGATTTAGAAAAATATGATAATTTAAGTCAAAATATCGATGTCATACACGTGCATGGTATGGTAAAAAAAAATGACTTTTTAATAGTGGTTTTTACATAAGCCTATTGAAACTCAATTTGTACAATGTGGGTATTGAAATAAATTACATATTTGAAAACTAGACTCCAAGTACTAGATTTTATGATTACTGACTTGTTTGAAGATTTCATCTCTAAGTGCTTCAAATTTTAAGGTCAAATGTGTCAAACTCTGAAAATCAGAGAAAACACTTCCACTTTTTGGCCAAAAAGTGGACTCAACTTCTTGCCAGCACCCTTAATGATTTACTTTCCTTCCATTCTAAAATTTAATGGAAATGATTATGATTATTGAAATATCATTATGATGATTTTTTAAGAAGAAAATATTTTTAAAAAATGAAAAAGATCATTATCAAAAGCTAGTTAATTGGTCACTATTTTAACTAGGGTATGTGCATAAAAATGAGAAATCAAAAGGAGATACAAAATAACCAATTTTTTCTTCTTCTAAAATAAGTAAAAAATGATTATGGATAAGAAATTGAAGATAGCCATACTCAAAAACTAAAGATGTGGCAAGAATAAGATTTGTAGTGCTCAAAGTCTTGTTTTTAAAATATTAATTTATAAAAAAATAGGGGATATTAAGAAATCCAAATAAGGGGAGCATAAAAAGTGTTGCTATTTGTAGAAAAATATAACATATCTTTAGTTCTCCATCTCTTAAAATTTCAAATTTTTAAAAATTATTTCACAAGTTGTTTCAATAAAAAATTAACTAGCATCATATAGTTTATGTGAAAATTTATTGCTATTTCTGAATGAATATATATATTTTTTACTAATTTTTCAAATGGACACATCTTTAAAAAGATGTTGAATGTGCTCCCCTCTAATTTTTTTTGAAAATGAAGTGAAAGTCATTTTTAAAAAAAATGTGTAGATAATAGACTTTAAAATGCAAATTATATAATTTATTTTTAATTTGGATGAATGTATAAAAAATATCATTAAAAATATTATGTCTAGGTTTTTTCGATATTGAAAATTACATTTACGAAATAAATTGAATACCAAAACCTCAACATATTTGAAATATATAGAAAATAATACACATTTAGAAAGATAAGAGAGCTTGATGTTATTGTGACATTATTTTAGATCAATATTGAAAAATGTGCAAACTTGATATGGAGAGCATTTTTGATACTTAGTTGTTTCTCTATATTTTGTAAAAAACACATATTTAAGCATTGGCATAAAAGTCCAAGCCTTTGGATTGGATGCTCAAGAAAAATACAACCCTAAAGATTGCTAGTTTCCAAAGCAAGCTATGGGAGGTGATACCCTTTACACCCTATGCATCACTATCTACTCTAAAACATGATTGATAGTAGCTATACCACAAGTGGGCAAGCTCATATCAATAGAACTAGTCTGTCTCCTTATATGATCACATGTTGAACTATGAGACAAGGATATCTACATGCGATGTTGTATAGAGCTATTTGTGAGGCTAGCAATTACATGAAGAATTGAAACCTCTATAATCTCCTTAATAGTTGATGGCATTATCACATGATGAATAGATTTTTATGCTTGCAATATTTTTTATTGGTTTTCTACTCAATGAGCTTTCACTCTATCTTGGACAGAGTCTCTCCCTCTACCCTAAACTCTCTCATATATAGATAATTAAAAATTTCATGAAGGAAAAACTAACAAGAAATGTTTTTCAAAAAATATAGAGGCACCTCATGGTTGTTACAAGGAATTTGTTCAAAGACTATCCACCACCTATTGTAAAAGGTACTTTTTATATCATCATGATTGTACCAATGCATAGATAATCTCTATGATGTCATGGCAATGAGTGCATTAGTTTTGAGATTAGTAGATAGAGCACAAATATGGCCTTTTGCTAAATATCTTTTTTATTTTACCTCGTCATATGATAATTTTGATCACATAAAATTTGCGACATGCATTTCTATGAGTTCTTTATTGACATATTTGAATCATTATTGATTCAACTTGTTTCATCATTGCCTCCACTGATGAAGAAAGTGATGCGTGGTGGGAGTTTACTATGGTTGTCTTTATTGTTGAAATTAATTATATCATTTGAATTTTATTTTATTCTAAATTCCTTAATACCTCCTCTTAAATTTATCTAGGGTTTTTTTGGAAGTCTCAAAGGAGATTTGGGTGCTGGAGGGTTCTCTTTAGGAATTTCTTCATTTAAATTTGTTTTGATTTAGAGGAGTTGGTAAAAAAATAAATCAAAAAACATTTAATTTATTTAAATTATAAAAACTTTTAATAAGATTTAATTAAAAAAGAAAAATATTGTCTGCTTACCCCTCTTATGACATGAAATTGGAAGAAAACATATGGTGGAAGTTGGTAATGCACAAAGATATTGGAAATGTGCTCACACTTTACCTTTTGTATAATAGTTGGCCACAACACTAATAAGTTTTGGGATAATTTATGAATGAGGGAATTTTTTCTTTATTCCCTATATAACACATGCATTATGGATTGGTTTTCACCAAGCCATAACACATTAAGATTTGGTGCAACATGATTGCATTATTGTGAATATTTCTAGTTTGGCTAGTTTTTTTGACCCCTAATTTTGTGCACTCACCCAAAACCCTTCTATTAAAATTTAGATTAGTAGATTACAATAATTCATATATCTATTATTAGGGGGGTCCCTCTAATAGAGTTTGTGTGGTAAGTGTTTGGGGTTTAAAAAGTATTATAAGAGTGTTTAAGTCAAATATTTTTTTATAATGACATATTTTCCATATCTCATCTAAGTCTTCTATCGTCAAAGATCTAATGTATGCAACAATCAAAACTTAGTTTTAGGTTAGATGTAGGTGTGAGAAATGGTCTTGGTCAATAAGATAGAAATAATAAAAGGATCCAAAAGATGTAGCAAAAAAATTAGGTACATATGATACCTATGGAAAATATGTTACAAATATTAACAATAATTGACAATAATCTTTCATTCTAGAACCTCGTCATATAAAAATATGCTCCAAATATTGACAATAATTGACAATAATCTTTCATTCTAGAACCTCGTCATATGATATCATCATGCAACTCTACAAACATATTTTGAAGTTCTAGAATGAAAAATTATTAACAATTAAATATCATATATACCTAATTTTTTTCTAATTTTTATTAGGTATCATATGACAATAATTAGATACCATATTTGCCTCATGATTGTTAAAAAATCTACTCAAGAAACATTATATTTAGCTATTAAATTGCTACTTTTAATGTGGGTCGTCCGCCTGAGCGGTGGTCCGTCCATTCGAAAAGAAAGAAATTTTTCAAACGGAAGTGGTTAAAGCTGGGCAGATTCCCTTGTATTAGACGGTGTGCATGCACTCAGAGTTCTAGTTCTATGGAATGCACTCCAACCTCCTTCGATTGGATCTGCAGAAATTTGTCTCTGGCCCATCACCCTAATTGCACACCAAGGAATGCTCGGTTTACTCGTTGAAACGTAACACTTGGCTGTAACTGGGCGTTCCTCATAACTGGAAATCTGTGTGGAATTGTTTATTTCTTTAGTCAGTCGGCGAATCCTTCTGACAAAGGTTGTAGTCGAATTCAATTAGTAAGAAAGATGTTGAACGGTTTTCAGAAACCTCATATAGTGGCAGTGCCATTTCCTGCACCTGGTCACGTCATCCCTCTACTCGAGTGTTGTAACTTGCTTGCCTCGTATGGCCTCACCGTCACTTGTGTCACCACCGCTGCCAATGGCCCCCGTCTCAAACTCCAAATGGCCCACGCTATTTCCTCCGGCTTCGATATTCGCCTCACAGTTCTTCCTACGCCACAAGTTGAAGGCTTACCCGAGGGAGTGGAAAGCTATGAGCAAGTTCCTTCCGAGCAATCTGAACTAATTTTTGATCTGGTCGTTAAGCTTGAACAGCCTTTTAACCGTTGGCTTGAAGGCCAAATTGAAGGGAGGGAAGCTCCTGCTTGTATTATGCATGATGTTCTTGTGGGATGGAGTATGGAGTTGCCCCAAAAGCACAACATCGTCAGGGTGGCGTTTAATACATACGGTGCATTCGCTCCGAGTCTGCTGCGTTCTCTATGGCTTTCCGCCTCGCACGACGCATTGGAGAAAGAAGGCGACAGTCTTGTTCTGAGCTTGGATCTCCCCACTCCAGTCAGATTAGATAAGCACGAAATAGATCCATTATTGTTCCAGCCCTTCGCGATGGAGAGAATAGGACGGTCACAGTCAGCCAACCAAGGATGGGGAATGCTCATCAATACGATGGAGCAGCTGGAGCCTGAATATCTCCAACACTTGAGAAATCAGACAGGAAAGAAGGTATGGTCCATAGGCCCAGTACTTCCATCGACTTGCTTCGGAGGTGCGGTTAAAGTCAGCAATCGAGGTAAAATGGTAGACATCAACGAAGATAAGCTGGTCCGATGGCTGGATTCTCAAATATCATGTTCAGTTGTTTATGTTTCGTTTGGTAGCCAGGCATTCTTAACAGAAGAACAAAGCAAGGCCTTGGCTGATGGTCTAGAAGCCAGCGAACAGCCCTTCATTTGGGCTATCAAAGTGTCCCCAGAAGTCGAACCCAGGCCATCCGACACGCCACTAGATCTGCCTCACACGTATCTTCCCGAGGGCTTCCATGAGCGCACAAAATATAGAGGACTGGTCATCTGGGGCTGGGTGCCACAGCTTGTAATTCTCTCCCACCCATCTGTAGGCGCTTTCATGAGCCACTGCGGATGGAATTCTATGCTTGAAAGCGTATCTCTAGGAGTCCCATTAATCACATGGCCAATGGTTGTAGATCAACACTTCAATTCTAAACTAGCCGTGGAGACCGGCATTGGAATCCAGGTGTGTGAGCATAGAGATGCAATTCCAGACAAGCAACGAGTGAAGGAGGGTGTTACACTTGTTTTGAGCGAAGACAAGGGGAAGCAGATGAAAAGAGAGGCAGAAAAGTTACAGGACATGGCGAGAAAGGCTGTTGCATCTGGAGGGTCTTCGAACGCAAACTTACAAGATTTTGTGGGTGACATTAATAAGTTGCAGATGGCAAGAACTGCTGCACGGGAAGGATCTTCGAAAACCCCAAAAGATGTTTGTGTTCAGAAAATCATCTAAAGCTTACCATGTTTTACGTTGTCGTCGATTGTCCACGCATGCTAGAAAATGAATACCAAACTTCAGTAGTAAGTTGTGTTCTAGACCATTAGTTTCAACAATGGAGGGGAGGTTCATAGGGGCAGATTTTTCAATTCAGATCCCATGTTTCGTTAGTGATGATAGAAGTTAGTATTGGATCTCCTTTGTAGCAAATAAAGCTGTTGCGGAGCTTGTTAGTAAGTTAAATTTTGTTTTATGTTTATGATTAAAATAGGTTTTTATATAAATATATATCTAAGTTATTAATAAATTATGGTTATACATGGGGTTATATTATTAGCTAGTGTATTTATTTATTTGGAAGTTTTGATTTATTATTTTTGTTTTATTTTGATTGAGAAAAAAAGTGAGCTAGTAATTTTTCTTATTTTTATATTTTCTATTATTTAAAATAATTAAGTAATAACGACAATAGTATATTTATGAAAAATTTCATAAATTATTTATTTAACAAATTTTATTTTGGGTGTTTTTTTTAACAATCATAAAAATAATTAATAGGTCTTTAGAAGTTGAAGAAGCTATGATAAAGTATAACTTCAACTCTCCATAAATAAAATGGACCTTAAAATTTACTTGCACTTTTTCATACCTACCTTTGCTTGCACCTCTACCTATATATCTTTTTAAGGGTTAACAATCATGTCTTCCTTGTTGTCATCTTGCCTCTTCAACGTTCATGCTATTATGCTTTTGTTTAGTATTATAATTTTTTGATATGTTCTTTTGTTTAGTATTGTTACTCATTTGATTTTGACCCTATTTATGTAAGTGTGGTGGAGAGATGGTGATAGGGGGTGAGGTGTGGGAGGGAAAGTGTAGGGGATGATTCTTTTTATTTTTAGTAAGAATAAAACAATAAAAAAGAAACCTCCTAGAAAAGGAAGGGTCAATCAATATTAATGTATAAAAAATGCTCTAGATAGAAGTTAGGAATTATCTTTATGTAAACTAAAGTAGTTAGTATATATCACTCAATATTATGTTATTATTGTTAAATGGTTACATAATATTTCTTATTTATTTAAAAAAAATTACTGTCTATGTTATGTTGTTATTGTTTTTGATAAGGTAAGCAACATCTTCAGGGTGTTGTGCCCTTAACACAACGAGCCTCATGGGCCAAAAATATTAAGTCCAAAAAACATAAAAACTAGCCAAAAACTAGTAACAAGACACCAACCACAAACTAACAACAAATAGCAAAAAAAATAGACAATAAATAACTAACTCACATTATCCTAGTTCTTTGATAGGAGGTCCATAGCTTCATCCCCGACCCATTCTTGATTCTTGACCGCATTCTTCCCTTCCAACTCATCTTTAATGATTGTTGACATAGTACTAGTGAAAAAGTGAACCAATTTCACTGTGAAGCGGGTCAAGCCCCTAAATATTTTGTCCAAATTTTCCATACGCTCCTTCAGCACACGACTATCCTCCTCATCAACAACAATCTTCATGTCCTCGGTAAGCACGATATTGCACGGGTGTGAGGACTGGGAGGCCGAGTCCTCTTTCTACCCTTTACTGTTATTAGGAATGGTGTGGGGCTCGTTCGCATACTCCTCCTCTTCTTCCTTAGACATCTTGTCCTCCTTCTCATCCTTACTGTCCGATTTCTCCTCCTCCGAATCAAGAACCACCTGTCTTTTATTATTATTTTTGGCCAATCTCCCAGACCTCCAAATTACTGTCTCGCCTCCCATGACAACCATCGTCTCCACCACTGTGTCACCCTTTGAGTCCTTCCCCACAATTTTTTTCCTCTTCTCTCATCTTTATTCTTCTTCTTCAGTGTTGGTTTGTAAGCAATCCTAGCTGGGGTTGCTGTAGCTCACACAAATTGGTCACAACACTCGTCTGGGAAAACCCTGCATTACCCTTGAGTTTTTTGGCAGTAGGCTTGGGCTTAGGATTATTAGAAGCATCTAGGTGGGGTTTCCGAATGGGTCCTCTGGACTAAATAGGGGATATGTTCACAACAATGAAAGGTTCAATTTCCTCCACATAGACAACAGAAGTGGGCTTCGATGGGCATAAAGCAAGGTGGAAATGATAGAGGTGCATGATGAGTCCTTGGTGGAGGGGTAGAGGAGGGGTCTCTTCCTGGTTAAGGCTAGCAATTTCCTTACATTTTTTCACAGAGCTTTCTAAATCCATTAGTAGGAAAAAAGGGAAACTTAACAAAACTTTGTGCCTAAGATGATTCAATAGTGGGAAATGGTAGAAAAAGTAGGTTTTATATCTACGTTTGAGCATCACATATTTCATGAGGGCCAAACAAACTTGGTCCCAGGCCTGCAGAAGGGCCTCCCGCTCGAACCTCGACTGGTTCTAGACCGACACCTCATTCCCCACAAAAAACACTTTCATGTTGTCGTTGTCCTGGGTCTTGGTATGTTTTAGATGATTTTTCCCAGTGCTCTGCAACCCGGTAGCCTACACAATCACATCGTCACTAAACTCAAAATAAATCCCACTGAGAGTCACTCTCCTATCCTTCCATGAATTGGAAAACTGTGCAGACAAGTTGGGGTCATGACCCACAAGACTCTCCATTAGGGGAGCTAAGCTAGCTTCGACACAAATGTGCCACACCAACGGGTTCTTGCGAAATTCATCATAAGTTTTTAGGCTTTGTCCGCACACGACTGCTACCCATATATTTTTGCACAGGAAAAAACCAAAGAACTTGTAAAAGAAAAATGTTAAAGATACAGGTTAAACAAAGGGTTTTCCACATATATTTGATATTCGTCTGAATAACATAGCATTGGTTAATCAAGGCAGTGTGCAGGACACATGCGTGAATAGAAAAATCACTTAAGATAATATTGGTTGTATCATAAATGGAGATCTTGAAGTGATTGCGGCTAGGTAAGCAAAATATGATGGAGAAGCGAGGTATAATAGCCACGTTGTCCATGCACAAAAAGCTAGGCAAGATGGCCAGAGGGCCAAATTTAGCAAGACCAAGGATATTGAGTATGGGACAGATAAATTAGCAAAAATGGAAAGGCCAAAAGGGTGCTTTCGCTCATAATGAGACGTCACATCAAAGTTTAAATCCACAAGCTTAAGGAGGAAATAATAGATTAACACAATCCCCATGAGGAGATGGTGTAAGGTACAACCTTGTAAAGTATTAATTAAGAAGTATGCTCCATACTTCCTAATGATGCCATCCTTATTAAAAATGAGCATGGCAAGAAAATTACAAATTTTCTACTTGTAGGCCACCTCAAATTTTATTCCCATCCACCTATCCTAGAACACAAACATGTGGACACCCCATAAGACCCCCAAAATCATAAAACTGTTAAACATCATAACAAAGGAGGGTGTTGTTCTTTCAAGATAAGGTCTTGAATTCTTGACGAAAAGTTACCCAACTTGCGCCAACATTTAGAGTGAACCCAAAAGGTGACCAAGTTAGCGAAGGCATCAACCACTTGGTTACCCTCACGATAAATGTGGGTAATTTTCCATAATCTCATCTTAGACAAGACGAGTCTTATATCCAATAAAATATCCTTCATACTCTAGCTAAGCAATCTGCCAAAGTTAACAACATCGATGATGGACTTAGAGTCACCTTCAATGTGAAAGTTATTGATCCCTATAGAAACAACAATTTGGAGGCCCTTGAGCAGCTCATGGGCTTCCGCAATCAAAGAAGATTGGAGACCAATCCCACTAGCATAACCTGCCACAAAATCACCACTAGAATCTATGATCACACCTTCAATACTAGCTTTATCCGGGTTGCCTTTAGCAGCCCCATCAAAGTTGAGTTTAAACCATCCTCTATCCAGTGGATCCCAGATAGTGTTACTCCTAGCCAGGGATCTGGAGTTGTCAAAGGGACTTGCATCCAAATTCTGATGGCAAGTCTTAGCCATTTTAATTTCTATTTCAGTGGGTCCCTTTTCCGGGAGTTTCCCATTGAAGAGAGATTTTTTCCTCAATAAGATGGGAACCTATACCAAAGACCTCTTTAGGACTCATTTCAGTGTCCTTGAAGATCCTATTATTTCGCTCCTTCCATAAACACCAACGAATAATGGGAGGGACCTAGTTCCAAATTTCTCCAGGCAAGGGGTGAGTATAAGGACCACACCAACCCAAAATAAAGGATTTAATATCCTTACTCATGGCCCAATGTATACGCAATCTTTCAATAGTCATTCCCCACACTTCAATAGAAAACGAGCAGTATAATAGTAAGTGGTCAACCGATTCATCACAACATTTACATAAAAAACATCTGTTGGGAATATAAAATCCTCTTTTCCCCAAATTGTCCTGAGTAAGGATCTTGTTGTGACAGGCGGTCCACCAAAAGAAATTGACTTTCAAGATCATATGTCTATTCTAGACTTTCTTCCAAAGGTCACTAGCAACACCATGGTCTTTCAGCAGATTGTACTCTGATTTGACAAACAAATTCATCTGCCAAGAAGGATGAGAGAAGTCTAGTAAAAGAAAGTAACTCCTATAGATACATAGATAGGCGAAAAAGATCATGGGAAAAGGGGAAAAAAAAGGGCCAAATCCTTCCACACCCTAGCCCTAGGAGGCCCCAAAATATAGTCCCCAATGTGGATACCAAAGAACCTATGGGCCAACCTCTAGATTCTTAAATTCAGAATTTTCCAGAGGGGTTTCAAGTAACCAAGGATCTTCCTAGAACTTGATCTTATTACCATTGTCAATCTTCCATTTTAAACCACTCCTGAGGAGACCCTACATGCTACAAATTCTCCTCCAGGCCAAATAACCCTGAGGGTGAACCTCAGAAAGACAACTAACCAAAGGCATGTTCTGAAGATATTTAGCATTCATAATTTTGCACCAATTTTTTCGCATTCCTTAGATGATCCCAGCCCACCTTGGCCATCAAGGCCTTGTTAGTGTTGGATATAACCTTGATCCTAAGACCACCACAATTTTTGGGCTAGTTGAGTTTTTCCCATTTCACTAGGGCAAATTTCTTCTTGTCCTCGATCCCAAACGAGAGGAAATTCCTTTGGATTTTTTCAAATTTCTCAGCAATATACCTGGGTATGGGTATGTGTAAGATCATGATGGGCCAAAAAGTGGTGATATGTAAGTGATATGATGACCCATGTGGCTGACAAATTTTTTTTAACCCAAAATTGATGAAACGAATAGGGTTTTTAAAGAAGATTCTCAGCTTTCCACCAATATAAATTATGCTTTACTTTGAATTTAATAAATTATTATTATTCATTTTCTATTTGAATTACAACTAAACTCCTGATTGATAAGCTGATTGAAAAAATCTATAGTTTTTAAACGGTATCACATTTTTTGAATCTGAAACATCTGTCACATTCTATGTTTCACATACTATAGGATTAAAAGAAAAAGAATTGAATTTCATGAAGTTTTGACCAAGTTAAGGCAGTCAGACATATGAGTTTTTATATTTTTTAAAAGTTGTGATATAAAATTCATAATTAATTATTTACTTGGAAAAAATATACATCACATCGAGACATGAGTCCTCTACTTATATCTAAAATATTATAAAAAAATATTATCATTTTATTGTGGTTAGGGTGGTTAGATAGACACCTACTTCTTATTTTCCCCTGAAATTTAAGTACTACTACATTGAAATTTCAAAATTTTACCAAATATATTTTTTTATTTTTTAAATAAACCTAGTAGTTTAGAAACTACATTCAATCTGCTACAGATTCTTTTCCTACATATTTTTGAAATAATATAAATAACTTATTCAAATTTTTACGTCAAGTTGCCTAACTTTGATTTTTCTGAATTTTATTGCCACTTAAGGGCCATTTTTTTCCATGATGATCTTGCACAAACTCGTATCTTGAATATGGAGAGAAAGTAAATTAGTATACCTTGAAGAGCTGCAGAAAGGAGTTGAAGTTTACCAGCATGGCTAAGAATATAATCTTTCCATTCAGCAAGTTTCCTTTGGATTCTTTCAAGAATTGAGCTCCAAAAGTCAAGGGTGACTTCCTTAATAGTGAGGGGGAGCCCAAGGTAAATTGAAGGAAGAGCCCCACTCAAACAACCTAGCACAATAGTCACCCTAGCTTGTAGATTAGGAGTGTTGTTAAAGAAGTAAATCATGCTTTTTTTGTAGTTTATGCATTGAACAGAGTAGGCAACATAGTTATTCAGACAATTTTTCCAATTTCTAGCTTCAATCATAGAGATTTTCCCAAAAATGAAAGTATCATCCACAAATTGTTGTATCAGAATTGGATCTAAAGAAGAGGTAGCTTTGATTCCCTTTATGGATCTCTCCGACAACAGACTAGCAAAGTTCCTGCTCAACACATCTGCAATCATGATAAATAAATAGGGTGAGAGGGGGTCACCCTATATGATCCCTCTACCAACAAAGAAAAATCCAAAGGGGGCCTCATTAACCAAAACATAGTACTTAACCATAGTTACACATTCCATTATGAGTTTGACCACAGATTGGTTAAAACCAAACTTTGTTAAGACTTTAGGGATGAAGTCCTAGATAACCTTATCATAGGCTTTTGAAATGTCCAACTTGAGGGCCATCCCTACATAGTTGCATCTATCCATAGAGTGGAGCAGCTCATGAGTGGTCACAATAGCATCAAAGATATGATGACCAAGAACAAACCCTTTTTGAGTGGGGCTAATGAGTTTGTCTATAAGAGGTTTGATTCGGTTCACCAAAATATTAGAAAGGATTTTGTAAAAGGTATTGCATAGACTAATAGGTCAAAAATCAGTCATAGATTGAGGATCACCAATCTTTTAGATTAGAGCAATGAAAGTGTGGTTCAGTTGTTTGAGAATCTTACCAAATTTGAAGAAATATTAGGCAGCCAAGACAAGGTCCTCGCCAAAAATCTCCCAAAAGATTTGAAAGAAGGTGGGGGGAAAACCATTAGGCCTTGGAGCTTTGAATGCCCCCATACTGAATGTAGCCAACTGGACCTCTTTCAGAGTAACAACACTAAGAATCCCAAAATTATCATTCTGGATGATGACAGTCGGGAGGTGGTTTAACAACAAATTATCCATGTCCAAATTAGGTGCCTCAATAGGAGCCGAGTAGGCCTCCTAAAAGTAATCAACCGCCAAAAGGCAAATCTGGGTAGGCATATATATCGTTTGATTCCTTTTCTTGTGTTTAATGGATGAAACATGAAAGAAAGATGTATTCCTATTGCCCTCCTTTAGCCATTGGACCCTAGATTTTTGTTTCCAAAATATTTCCTTTTTCCTAAGAATTTGTTCCCACTCCATCTTATTCTCAATTGCCAGGTTGTGAGTCTGCTGACTGGAATCCCCTTCATTTTCTTTTGTAAGGTTTTCAAATTTTCCTCTATAATCCTTTTCTTTTGAAAGACATCACCAAAAACACACTTATTCCAACCATTCACCATGCATTTAATATGTTTAAGTTTGAAGAATATCCTGAACATGGGAGAGCCACGAACAGGGATGTTCCACCATCCAACAATTTTATTCTTAAAATCAGGATGGGAATTTCAGATTATTTCGAATCGGGATAGGAAAGGACCCACAATAGATATGTCATTGGAGATCAACAACAGAGGATTATGACCAAACATCTTTCTAGATAGAGCTATAAGGTTAGCACTCAAAAAGCTAGTCCAACGACTGGAACAAAGGAAATGATCCAATCTAACTTGTATCAAATTTTCTCCAAAATGCCTGTTAGACCAAGTATAAGCTTGGCCAAAAGGATCAATGTCCATTAGGCTAGTAGAACTCAACAAGTTAGCTAGGTCAGACATGTTGTCAAAGTAATCCACTAGATCGTCGTTTTTCTTTGAAGGATATAAAGGGGAGTTGAAAACCCCAACCACCATCCAACGATAACCAACATTAATTTTCAACTAGTCAGAAAGATCATTCCATAAGGCATTCCTTGTATTCCTCTGATTAGGAGCATAAATATTTATTAGGGACCAAGTTCCACCCGGGTAGGAGAAAGAAACACCTACACTACTCTTGTAGTGGAAAATTTTAGAGCCAATAAACCTAGATGGGTTCCAAAGCATAGCAAGACCACCTGACGCCCCATCAACATCACTATAGAAATAGGAAGCGCCAGGCCAAATAAAATTTGAGACTTTATCAAAAATTGTCTTCTTCATCTTGGTTTCTTGTAGTAGGCACACATCAATTTTATGTTCTAGAACGTATTTCTTTAGATAAATCTGCTTGTGGGAGCTATTTAGCCCACTCACATTCCATGAAATGACCTTCATTTATGACCTTTCTTAGAGGACACATCCAATGTCGTATGTTTTCCCAAGGAAATCTCATTTGTAGTTTCTCTCAGTCTAGTATACATCTTTGACTGGGTCTGCCAGGTTTGGAGTCTCCTCCCACATACGCCTTCTTTATCCTTCCTCTTTTCTTCATAGTTGTCCAGTTCTCTTCTTCCACAACTTTCTCCAACATCAAACCCTCCACATTCTCTATAGATTCATCTACAACTCCATTACTCTCATCTTCCCAAATTTCACCTTCCTCACCCATTGTCTCACTAGTTCCAACAAAACCCACCTCTAATAAGAGGCCAACAACAACATCATCCCCCCTGTCATGAGGCTAGAGGCCAAATCATGGACTTCTACGGAATTAATATCAGACTCATTCAAAGTTAGATTGGCAAGACTCACTCTGGGATCCACTAGACCAACAGGGGAATCACCAGAGGAAGGTGACAAAATCGGTGACTTGTCCAGGGGAACATCATTCGTTAGTACAATTTTTTCCACAGGAGGTCGGGGATTCACAACATGAACACTTGTGTTGGGCTCTCGATTAAATGAGGATTTACAGTCAGAGATAAGGAGGCTAGCTTTAGCGCACTTCTGAAAATAAACAACATTTTCATAGCACACTGGCTGGATCCAATTCCCAAACTTAGAACACAACTTTACCTAGTTAGGAAGAGTCTTGTCCACATAGATATGGATGCTGGCAAGAAGCTGAGTCCACTTTTTGGCCAAAAAGTGGTAGTGTTTTCCCTGATTTTCAGAATTTGACATATTTGAACTTAAAATTTGAAGCACTTAGGGATGGATTCTTCAAAAAAGTCAATAATCATAAAATGTAGTACTCGGAGTCTAGTTTCCAAATATGTGATTTATTTCAAGACCCATATTGTACAAATTGAGTTTCAATAGGCGTTTCTAAAAACCACTGTTTAAAAGTCAATTTTTTTTACCATACCATGCACGTGTACGAAATCCATATTTTGACCTAAATTATCGTATTTTTCTAAATCCTTTTGGGAAAAGATTTGTGACTCATTGAAGCTTGTTCTCAATATTTTTTTGTAATTTTTTATTGAATATATTTTTTTGTTAAATTTTTAATAGGCATATTTGTCATTTTGAAAAATTGTCATGTACGACACGCATAAGATGACCTAAACTTATCATTTTTTAATTTTAATTTTAAATTGAAAATAATTGTCTGAAGTTTGTTCTCATGCAATCTGTTCATCAAAATGTTATGTTGATCAAAAGTTATTAAAATAGTAAAAACCCTGATATATAAAGTTTATGGACTAGTTTCATCAAAAATTAATTGAAAAATAGAAAAAATAATCCAATTGTAAAATAAATTACATATTTGGAATCTACAATGTCTCATCTAAAATGGGTTTTAATTTTGTCAAAAAAATTTGCAAAAAAAGTCGTCAGCCATATGTCCAAACTCGGTATTTTTCTCTAACATTGCTAGGACACCCTAGGTTTGGATTCCCAATGCTTTTCTCGAACCAAAATACAAGGCAGAAACCCGACCACAAAGCAAATCCAATTTCAAATTTTAGGAAACGTGACCCCGTTTACAAAATGGGATCCATTTTGTAAAGCGGGATCTCGTTCCAATATTAAATGTCTTGACCGTTGACAGGGAAATGGAATACCGCTATACAAACGGGATCTTGTTCCTTTGTCAATGGTCCTCACATTTAAAACTGGGAACGAGATCCTGATTATAGAACAAGATCTCGTTTGTTAATAAATGGGATCCTGTTTTCTTTAACCGTTTTATTTAAATTTACTATCAAAATTTACCATGAAGTCTGCAACTTCACATGTACGACCGAGAGCAATAACATTGGGCTATTTTTCATCAAGTATTGTCTTAACAGGTGGTGACTTTCATTTTTGATTAATTTTTTCAAAGGAGGCATCATGTAAACTGTTTTTGAAGTGGAATTGTGCTAGTGTTGTACTTTTTTGGAGGAGCAAAAGGTCTTCAACTTGCAATATGGATTGATTTTTTCAAAGGAGGCATGAAGAAAACAGTTTTTAAAGTGGAATTGTCCTAGTTTTCTACTTGTTTTGAGGAACACAAGAGGAATAATTTTGTCCTTATAGGGCTTCAACTTCCAATTTGGATTGAATTTTTTGAAGAATTTCACTATTGACATTCATTTGTGCTTGATAATTTTATAATCATGGGAGATAAATCTCGTAATAAGAGGAGGAAGACATTGACTCCTAAAGAAATTGAAGCAAAAAAAGAGGGGATACAAAGACAAAGACAAAGAAGAATGAGAATTAAATCAATGAATGATGGGGGAGCATCCAATTCCACAACTATTGAAGATGAAAACATTGAGGAGACCATGGATGTAGATGAAGCTAATTTGCAATAAGTCAATTTGGAGAAGAATATGATTATACAAGCAAGTCCTACTATGTATTCAAATCCCTCTTTCAATGCTATGGAGAATGTTTCAATATGCACAAATCTAGGTACGTCTTCAAATCCACATGTTAGTGAAATGGTAAATTCGTATGTGGAACTTTTACAAGATGCTGGACTTAACGATGTTGACATTGATAATATTCAGAGAGATAAAACTTTTATAGAATTTGTTGAAAATGAAAATGAGAATGATTCTTTTGTTGAAAATGAAAACAAAAACTGTTTTGTTGATGGAAATGAAGATGAAAATGTAAATAATTTTGAAGTTGAAAATGAAGATGAAGATGAAAATCTAGAATGTGATGTTGAATTTAATGAAAATACTTTTTAAAAAAAATTGAAAGTGGTGTTTTCGATAATCTTCTTGGTCAAATTTCTTGGAGGCAAATAAGAACACATGCGAATAAAATATACAACAAATTATTTTTATCGTAAAAAAATTGCAATTCAATGTCAACTAATGATGCAATTGATGAGAGTGCAAAAAATGAGGAAAATCATGAAAAGGTTAGGCTTTTTTGTTAAACCAAAAAGAAAAGATCAATCATTAAAACATGTTATGTCTACTGTTGCTAGTGCCATTCAATCTATTGGGAAAAATAGTCTATCTAAAGATAAAAATGCAACAAGAAGAGTTATAGCAACTGCTATAGTTAATAAAACAACTTTGAATAAAAGAATGGTAAGAAATATTAGTGAAGTTTTAAAAATACATCCTAAAACATTGCTAAGAGCGGAAAAAAGAAGAGAAAGTATAGAAAATGATCCTATCAACCAATGCTGGAGTTTCAGTGGTTGACTCCCAAGGTCTGATATGAAATTGAATGTTGAAATTAAATCTTTGATCAAAAAATATTGGCATGATAATACTAGGGTTTCATCTAATGCTAGAGATGTTTTAAAACCAAGGCTGCGGTCTAAAGTTCGCGATCCTCACCCAAAACACCTATTAGATACGACACAAACTGAATTTAATAGAAAATTTTGTGGTGATTTAGTTTTACCTGGTAATGTTAAAATAAGTCAAAGGTCTTTTGAAAAATTCAAACTATGGCATGTAAAAATTAATAAGCAATGAATATCTTGTTGTTGTAGAACACATGTTCAATTTCATTATTTTTATGATGTTTTTTGATATATATGTTGTACCTTGCATACTAACATGATTATACACAAATGTGGTATTAATATGCCACCTGAAGCAATAAGGGAGTTTATTTCAGGTTTGTGTTTTGAAAGATCTAAAGGTAAATTGTTTTATTTAAGTTCTTGTATTTTTGGACAATGCATTGACTATGGAAATATTTAATTCTTAAGAATTTGTATGCATGAAAGTGTTGATAATGATTTTGGACAACAATTAGTAGATGTTAAAAGATTTAAGAATGTTCACTATTATTTAAAAGATGGAAAAATAGGAAAGCGTTGTGATTTTGTTACAAAAAAAGTTAGTGTGCATGCATTCATGAGTGAATTTAAGAATAAGATTGTACCAAAATATGTCATACACTCTCAACATGCTCGATGGCTTGATGGCCAATTTATCACGTGTGGAAACACATTTCCAATTGGTACTATACTTTCAGTGGTTGATTTTGCGTAAAATTATACTCTAGCTCCGCAAGAGGAAATTCAATCATAGTATTATAATTTAGTGCAAGTAACTATGTTTGTCCATATTGTTTATAGACATGTAGATGATAGCACTGAGGATGATAGAAATTTTTTGAGGGAGTATCATTTTGATTTGAGTGACAACTGATTACATTCATCAGAGTTTGTTCAATACTGTTTCAGTATATTTTATAGGAATTTAAGAGAAAGAGGAATCCATATGAAAGAACACCTCATATGGTCAGATAATTGTATGGGGTAGTTCAAGAATGCTCATTGGTTAAGTAGGGTTCACAAGGAACTTAATTTCCAACATATATGGAGTTTTTTGAAGCTAGGCCTAGTAAAGGAGAACATGATGGAGCTGGTGCATGTGTCAAAAGAATCCTTGCTAGAGAAAAATTAAAATTTTAAGATGCAATAAAATTTAAAGATGCACGTGGGATTGTGGATTGGTGTAATACAAGATTGTGGGATTGTGGATTCTTTTGGTTGGTTGAAGAAGAGAACATTGTACCTAGAGTTGATTGTGAGACAATCCGTGGATCTACTAAATGGCATTCATTTAGGAGTTCAACAACAAGCACATGGACTATCTGGACAAGGGAGATTGCATGTTTTTTTCAGTTTTGTATCTTAGGATATTGGGAAGCATGTGAAAATACAAAATGGGTTGAACAGTGGGAGCAAAGATCATTGACACCTACACAAGCACATGATCAATATGAAAGAACTATTAAAGAAAATGATCAAGTGTTTGCATATGAAGACTATGACCGTGTTTTAGACCTTGTACAAGAAGGTAATTTAATTCAATTTATTTCACTTTATTAAGTTATTTTGTAATACTAAATTATTTATATGGATATGCACAAGTTATTAAATCATTTTTTGTTTGCGGGACATGTGTATGTTGTTGTTGCACTTGAGGGGAATGAAGAGCAAAAAAAATGTTGGCTGGCTCGTTGTTTGGAGACTAAACATAAGTTAATATCACCTCGAGAAGATGATGATGGCTATAATTATCCAATAGGTACGATGATCCCCTTAAGACAATACCTTAAGCAAATTTTGATAATAAGTTTTTGATCCCCTTAAGAATTTTTTTAGAAAAAGTCTTTGATCTCATTAAGAAAATTTTGAGAACTTATTTGATGATGGTTTTCATGTTTTCCAATAGGATTGGTTGTGGTTGTTGGAACTTGGCTATGAAAATACCTAGCAAGGAAGAATGGTCTACCTGCATTCGAAGATTATGAACCGCATAAAAAATTATACATTATTCACATTTGGTGGTGGCAACAAATATAAAACTAGATCGGTATCGCAGAAGACCTACAAATAAAGTGACATGGATAATTTCTATAGAAGATCATGAGACAATCATATCTATGCATTACAAAAAAGAGAGGATGCAAATGGTACAATGGAATAAGTAAATATAGGTAAATATAATTTTAGTTTTATATTGTCCTTTTAAATAGATTAAATACAGGTAAATATAGTTTTAGTTTTAAATTGTCCTTATATAGACCCTTAAGCCATAATCACAAAAAGGATCTAGTCCATACAAATTCAACTTAGACAACATGAAATACTTGGTAAAAATAGGTAATTATTAGTTAAAATATATATAAATACATGTTTCAATTACATATTGATATTTCTTGTACATTAATAGTTAAAATTGATTTATTATCCTTTTTTGTATCCTTAAGCCATCATTGCATTGATCTCATACTTTGAAACAAAAAAGAGAGGATGCCTGGATTCAACCTACACACGTGTGGAATACTTTTAAATGCAGGTACTTGAGTTCTGTACATATAGATAGTTTTATATAAATTAAAATATGTATGTTTTGATGATTTCATTGATATTTCTTGTACCTTGTTGATATTAGGTGGTGTGAAGACCTACTACATTTTGGGCACGATTTTGAGATGTTCTTGAGATGGCATATCCAAATTTTGTAAACATTATTTTGAGATGACATATATGTACATGTACATATATGTCCTACTATGTCTTCAAATCACTAAATATCATGCATACATTATTGTTAAACCAATTATATCCTTAAGACATTGTATTATGACCCCTTAAGACATCCCATTAAGACATTGTATTATGACCCCTTAAGACATCCCCATAAGACGTAATATGACCCCTTAAGACATCCCCTTCAGACGTTGTATTATGACCCCTTATTTGTTTTGACAACTTATAAATTAGTATTGGATGCCATTATTTGTTTTGATAGCTTATAAATTAGTATTGGATGCCATTATTTGTCTTGACAACTTATAAAATAGTATTGGATTCCATTATTTGTTTTGACAACTTATAAATTAGTGTTGGATGTTATTATTTATAGAATTTATTAATGCTTTTGTTCTCTAATCTTGTATGGTATTGTTTATTTCTTAAAATTTTGTCCTTTCTGGTATATAAATGGATTGCTTTTGTTTGTAAATTATGATTTATTGACTAATTATTGATTGGCGTGAATTGAATAAGTTCATTGACTAATTATCACTAATTATTGAATGTACATATCATGTATATCATGTATAAGATCACTAAATTTATAAAGTATAAATATTAAAATGTCCTATTAATTTCAACTTTAATTTCATATTTATATTTAATTTCACATTAATGTCCTATATTAATGTCTTGACTATGAACATAAAATGCATAAATGTTTATGTGTAAATTGAAATTTCAAACAATAATAAAGTCCATAATTTATGTAAATATATTAAGTGCATGAAACCAATATATTAAGCACATGAAATAAAGTCCATCAGAGTACAACCCATGAAATAAAGTCCAACATAGTACATGACAAACCAGAAATATAGTCCATGAAATAAACAAATATAACCCACAAAATCATGTTTCTAGGTCATGTATTGTCTCTATAATCAAGAGACCTCTTCACACCATGCAGACTATGCAGATGACCTGAAACACTCTGTACAAGAGAAAGATGAAATCAGATGTAAGACAATGAAAAATTATTTAATGACAATTTAATTTATAATTCATCATAAAATTAAATTACCATCATATCTAGGTCTGGATGCTCTGGTGCACCTGAAGGAACCTCTAAATTCTTTGAATCAATCTACATAAACAAGATAAAGAAAGTTGAAATTAAATGCACAAGTCTACAATTAAAAATGATTTAATTGAAATTAATTTATAATTTATCATATTTTAATTGTACCATATTTTGAGGTTATGCACCCTCTTCTCCAGGACCTGTTTGTACATTCTCAACTACAAGATATGTCTCATTCTATAAAAGAAAAAGAATTTAACATGTATTAGCTCATATTATATATATTCAATTTGAAATTTAAAATTAAAGTTATATTCACAATATATAATTTATAATTGAATTTAAATATAATAAAAAATTTAAATTACCATTTGATCTAGAGCTTGCTCTGCATGTCCTCCTAGAGCTATAACTATGTCTAGGTCAAGGCTGAAAGTCACACTGACAAAGTCCTACAAGATCAAAATTATAGCATGTATACTTGAATTAGGTTAATATATATATATATATTCAAGTTTGCACATTTTGTGTAGATTTTTTTTTTTAAAACCTGAAAATTAGAGGCCTCACGAGTAGCCACAACATCTAATGTTTGCCTGATGCACATTCTCATTGTGGTATCAACCTAGACATACATGTAGATATTTAACGCTTATAATATTTATAAGTGTACATGCACATTTCATATATAGTGAATTCAAAATCCATAATTGTAACTATACTAATGTAAGTTAAACAATTTACAATATAAATGAACCCGCCCCTGATCTACAACGTCCGATAGTGGAGGATTACTTGATAATCCCTCGAGTGGAATCGACGTGGAAGCCGATTGACTCACCTAAACCAACATAAATATTTCAAAAATATATTTGATTCAATTATAAATTTAAAACTCAAGTTAAAAATAATTTCATATATAATTTAAAAAATTGAAATCAAAATACCCCATAAGGGTTGCTAAGTAGGACTTGTGTTGATGTATGTACTCATGGAACAAATGATTGCCCCATCGTTACTGCCATCTGTACACCAAAAAATTTGATTGTTAAAATTTATTGCAAAATTTTCTTTGATATATACTTTCATCAAAATTCTTATAAAGTGAATGTGTAGATGCATATTTATACTTATGTCGTAGTGTCCTCAGGGTGATGGTCTACTATAAGAAACTCTACAAATGAACTGATGCGACCAGATGAACCACTAGAATATCCATGTCCACCTAAACTAGGTGTGGCTTGATTAGGTCCATAGCATACTTGATGGCAACTAGTAAATACATGTGGGACGAGCCTCAACACTTCTAGAGTGGTACTCAAACCAGCTCCATAAAACACTCCATCATCATCGTCTCTATGCTCCCCACCCGCTATTGCAGAAGCATGTTGATCAAGGTCTCCTGCGAGTGTACTAAGGGAACCTAATGTCAAGACCATAGCTCGATGATGCATAGGTGTGGGAATGGGAGGACCAGGAGCAACAACAAGGGGTTGCACAAGCATGGGGCATTGGGGATCAACCCTTTCCCCTAACCTCTATTGTAGCATGCCACCACCAACACCTTGAAATGATTTAAAATAAAAATAATTAGGCTTTTTCCCCATAACAAACTCTACATACAGTTTCCTCAAAAAATACAATGGGCACTCCCAATTAGCATGTGGGGGACTATCAAAAACCATATACCATTGATCCCAAAAATGTGCACTCATTTGTGGATGTATGCACCACCCCATGGATATTCTAGATTTGTTGGGAGGAATAGGCTGTCGAGTAACGGGGTTGAGAAAGTAGGGGGCTAGGTGGGATTTCGTTATTTTAAGGTCTAAAATTTATTTATAAGAGAGATCATCAGCATAAAATTGTCTCATTTGTTCTTTGTCTCATCGATGCCTATCTAGATCAGAATCAATGGCCTTATGGAATCCATAATGTTTTGCATCATAGATGCAAAATGTCTAACATGTGGTGGAATCAATGCTTGACTCTACATAGCATTGATTTTATTTTGTATGGATGCAACCTAATCATTTATGCATGCTCACAAGCGAGCCTCATCAGATGCAACATGTGTTGGAGGTGGCATATTAGGTGGAGGTGGAGGGGGAGGTGGAGGTGTTTGTGGTTGAGGTGGTAGATTGATGATATCATCAATGTTAAAATCATCCATGATATGAGATATAAGTGTGCACCTACATTAAATTATACAAAATTAACATACAAACTTAAAAAACTACAAGAAATAGTTAAATTTGAAACGAACATGAAAATTTGTTTAAATAGGATGTGCATACATATATTAAGATCATATAAAATTGAAACACACATATACATTGATTGAACTTGAGCACGTGCGTACAAAATTCAAAATTTAACATGTACATACATTTAAAATAAAAAATACGATGCATAATTTACATGCATACATCATTAAACTAAACTATGTACATACATACAAATTTCAAAATTTAAGAACTATATGCAATTTTAATACATGTGTACATACTAAACAATAAACTTGAAACATTCACAAAAATCTCATTTTATGTCTAACACACACACACACACACACATATATATATATATATATATATTACAATTTTCCATCAGGAGAAATCATGATCTAGTAGATAGTCATAAAATATATACTATTATAAATTCATCATTATAAGTTCATAAATTCCACCAAATTCATAAATTCATGTCACTAAAAATATCCATCTAGAACCAAAATCATAAATTTACATCACTAAAAATATCCATCTAGAACCAAAATCATAAATTTATGTCACTAAAAATATCCATCCAACCAAATTTATAAATTCATCACACAAAATATCCATCATTCACCAAATTCATAGATTCATAACTATTAAAGATCATTGTCTTAATTTAGAAACTATTGTGGCTCTCTAGTGCATCTCTTCATTTATTTGTGTTTTCCTTTTCAGAATAAGAAGTTCTCCTCTCCTCTAGCCATTGTCGATGCTCATCTAAGATCCCATCCATAGCCTTGATAATATCAACAATGGTTTGCATCCTATATGCAATCATCCTCACAGATGGTGCAACAAATTCTTCATTTTGAATAATGTTGATTTGATCTTGGATGGTTCTAACATTGGAATTGATTCATGCTTGCAAACGAGCACCATCGATTTCAGGTGGTGGAGGTGGGGGGTTATGAGGTGGAGTGGGTGAAGGTGGAGGTGAAGGTGGTGAAGATGGATGGTGCAAAGGTGGATTGTGAATATTATTGAATCTATCCATGTGATCTGTAAGAAATGAGTGAACGTGTATTAGATTTGTAATTTCAAAATGTAAGATACATGTTTAGGAAATACCCTTAAACCATTCAATATAAATGGCCTAATTGAATACAAATGATAAAATATGTAAGCCTCATTTATGTCTAAGGCATGTTACTTGAATGAAAATACAATTAACTATTAGCATATGAAAATTTATGAATTCTATAGGGTTTACGGTTTAGAGTTTAAGATTTAGGTTTTAGGGTAATACGATGGCTTAAGGGGATCTATGTAGTAAGGTCCTAGTACAAAATGATATGGATTTTAAGTGAAGATTCCCAAAGTAACCAAATTTCATTAAGCTCTGAGGCAATGCCACCAAATTTTATTCACTTGAACCATGTCATTTTGTCCTAGGAACTTACTATACATAGATCCCCTTAATCCATCCTACCACCCTAAACCATAAATTAATCAACCTAGATCATGATTTATCTCATTCATATTATAATCTTGCACGATCTTATTATTGTTAAATTTGGTTGCCTTGGGCAACTTCACCAAATTTTTAGAACTTATTTGATCCCCTGAAGAAATGTCATATTAGGACCCCTTAAGAAATCAATTTACGGTTTAGGGTGATAGGATGGCTTAAGGGGATCTATGTCTAGTGAGGTCCTAGGAAAAAATGAAATGGCTCAAGTGAATAAAATTTGGTGAAGTTTCCCAAGCCAACCAAATTTCATTAAGAGCCTAAGAAAAAATGATGGCTTTAGTGTTTAGGGTTTAGAGTTTAGAGTTTAGGGTTTAAGGTAATATGATAGCTTAAGGGGATCTATTTAGTAAGATCCTACGACAAAATTACATGGCTTAAGGGAATAAAATTTGGTGGAGTTTCCTAAGGCAACCAAATTTCATTTTAAGGTCCTAGGAAAAAATGAATGCTTTAGTGTTTAGGGTTTAGATTTTAGAGTTCAGGGTTTAGGGTTTACAAAACTTAGGGTGAAGTTTTGGTGTCCCTTGGAATATAATGAACTTGAAAGTTAGTGAAGAAATTTTTCTTGTGGATAGATGATTGAGATAGCTCTTGTTTCAACTGACCAACCTAGATCATGAAATATCATTCATATTATAATCTTGCACAATCTTATTATTCTTAAATTTGGTTGCCTTGGGAAACTTCACCAAAATTAGAGAACTTCTTTGATCGCCTTAAGAAATGTCATATTAGGACCCCTTAATACATCAATTTACGATTTAGGGTGATAGGATGGCTTAAGGGGATCTATGTCTAGTGAGGTCCTAGGACAAATTGACATGGCTCAAGTGAATAAAATTTGGTGAAGTTGCCCAAGGCAACCAAATTTCATGAAGATCCTAAGAAATAATGATGGCTTTAG
The DNA here is from genome assembly GCA_007115665.2 of Sequoiadendron giganteum. NCBI lineage: Eukaryota > Viridiplantae > Streptophyta > Pinopsida > Cupressales > Cupressaceae > Sequoiadendron > Sequoiadendron giganteum. Next base: position 538,859,447 of record CM021106.1, on the reverse strand, counting down.
GGTTTAGGGTTTAGAGTTTAGAGTTTAGGGTTTATGGTAATAGGATGGCTTAAGGGTATCTTTGTAGTAAGTTCCTACGAAAAAATGGTATGGCTTAAGGGAATAAAATTTGGTGGAGTTGCCTAAGGCAATAAAATTTTATTACATAGAAAACCTTGAGTAATAGAAAAACCAATTACCAAATGATCTCAAGTTTTTATTAATTTCACAAAATTAATTATGGTTTTCCATAATGGCTTTACATAAACACATAACATCTAAAACCACTTCTAAACTTATCAAATTGGATATAAAATAACACTAAATGAACCTGACATGAACTAGTCTCCTACTAGTATTTCACATCATACTTCTTGTCTCACATACCTCTCAGTCCTCACTCTTCTACTAATTCCTTACTTGATAGCTCCACTATTTTCCTTAGCCTTCTTCCTTGCTTTCAATTGTCCCAAAATCTCATACTTATGACTTTCTCTAGTTTATCAAATAATTAGCATCAACCTCAATATGGTACAAAGATTGAATCATTTCATTGACCTACAATAAAAAATCTCATGAATTCCAATATAGTCCAAAGTGGAAATTCATCTCACACCTTCTCCATGGTCCACTCATCCTTCTAAAATATTTTCCCTTTGGTAGAAACCAAAAATAACCTTTGATAAATCACAATAGTTCTAATTGAACATATTTGTTAACTTGTGCATGCTCATTAACTAAACCAAAAAAAGGGAAAAACATCTAAATCATCTCAAAATTTACCAAAAGGCTAACCAATCACACAAAATAAAATAAAATTATAACAATTAATTACTTGGTCCAATTAAATGCATCCACATTTCCTTATTAGAGACCATTGACTATCTACGAAACACATGACTCACTTTAAACCTTATATTTCTAAACATAATGTAGATTCTCCACATTATGTAGTTTTGGTGTCCCTTGGAATATAATGAACTTGCAAGTTAGTGAAGAACATTTTATTGTGGAAAAGTTGATTGAAATAGCTCTTGTTTCAACTGACCAACCTAAATCATGAAATATCATTCATATTATAATCTTGCATGATCTTATTATTGTTAAATTTGGTTGCCTTGGGAAACTTCACCAAATTTTGAGAACTTCTTTGATCCCCTTAAGAAATGTCATATTAGGACCCCTTAAGACATCAATTTATGATTTAGGGTGCTAGGATGGCTTAAGGGGATCTATGTCTAGTGAGGTCCTAGGACAAAATGACATGGATCAAGTGAATAAAATTTGGTTACGTTGCCCAAGGAAACCAATTTTTATTAAGGGCCTAGGAAAAGATGATGTCTTTAGGGTTTAGAGTTTAGAGTTTAGGATTTAGGGTAATAGGATGGATTAAGGGGATCTTTGTAGTAAGGTCCTACGACAAAATGACATGGCTTAAGGGAATAAAATTTGGTGGAGTTTCCTAAGGAATTTTTTTTTCATTTTAAGGTCTTAAGACAAAATGAATGCTTTAGTGTTAAGGGTTTAGAGAACTTAGGGTGAAGTTTGGGTGGCCCTTGGAATAATGGACTTGCAAGTTAGTGCCTTGTTTATGAATATTTTTGATTTTATGAATAGATTGACTATTTCCGTAATAGAAACAAATAATTATGTATCATTAAGATTGAGTTTGATGTATATTTTAACTGGATATTTTTTTAATTGAATATAAGATTATTTTATTTAACATTTTTTTCATTAATATTTCCCACTTAAAATGAATTTTATGATATAAAATTAGTTAATGTTGAATCAAGTATTTTATTTTAGATTGTTTGGAATTGAAAGAACCTAAAAGAACTTAAAAAAGAAAAATATTTAGATTCTTTAGTGTCTAGGTAACTAGTGCAAAAATTGAGATTTTAGACTAAACTAGAAGCCTAATTAACAAGTAATTGACTAGAATGAGGGTTAAGATTGCAAAAGGACAACATAAAACACATGAAAATAATAAATGGAAACAAGGCATGACTAAGAGAGATCAAAACATAAAATAGAGATGAATGAACTGAATACTATCTAATTAAGTGATAATTGGAAAATGATTGTACAGTTGGATTTATGAATTTGCTAACTAAATTTGCTAACTAAAATTGCAAACAAACATTGATAAAATTTATGAATTGTAACTATTCTTTAACATATTATTTTTTAATATAATTATAATTTAACATTGAAACTAAAGTTTAACATATTGTTTTCTCCATACAATGCAAATGAATTTTCTTGAGCTCAAAATTAGGGTTTTCAAAATCAAAATGATTTGTTCGATTTCAATTTAGGGTTTTAACATATTTTTTGTTTCAATTCAATTTAGGGTTTCAATTTCTAAGAAATTAGGGTTTTTAATGCAATTTTTTCGTTTCATTTCAAAGTAGGGTTTTCAAATTCAATTTGTTTGTTTGATTTGAAGTGAGGATTTCAAAAAGCTTGATTAGGGTTTCTAAATGCAATTTTTTATTTCATTTCAATTTCTAGAATTTTGAAATGCAAATTTTTTTGTTTCGTTTGAATTAGGGTTTTCAAATACATTTTTTTTGGTTTGATCGAACAAATCTAGGTTTCAATTTAGCTAAATTTTGTTTCTAAAATACAATTCAAGGTTAATTTTTTCATTTCTATTCAATATCTTTAGGTTTCATACCATTTTTTCATCTATTTATACAATTCCTCATTTCTACTATAACAGGAAATAAAATGCTTAAAACGTCAAATAAATTTAAAAAACACATGCTAAAATCATATCTTCTATTGATAATTTAAAAAAAATAAATAAAAATGCAAAAACATGGGGGTGGACGGGTACCTGGAAGCTATTTGTGGTGGTCGTTATTGCTCAAAACTCGAGATCCCATGTGCAGCTAAAATGAATTTTTTTTCATTTAAAATAAATAAATACCATTATGGAATGAGATCTCGATTTTTATAAATCATGATCCCATTTCGTAGTAATTGGGATCCCATTCTATGTTCGTTGGTTTGGGACCCTTTAGAAAATGAGATCTTGATTTTTTAAAAGCGAGATCCTATTTTACATTTAGGCTCGAGATCTTGAAGCCAAACAGGATCCTGATTTTTAATCGGGATCCTATTTTTGCAATGTCGAATTCTTTTTTTTGGCTAAGGAAAAAAATTCCACATTTCATGGATTCAACTTTGTGCACTTACCCATATTCACACAGAAGCGAGCAAAGACTAACTTGGATTTTGATTTGGTGATGGTATCTGAAGTGATAAAATGTCCTATAGAGTACCCAATGTTCTTGAAGATAGCTTCATCCTAATATTCTAAAGGTAATCCAGGTAGCCGAACCCAAATGAAAGCCAATTTGTTTAGATCCATAGTAGGGTTGAAACCAGGTTTCCAATGACATAAAGCCAGACTATTCTTCCCATACACTGAGGGCCCAGAGGATATGATCTTCACCAAATCCTCTGAAGTCATAAACTTGAAAAGGAAGAGACCACCCGCCATAGCACAGATCTCCACACTACCCTTGATGCTCCATTTAGCTGCAACCCACTTACAAACCATATCCATATATGGACGAAAGGATAGGAAATGACCCACAACAATATTCTCCATGGAGGAGAGAATCCTATCACTGACAAAGTCAGGAAAAGAAAAATCCATCCCAAAAGCTATGATAACCTCTAAAATAGGAGGGACAAGAGAAGAGTTCAGTTTTCCATTAGTCAAAACATCCTTCCAACCTAAGGTTTTCAGAAGAATCTCCACCGTCGACACATTTTCAACAGATAAAACCGGAATCACGGGTGTCTCCGAAAGAACCAAAGACAAAAGCGCTGACCCAATAGGAGTGGCCCCCGAGGGACATGAAGCCGCATGTGCCAAGGAGAGGCTCAGGTCAGGAGGGGACATAGGGGGATCATGGGGTACTCCTAGGATAGAATCCCACCAACATTTCTTAAGTATATGTTATCATCTTTAATCAATAGTCTAGACTAAAGTTGAATCCGACCAAGTGTTTATGTACTAGTAAGGCTTAGGAGGCAAAGACATCCAAATATGATAGACATATAGGTATTTCTCATAAATAACTATTTATTAAAAAAATTAACTACCTAGTGTGGGTGGAGAAACTAAGACCATCCATAAATGCAAGAAAGTATGGGATATTCTCATAGTAAATATTTTAAAAATATTAGTGCAAATAATCAAACAATTTGAGATAAAATGGATAGAGAAGAACTGGTGTTAATCATTCTCTTTATATATGACTTAGTCCATACAAATTTATAAAACTAATAAATTTCATGAAGCTTGGTCAAAATAGTAACTAGTTGGATGAGGTGAACAATTCTTTTAGAGTGTTGTACATTATTGAGAAGATACATATAACTAAAATATGAGAATGAAAAAAGATAGATGAATTCTAGATCCATCTACCTAACACCAAGAATCATCTATGATACAATAAATGGTAGATGATTTTTAGTTATAATGATTTGATGAGCTCTTCCACCTTCACACAAATATTTTATGATATTGTTAAGCATAACTAATAGAGATGTCAATTATGGAGAATTAGTTGGACTAGTTCAACAAGAATAGTCCCAATAATCAATAATAAATCATGAAGAAGAGAGAGAGAGATCTCTTCAAAGAAAGAGGGAAAGGAAATCAAATGATAATGGTTGTTTTAAAATATCCTCTTTACTAATAGTGATAAGGGTATTTTAAAAAGTTTATACCTAATATCAATTATCGAAACTCCACATATGTGGGAGATTATTGACTCCAAGTATTTTTGGTTTGATGGGTTGAATAGAAGCTAAAAATAAATAACAAAGGATATAACTAAGGAGACATCAAAATAATAAAAATAATAATTGAGAAGAATGTGATGAGGATGTCATACAATTTTTATGTCTAGTCACACTTGAATACCAAAGTAATGAAAAACACATTTGGCATATTGACTTTGGTAGAACTAAACACATGAATTGAAGGAAATCATGGTTCATAAAGTTGAGAAAGCACAATAGAATTATTTCCTTTACATATTTCAATATCTTCTACAAGTTAAAGGTAAATATGTTATATATATATTCAATTCTCTAATAAGAAATATGAACTGCATAACTTGTTATTATATGCCTTTAAAATGAAGAATGCTTTACGTTTAGTAAGTTAATTGTGTGATAATAACTTTGAAATTAAATTTGATAAGAAAAAATGATTGAAAGTCCTATATTGTAATAAATAAGCACTTCAAAGGTTATAGCCCAAGGGTTTAAAAATGGAGTGTTTATCCTTGATATAGTTCCTTCTTGACACCTTTTCCTTCTTAAAACTATTGAGAGTACATTCTCAATGTGGCATCAATGTTTTGGTCATTTTAATTCCATATGTCTAACTAAATTAATTAATAAAACCTGATCCTTGGGCTTACAAATATCAAGGATAAAATATTTTTTCCTTTAATCGAGTGAAATTGGAAAAAAAATAGGAATTTTGAGAGTGAAAAGTCATTTCAAGCCACAAATATTCTTGACTTTGTTAATAATCATATTGTTGGTTCTTTTGAAGAATGATTCAATGGGATCACATATTTTCAACATTTTTAATGATTATTCCCAAAATATATGTATATGTATCTTGAATAAAATATTATAGATATTTTAATGCTTCAATTTTCTCAAGGTTAAAGTGGAACAAAAATGTTGTCCCTTCAAAGCTCTTTGGACAAATTAAGATAAGTGTATTACCACATAATTAACCATTTTTTTCCATACAAGGTATCAAGTGCCAATTGGAAACTACTTATATGTGGTAAAATAGTGTAATTGAACGAAAAATAGTCATCTTAGAATCAATGCACTACATTATCATTAGTATGAGTAAGGAGAGGTAGATTTAGGATGAAGATATAACCACAATAATTTACTTCGTCAATAGGTGGACCAAAAATTATTTGGATGGTGGTGCTAGGAAATTATTATACTTTCAAACCAAATTTCCTACATAATATTCAAGCTTACAAAATAACTATAATGCACATATCAAAGACATGCCACAAGATTATCTACGATATACCCTAATTAAAATCTCAAGATGGAAATAATCAACCTCTAAAAGCATCTAGACTTGATGTAGTATTCAATAATGAAACATTACAACACACTTACAAATTCTCCATGAATACTTTTGAAACATCAAGCTCTACTAATGCATCGTCCATGTGTCCAAGAATAGTGGGTAACCATGCAACTATGTATATCCCATGACATGACTCATGGGTAAAAGCATAATCCCGTGTCATACTTTCGGCCAAATAAATAGTTATGAGCGAACCGTTTTTGGTCGAAAGATATTCAGCCAAATGGATTTCAACTGAAACCATGTGGTAGTGACTTGGCACCGATGTGGCAACACCTTTTTGGTCGGTGGTGTTTTGGCCAAAACCAATCCAACTGAATACATATCAGCTGAAACGGTGTTGTAATTTTTTTTTTAAAAGGAGGGCCCAACCATTTTTGCTTGTTTGAGAGGAAGCATTGTGGGGGAGAGCGCGTCGACTGAGCTAGGGTTTGATAATTGATAAAAACAAATCAAACACCCCAGGTTCCATTGTTCTTTTTCTCTTCTACACCATTTTTCTTCTATGGTCTTGGTAGGTTATGCGTGGGAGTTTGGGGTTTACTTGATTTTGTTTGAGCCAAAAAGTTTTTTTGAGATAGTTGGTGGTTTATTATAGGCACACAATAGTGGCCATATGATTGTGTGTAATTTTTGTGAAACAAATGTTTTGAAGTTTGAAAGGCAGTGTGAATTTTTTTATTTTTGGCAATAAGATGTGAATGGCAGTTTGTATTCTAATTTTGGCTTGAATAGTTGAATGGAGAAATATAAACCCATGAATGGAAATGATATTTTGAATAAATTTTCTACAATATGAAACCCTCACCACCAAGTGATAGTGCAATTTTTTTTTGGCTAGAATAGTTGAATGGAAAACTACAGATTTGAGCTTTTCTATTTCTCATTATATAAACCCTTGAATGGAAATGATATTTGTCATAGATTTAATGCTAATATAGCTATGGTTAAAAATTATTATTCAGGAAATCATATACCCCTTGGTGTTGTCCCACTTAATTTGGGGAATAATGTTGGAGAGGCCCTTTTGTTTGGGATCCAATTTGACCTTGCCCTACAATGCATGATTTGGTTATGTTGGTTATCCTTATTGACATTTCAATATTAGCTCTAGCTATTTTGTCGATGTTTATAAAAAAAAACTATACTACATAAAAAAGATATCATAAATGATGTATGCTACATAGGACTCATAGAAAATCTAAGTCTCTGATTTATTGGAGAAGTATAGTCTAACATTAGAGCCAAGCTAGAGATGGAACATACAAATATAATATAATGTCTATAGATTATTCAACCTTGATATTTTACAATAAGATGCAAACTAACACATCTTCTTGACCAATGCAAACAAAAAACTTCAAACCCCTCATTAAATTCAAGTTGAATATTGAGACAATCACTAAATGCTAACATTTCAATATGAGTTGGCATTTTTATTTTATACATTTATAAAATGCATCCTTAGTCATTACAAATTATTCGAGATTCACATCATCTGCTAAGGTCAATAAAAAATCAAACCCCTCACTAAATTCAATTCATATGAGACAATCACTAAATGCTAACATTTCAATATGAGTTGGAATTTCTATTTTATATCTTCTCTAGAAAACTCATCCTTAGTCATTACAAATTCTTCTAGATTAACATTATTTGCTAAGTGATAGGGTAGGGTTGGATGGAACACTCACTATTCCATGTTCTGGGTCCTTGTTCTCAAGAACTATTAGGTGAATCTCCCACCTTAACCTTTAGGTCCCATCTCATGTATAGGTAACCCTGGTTCTACTGGCCAACCCCACTATCATCTAACTCTCAAACTACCAAGCCAATCTTGGTGCCTTGCCACTAACTCTCCCTTAGCCCTTAATCTTCCCTAAAGGCTAACTATCCTCACCACTCCATTAGGTCCTTGTAGGGGTATAGATATGTTTCCAATGGCTTCAAAAAATCTTCCTATGGTTCTTGAACAATCACCAAACTCCAACTCTCCATCGCTTTCACCAAACCCTCATCTAGGGTTTTGGTTCCTTAGTTCTAGGCTTCCAAAATAGGTCTTTCCTCTGAGAGAATGAGGTAACTCTTCCAAATTCTCCAAAGAACCCTGAATCTTTTCTTGGGATTCATGATACCCTTGCCCACACCTCAAAGATTTTTGGGGCTTGGAGCCTCCACCATCCGTACACTGTCCTAACCCTTGGTTTAGCAATTTTAGGCTTGTTTTAAGCCATTTTCTGACCTCACTGTGATCAGTCAGTTTGTTCTGCCTCCTCCCGGTCTGTTGAAGTCTCCTCCTTCTTGCTAAGTCCTTGCAAGGCAACCAATATCCTCTCCACACTGTGGATTTCCAGGAGATGGGCACCCCTGCAACCTTAGTGCTCTGCACTCTTTGTCTTTCCTAGCCGGGCACTGCCAAGCTCACCTAGGAACAAACTTGATCCATGAATCCTTGACCCCTAAAGAATCCTACCTCTACCATATTTACAAGCAAGGAGCCTAGCCATAGTTTCCAAGAGCCCATACACCAGGTACAGGGGAAAAGTGGACTAGAACTCCATTTCTTATAGTCTGCCAGTCAAAATAGTAATGGAAAGAAACTAACTAACTACAACCAAAAGCTTGAAATGATGAAAAAAAACTAACTAAAGAACCAAAAAATGCTTGGAAGACAACTAAATTACATTCCACATGAATTACAATGCCTGGTTTATACCATTAACACACTAACAAGAGCAAACAAACAAAAAAGCCAGAAAAATTACAAGCTTATCACTGTTTTTCCCATATGTTCAACAATCTCCAATGATACAAAATCCTTCCAACCTTGGTATCAGGTCGAGACACACCTTTTAAAGGTTGAAAAAGTGGTTATCCTTCTCTTGGTTGGACATACCCATTACATTCTGGCCAAAATTACAAAGATGCATCATTTTGGACTTTGTTGCCAATTTCCTAGTGAAGTGAGTTGCTAAACTCATCCACTCTTCCTGTCTACCATACTATAGTGGCCTCTACTAATCACTCTTCCTCAAAACATAAACTAAAACCTCCAACTGAAACCCAATGGTCAACATGACCTTCAAAGTATCAAAAACTCAAAACTTCATCCTAGGTCCTCAAATTGCCTAGTGCTTCCTAGGTGCTCCTGCACCATTCTCCCCCTCTCTACCCAAACACTAAGGAATGGAAGGAGAGATCAGTGAAATATCAATGCCATGCTTCTTGAATTGATGTTCTTGTACCCATGTAGCCTCCGATTCATGCTTGTTCTTCCATTTGATAAGATGCTCCATGTACACCTTATGCCTTGTAGACTTTTGCACTCTTGACTCCAAGATCTTTTTTTCCTGAAGCTTGTCTTGAATAGGGAAGGGTATGTTGCTTACATCTTTGAAGATCTCCTTACTAGTTTGATCCAAGTCAGCAACTGATCCCTTGTATCTGATCAAATCAGCTATATTAAAAACTGGTGAAATTCCCAAATCAACAAGTAACTCCACCTTGTATGCATTCTTCCCATACTTGGCTAATATCTTGCATGATCCTACCCTTTTCATCTGTAGTTTGGTTGATATACCCTTCTGCAACCTTGATTTGTTAAGATGAACCATGACATAATCTCCTACTACAAATTACAAATCCTTTCTTGTCATATATACCTTGTCTTTCAACTTTTGTGTAGCCTCGGTGACTGTCCTCTTTACCTGCTCCTGAATCTCTTTCATGGTTTGAGTGAAGTCTTCAACATGTCCACTCCTATGTTCCATAGCTCCTAGATCCCTAAGCTCACATATACCCCTTGGGTGCATTCCATACACAACTTCAAAAGGACTCTTCCCTGTGGTCCGGTTGACACTATCATTATAGGCATACTCAGCCTGTGAGATTACCATATCCCAAGTCTGTCCATATTCTTTAGTTAGGCACCTTAGCAGGTTACCTAGCACCCTATTAACCATCTCTATTTGACCATCGATCTGCGGATGGTAAGCTGATCCAAAAGATAGGTTGGTACCCAATCTACTCCATAGAGTCTTCCAAAAGTGACTCATGAATTTAACATCCCTGTTTGAAACAATACTTAAAGGAAATCCATGGATCCTAACAATCTCCTTAAAGAAAAGGTGAGCTATATAACTAGCATCATGAGTGGTTTTACAAGGAATAAAGTGACTCATTTTGCTGAATCTGTCCACCACTACATACACACTATCAAAACCAGTCTTGGTCTTAGGGAGTCCTACCACAAAATCCATGCTCACACACTCCCATGGTCTGTTAGGAATGGGTAAGGGTTGATATAGGCCTACATTACTAGCTCCTCCCTTGGCTTTCATACACACAACACATTGCTCTACATATCTCCTGACATCTCTTGCCAACTTAGGCCAATAGTAGAACCTTTGCACTAGTTCTAATGTCTTATTGATGCCAAAATGTCCACTAAGACTACCATTATGCTTTTCCTAAATGAGGTTTTCTCTCATTGACCCTTTTAGAACACATAACTGATTCCCTTTAAACAACAATCCACTTTGCAAAGTATACTTTGAGTATTGGCTATGAAAATGATTCTCAAAGTTAGAACATACCTTGTAGGCCTCCGAGAAATCTTCATCCTCCCCATAGAGATCCTTGAAACTCTCTATGCCAATGCTCTTGATCTGTATCTCTTGGACTGTCAGCAATCTTCTACTCAATGCATCTGCTACCTTGTTCATTTTTCCCTTCTTGTGCTTGATGGTGAAAGTAAAAGCTTGGATGTATTCCATCCACTTCAAGTGTCTATTGCTCAACTTCTCTTGGGTGTTGATATAGCTAAGTGCCTGATTGTTTGTAAAGACCACAAACTCTTTGGGTAGAAGGTAATGCCTCCACTTCCTAAGTGATTGAACCAAAGCATAAAGTTCTAAATCATAGGTAGAAGACTTCTTAGCTTCATTAAGCTTTTCACTGAAGAAAGCTATGGGCCTGCCTTCTTGGCTAAGCACTCCTCCTAGTGCAACTCCACTAGCATCATACTCCATAGTAAACAACTTGTCAAAGCTTGGTAATAAGAGAATAGGTTGAGTTTCCACTTCTTCTTTCAGTTTCTCAAACCCTTTCTCAGCTTCTTGAGTCCACACAAACCTAGTTTTCAAACCACCCTTGATTGTCTCTAATACTGGTGCACATATACCACTAAAGTTTCTTATGAATTTCCTATAAAATTGAGCCAATCCATGGAAATTTCTTACCTCTATCCTTGTTGTTGGTGTAGGCCAGTTTAGGATAGCTTCCACCTTGCTTGGATCCATTTTCAATGATCCTTGAGACACTACAAAACCCAAATATACAAGTTCTTGTTTGAAAAACTCACACTTCTCTAGGTTGATGGCTAACTTCTCCTCTTGCAATCTTCTAAGAACCATCTCCACATGTTTAAGGTATTCTTCTATTGTCTTGCTGAAGATGAGTATATCATCAAGATATACAACCACAAATATCCCTATAAAGTCTTTGAGTACTTCATTCATGAGCCTCATGAATGTGCTAGGGGCATTAGAGAGGCTAAATGGCATAACTCTCCACTCATACAACCCATCTGTTGTCTTGAATGTTGTTTTCCACTCATCTCCATCCTTGATTCTGATATGATGGTATCCACTCTTGAGATCCAACTTGGTGAAGTACTGAGCTCCTCCAAGACAATCCATTAAGTCTTCAATTCTAGGAATGGGAAACCTATACCTGATTGTGATCCTATTTATTGCTCTAGAGTCAGTGCATAATCTCCACTTGCCTCCTTTCTTAGTTGCTAAGACCACTAGTATTGCACATGGGCTGATGCTCTTCCTAATCAATCCTTGATCCAACAACTCCTGCACTTGTCTAGCTACCTCTATATTCTGATCCGGTGTAAGCTTATATGCTGCTTTGTTAGGAAATGATGCTTTAGGTATGAAGTAAATTTGATGACTAATGGCCCTTTTAGGAGGTAAAGTTGCAGGTGCACCATCACTTACTATGTCTTTGTACTTCTCAAGAAAATTTTGGACTGCTCCAGGTATGACTATTTTTTCAGTCTTATCTTCTTCTTTGGACTGCAACAAGACTACATAACCTTCACCCCCTTGATGTAGGTTGTTAAGGAACTCCTTGCCACTACTTAACAAGACACTTGGTGTCTTTGACTGTCCTTCTTCTTCTAATAGTGACTACAACTTAAAAGTCTTCCCATTCTTCTTAAATGAGATGGTATTCTCCTTTCCATCATAGATGGCACTCCTGTCATACTGCCATGGTCTTCCCAATAGTAGATGAAATGCATCCATTGGTAATACATCACAAACTAGCTTATATTTGTACCCTCCAATAGAAAACTCCACCGTTACTTGCTCATTGACAAGAACACTTTGCTTTTTGTTTAACCATGTCACTTTGTAGGGGTTAGTGTGGGGTACCTTCTACAATTTGAGCTTCTTTACTACCTCTTCTGAGATAATATTATCTGTTGAACCTGAATCTACAATGACCTTGCATACTTTCCCAAGTATCTTGCATCTCACTCTAAATAGAGCCCTTCTTTGTTTTGGTTCTTCCTTGACCAATTGCCTGATCAACACTCTCCTAAACATCAGATTCTCCCCCATTTCAAATTCAATATGACTAATCTCAGGTGATTTGATGCTCATGGTGTCCTCTTGTGCATATGCCACTCTCTTCTCAACATTTGATGATGATGCTTTCTCCGAGCACCTATAAGCTGGATGGCCTACTTGACCACAATGGTAACACTTCGTATTAGCAAAGTATGAATTGCTCATGCCTGCTCCTCTTCCTCTATTTGATCCTCCTTGAGAACCTCTACCTCTTCCATAACCTCCTCTAGAAGATGTTTCACCTCCATGCTCTATGAGTTTAGATTCACCTTGGTTTCTTTGTTCATTTCCTCTACCTTGGTAGCCACCTCTATGTCCTCTTTGATCTCTACCTTTGCCTCTGCTCTTAGAAGCCTGATCATGTTTCCTCTTGCTTCTTTCCTCAATCTTGATAGCTAACTGATAGCATTGATGTACTGTCTTAGGACTTAGAAGAGTCATCTCTTCTTGGATGTTCCACTTCAAGCCATTCAAATATCTAGCCACTTTGAGACTTTCATCTTCTGAGACATTGGACCTCATACAAAGTTTTTGAAACTCCTTAGTGTAAGTGTTCACATCTTGGTCTCTTTGCCTCAAGCTTTGCCTCTTCTTGTGTAGTTGCATCTCATAATCATCTGGTATGTATGCTTCTCTCACTTTTTCCACCATACCTTTCCAAGTTAAAATAGGCCTTTTGCCTTCTTTTTCCCTCTATGTCTGAATGAATTTCCACCATGTCAAGGTAGATCCTCTCAATCTAGACTTGGCCACCTTCACCTTCTGTGCTTCAGTGTCTCCATCACATTCAAAATGGTTCTCCATGCCTTGTATCCTATCCAGGACTAGGTCAGCTTCCAATTTCCCACTAAACAGTGGTATACCTTCAAGAGCTTTCCCAGTCAAAGCTTTCAATGCCTTCAAGAAAGGCTCCTCTTGCAGAACAGGGTCAAGTTCAGGGGTCTTGTCTTCCTCTACAACCTCTTCACTCTTTGGTTCCTTTCCCTCCAATCTATCACTGACCTCATCGGCCTTAATTTGCACATTGTTCAATGCTTCCTCAAGTTGAGCTAGTCTTTCTCTCAACCTCCTATTATCTTCCTCTTGATCTTCAACCTTCTTTTCCAATTCAATGTTTGTCACCATGGTTGTGGAACCACTGGATTCATGGTCTGACATACAAGTTCTAACCCAAATCTTTAACTTGCTCTGATACCAATCTGATAGGGTAGGGTTGGATGGAACACTCACTGTTCCATGTTCTGGGTCCTTGTTCTCAAGAACTCCTAGGTGACTCTCCCACCTTAACCTTTAGGTCCCATCTCATGTATGGGTAACCCTGGTTCTACTATCGAACCCCACTATCATCTAACTCTCAAAATACCAAGCCAATCTTGGTGCCTTGCCACTAACTCTCCCTTAGCCCTTAATCTTCCCTAAAGCCTAACTATCTTCACCACTCCATTAGGTCCTTTTAGGGGTGTAGATATGTTTCCAATGGCTTCACAACATCTTCCCAGGGTTCTTGAACAATCACCAAACCCTCATCTAGGGTTCTGGTTCCTTAGTTCTAGGCTTCCAAAATAGGTCTTTCCTCCGAGAGAATGAGGTAACTCTTCCAAATTCTCCAAAGAACCCCAAATATTTTCTTGTGATTTGTGATACCCTTGCCCAAACCTTGAATATTTTTGGGGTTTGGAGCCTCCACCATCCGTACAATGTCCTAACCCTTGGTTTAGCAATTTTAGGCTTGTTTTAAGCCATTTTTTGACCTCACTGTGATCAGTCAGTTTGTTCTGCCTCCTCCTGATCTATTGAAGTCTCCTCCTTCTTTCCAAGCCCTTTCAAGGCAACCAACATCCTCTCCACACCATGTATTTCTAGGAGATGGGCACCCTTGCAACCTTAGTGCTCTGCACTCTTTGTCTTTCCTAGTCGGGCACTGCCAAGCTCACCTAGGAACAAACTTTATCCATGAATCCCTGACCCCTAAAGACTCCTACCTCTACCATATTTACAAGCAAGGAGCCTAGCCATAGTTTCCAAGAGCCCATACACTAGGTACAGGGGAAAAGTGGACTAGAACTCCATTTCTGACAGTATGCCAGTCATAACAGTAATGGAAAGAAACTAACTAACTACAACCAAAAGCTTGCAACGATGAAAAAAAACTAACTACAGAACCAAAAAATGCTTGGAAGACAACTAAATTACATTCCACACATATTAAAATGCCTGGTTTATACCATTAACACACTAACAAGAGCAAACAAACAAAAAAACCAGAGAAATTACAAGCTTATCACTATTTTTCCCATATGTTCAACAATATCCAATGATACAAAATCCTTCCAACCTTGGTATCAGGTCAAGACACACCTTTTAAATGTTGAAAAAGTGGTTATCCTTCTCTTGGTTGGACATACCCATTACATTTTGGCCAAAATTGCAAAGATGCATCATTTTGGACTTTGTTGCCAATTTCCTAGTGAAGTGAGTTGCTAAACTCATCCACTCTTCCTGTCTACCATACTCTAATGACCTCTACTGATCAATCTTCCTCAAAACATAAAATAAAACCTCCAACTCAAACCCAATGGTCAACATGACCTTCAAAGTATCAAAAACTCAAAACTTCATCCTAGGTCCTCAAATTGCCTAGTGCTTCCTAGTGCTTCCTAAGTGCTCCTGCACCACTAAGGTCAAGCAGAAAACTTCAAACCCCTCATTAAATTCAAGTCATATGAGACAATAACTAAAGGTCAAGTAGAGAATTTCAAACCCCTCACTAAATTTGTTAACATTTCAATATGAGTTGGAATTTTTGTTTTATATCTACTCAAGAAAACTCATCCTTAGTCATTAAAAATTATTCTAGATTAAAATCATCTACTAAGGTCATTCTTGAGGTATGTATATGCAAAATATACCATTAGTAGGTAATAATTAAGGGAGTCTTAAGGAATCCCAAAATAAAACATAAGAATTGCTTCTATTGGTTACTAAAAACAAACAAAGACAACTGCATATAATTTGATTAATGACTCATTTATGTATGTTCAAATCTAGATATGCATTAGTGAAATGATAGTATACGTAAATAAACACAAAATTTTAGAGCTGAGTTTAGATTCAAAGCATATTCATATATAGTCATTCACACTAATGTAGCAATGTTGTTATAAGGACAACAATATCTGATTCTTACTTTCTCAAGCCTAAGCTTGTAGAATTTATGAAATAAGAAATTGTATTATGCTACTTGATTAGAAATTAAATAACAGTCAAGATAGGAAGAGAGAAGAATTAACAACTTTATATTTATCCTAAAAAACCTCCAAAGAGAGAAAAAATAAACTTTATATGCATATGAAAGAAAACTTTTAGAGTTGAGTTTAGATTCAAGGAATATGCATATACAGTCATTGCACTAATGTAGCAATATTTCTATAAGTACAATAGTGTTTGATTAATTACTATGTTAGTGCAATGACTGCATATGCATATGAAAGATAACTTTTAGAGATGAGTTTAGATTCAAAGCATATGCATATACAGTCATTGCACTAATGTAGTAATGCTTCTATAAGTACAACAGTGTTTGATTGTTAATTTTTCAAGCCTAAGTTTGTAGAAATTATCAAATAAGAAATTGTAATTTTCTACTTGATTAGAAATTAAATAATAGTCAAGAGAGGAAGAGAGAAGAATTAAGAACACTATATTTATCCTACAAACCCTCCAAAGATAGAAAAAATAGACTATGGTAGTTGCAATTTCTTACTACCAATATTATGTAGCAAATTGTCATACTCAATGAGTGCAAAAATGATAAGATAAAATATACCCCTTGTCCCATTCATCTAACCCTATTTGAACCTTAACCTTAACCCTAAAATTAAATTGTAATCCTTACCTAAGCTAACTCTAAATAAATAGCCCTAATATTAATCTTACATGTGTGTATGTGTGTACATATGTATATGTAAATGTATGTATGTATGCATGTGTATGTATGTATACATATGTATATGTATGTATGTATGCATGTGTACATGTATGTATACATATGTGTATATGTGTATGTGTACATGTATGCATGTATACATATGTGTATGTATGTACATATGTGTATGTATGTATGTATATGTGTATGTATGTATGTATTTATTTATATATACATGTACGTGTATGCATATGTATGTGTACATGTATACATATGTGTATGTATGCATGTATATGTATATGGACATGTATGTGCAGTGTAGAAAAATATATCCCTTAAATTACATTTTCACACTTGTTTGGGCCCTTGTAAACTAAATGGATATAATTGTGCCTTATTTAGGGTGTTTTAAAGTGTTTTCTTACACTTTCACACTAATCTCTAAGGGTTTTATTAATTAGTTGGGCTTCTTTATGCCTTATTTGGTCCTATTTTGCACCCACAAGCCTTAATTAATGCATCTTTCCGAGGATAATCTAGAAATTTACCAATATCCAATCATAATTCATGTGTTTTTGGATTGTATGGCCCATATTTAGTGACTTGGGACTCATACACCACCTTGGGCATATGGGTCCTACTAGGTTTCGGGGACTTAATTTGGATTTCACATTAAACTAAGCATTTCTTGGAATTTATGTCCCGAGCTTAGCCTAATGGGACTCATCTGCCCCAACTGGCATATGAGTCCCACTTAGCTTAGACCTAAATGAAATTCAAATTCTTGGCAGGATTTTACTCTCCTAGATTTGATGTTAGCTTGTAGTGTTGTAATTTTGGGAAACTTAGCATAAACAAGTATAAATACAAGGTTATTTCACTCATTTTTCACCTAGCAAGTTGAATAAGCATCCTTATAGAAAATTTGAGTTTACAAGAGCATTCGAGAGCATTCAAGAGTGATTATAAAGTATTTTGGAGCTTTATTCAACTATCAAGCATCATGTCAAAGTCATCATGCATCATGTTTGTTTTTGAGCTAACATTTGTGATGTAGGGTTTCATGATTCAAGCAAGAATTCAAGTTAAGATCCATATCATTCAAGAAAGAGTCAAATATCCACATTCATGGTAGCCATTTCATACATGTTTGAAGCATCTTATTGAAGGGTTTGGTGAGTTGCAACATTTCATATTTGTTCATTCATCATTCCTCCATTTCATTTTATTTCATTTCAAGACTTGAATACCAAAACAGGGTTTGACCAAGGCAAACCCCTATCCACTAAGAAAACAAAAAAATTCCATCTCCTTAGTGTGTGATTTACAGATCTAGATTGGAGATACTTTGAGGAGAAAGATTGGAAAGAAGATGTCAAGTTTGTGAAATTGTCAAAGTTGTCACCTTGTTTAGAAGATCACTAAAAGACACCTATAGGGCATAAATTATCATTTTAGATCTAAAAATCAGGTTCATAACGAAAAGTAGAGATCTAGGAGAAAAGATTCAGATCTTGAACTTTCAGAAAAGCTAAGTAGGAGTGATATGTCACTTCTGGCATATGAGTCCCACTACAATTATTTTTCCAAATCTTAGGAGTTCCAAACTTGTCAATACTAGATTTCTATTCCTGCCTAAAAACCCTAATCTAGACTAAATCACCCAGCCTGGCATATGAGTCTTAGTGTGTATTAAATTAAATTTTTTTAGAATTTCAGACCTTATTCTGAGCTTCTACAAGTTTCTAGGTGCACCTATGTACTTTTCCAATTTATTATTCTGATTTGCATTCATTTCTAGGTCATTCATTTGAGTTTTGTATAACATTAGGTTTTGTCATTAGATCTTGCATGTTACTAGTCTTTCCAAGACCTAGGTTGGTGGTGAACCCCTTTTTAGTCTCTAAACATACCTTAGGACAACCTTTAGTAGATATATTTCCCTTATTCCATCCTTGGATTGAGATCTCTATGGTTTCCTTGACTAAATTAAGTGAAATGGGCCCTTAAACCCTAGTGTTCCATCTCCTAAAAGATTAGAGCCACCTATTTCCTTGCTTTCATTTTGGTGAACCTCCATTTAGAACATCTTATTTTTTTATTTGGAGTGCATCATAGTCCTAGATATAGCTTGCATTAACTTTCCATTAGGTTTTTCAAATTAGTTAAATTGCATCTAGGGTTTCTAAATTTTGCATCCATGAAAGTGCATATAGGTTGCATTTTTGAATCTTGTATCATTGGATTTAATCTAAAAAATTTAATTGCACCTAGTCTCCACATCATACAAACTAGAAAACATAACAATCACTCAAAATTTTATAAAATTTGTGCATAAACCCTAATGTAGTGTTGGAATATGGCTTCTAGTGTTATCATTGATGGAAACCTAAGTCATTCATTTGGTCCATAGTCTAGTTCTGGTTTACACCGACATAATAGAATGAAGAATAGGGCATCCGGGTAAAGGAAAAGATGTTGATCCAATTACTTCACCAGACTATTATTTTGGGTTATGGATCTCAGAGAAAGGTTTGTTGATGTTTTTAATACCTTATTTGAGAAGTATATTGATGTGCATTCATTGGTATGTGATCTAGGAGATCTAGTGCACTAATCTTTTGGTTATTTGTGCTAGCAAGCTGACTTGTCAAATATAGTAATTGTGGATGTATAAGGAGGAATTAATTCATTTTTTTTGTGTTTGGATATGTTTGTTTGGGTCCCTACTATGTTTAGGAAGACTATGGGTGGTGCACATAAAGATTTAATTAAGGATCTAGCCGATAGTTGAAAAACACTTAATGTTTTATGAAGCTGACAAATGAATGATCAAATCCTTGATAGAAAATATGTATATGAGATCGGTTTTATCATTTTGACATAGCGAATGAATTGAATATGAAGTATACTAGTGTGTGGTGTAAAATTCAGAAGGGTAATAGTGTGAATTCATCTGTACATGAATTAATGATGTGAAGAGAAGAAAAGGGTAGAGTAGAGCAAAGCGAAGTGCATAATCTGATTGAGGATCCAGAATCTAATTTATGAGCTTAACTAAAACTGTAACCTAGCATAAGTAGGTGCTACTACTTTAGTTCAACCTTCAGATCATTTTAATCTGAAATTTTGTAAGGCAGTGAGCCTTCCCTTTGAGCAATGAGCTCTAGGCAGTGTGCCTGAATGCAAGTGCATTCTCTTTTGTAAAACTTTTATTTGAGTACTCAAATTATGGATTAACCTCCACCGTGGTTTTTCCCCTAATAGGGTTTCCACGTAGAAATCCTTGTGTTATGGTGTTGTGGATGATTACTTTGTGTGTTTGCATATTTCTTTGGTTTAATGTTAAAATGGTTTTAATGTCAGATTAATAAAGCTAAGATTTGCAGAACACTAATTCACCCCCCCTCTCAGTGTTCCCTTGAGTCCAACAATTGGTATCAGAGCATCTAGTTCCTTAGAAGAAGTTTAGAAGCTTGAGGTGGATCTTATAATGTGATGGACTTTAGTAGTCTTCAACAGCAACTTTTGGTGGCACTTGATGACCTTGATCAGTCTAAAGCAGAAGTCCAGGAATTGAAAGAAAATCTTAGGGATGTTGAGAAATTCATTCAGAGATTGAAGGATCAGATTGTTAAATCCAAGGAGAAGAGAAAATATCTTTGTGACCAGATCAAGCAACAAGAGAGTGAAAACATGGATGATGCTCACATAAATCAAACTTTGAAGGAAATAACTAAAGAATGTGAAATGCTTGCCAAAGACAATGCTACCCTAAAACATGAAATGGAATCTATGGTGATGAAGCTTACTAAAGAGATTGAAGAAAGAAATAAGAATGAGGAGAACCTTGCTCAACCATTAAAGGAGAAATCTGATTAATGAAAAAGAATAAATGGAGAATTCATTCAGATGGAAAGTGAACTGCTAAAATTTAGAAATAATGGAGAAGAACTTGAAAAACATATTGTTATTCTCAAAAATGAACTTACTACTGCAAATGAATATAAGGATAAGTCTAAGATCAGTTCAGTGAAGCTTGATGAGCTAACTCAAGGATGGAAGAGTGGAAATGACAAGAGAGGTCTTGGATATGAAAAAGGAGAAAGTTCCAGATCAGGACAAAAGAATTTCAAACAAGGAAACCTGATAAACAAAAGTGGAAGGTATCAAGTAAGACAACCTAATGCTCAAAATTTTAATGGATATTGTTTTTATTGCAATAAATTCGGTCATATGGCTGCTCAATGTAGAAGTAATATGAAATCAAGAGATTCATCATTTTTTGGTCAATGTTTCAAATGCAAAATTTTTGGTCATAAATCAAATGAATGCAAAAATCTATCAAACTAACATCTCAATAAAAGGAATATTGAATGTTATACATGTGGAAGATTTGGGAATATTGCTAATCAATGGAATGATTTCTCTAGACAAGGAAATATTGTGTGCTTCAATTGCAATAAATATGGTCACATTGCAAGACTTTGTGGAAACAAAAATGTGGATAGAAGAGGTCCAGAATACAGAGGAAAAAATATACAGAAAGATGACAAAGGAAAAGGAAAAGTGTCTGCAGATGAAATAAGAGATTAGATGAAGAAGACATGGGTAAGAAAGAACGAGTTTGATGTTGGAAATGGTTTTGTACCAGAACCTGCTTCCGATAATTCTTCTGAAATTAATTTCAGGCCATTGGCCTAGGGGCAATTGTTCAAGAAAATATTTCCTCCCCTATCCATAGATGGTACCAACATGTGAAGGATGGTCAAGAAGGTGTATTAATAATATGCAAAGGTTTTGGAGAAATTTCACAAGAGAATTCAAAGAATCATAGGTTCGTAGGAGAATTTCTCTCATTGTCTGAGGAAATAGAGTATCTAGAAAACTTAGGGAAAATGCATTTATTACAAGTGTGCAAACTATAAAATTCAATTTGGAACCCTCATTTGTCACTTTCCATCGAAGAAGAAAAGAAGGAGAGCAAGCGGTAGAATAATTTCGAAGTAGTGAAATTGATTCATCGACGATTCTCGAAACTCATCAGGTATTTCAATTGTTTTCAGAATTTTCATATAATTTGGTGTGTGGTCTATAAACGTGAAATACGAAAGGAAGAATGGAAAAAATCAAAGGGTCAATCATTTTGGATGAATACAACAGTGGAAATATTAGGTCCATGAGAAATTTTTTTTTACCCAACGAATTGAAGCAATTGAGAGAACCAAACACAAGAATTTGGAATGAGTTTCCGTACTTTGAGAACATGAAATTCATTAAATTCATCTTGAGAAGACTGCATGATGACACTTTGACTCTGGACAAACCCTACATCATTTCAAAGGAGGCAATCAAAAATTTGATTGGATTATGCAAACTCAGAGACATAATGAGGAAGAAATCCATCTGGAACAAAGAAGTTGAAACCCTAACTAGAATAATTGGAGATCAAAGGGCACTAATAATCTTGACAATCAAGAATCCTCTTACAAATTACATTGTGCACAAAGTATCATACAAAGTCTTTTTCAGAAATAGAGAAGGAGCAACTTCGGTTGGTGTAGTTTATATCTCTCACAAGATGATAATGGAAGGTCAAGACTTCAACCTATGTGGATTATTAAAGGATCAATTGATGGAGAATGTGAAACTAACAAAAGAGATAAGTTACCCTTTCAAGTTCGATACCTTGATCATATGCTTAGTAATGTATTTCTTGAGTTTTTTGCTAAAAATAAACAATATGGTGTGGAAAGCAAACAAACCGGTATGCAAATAAATATATTCATACTCTAAGAGCTTGGCTGATTGGGATCAAGAACTTGTAAATTTCTTTAAGAATTTTCTTGGAATGTGTGGTTCAGCGGGTATTTCTCTTCTGGTAAAGACATTTTAAGTTGGTTCCTCTTTCGATGGCATGGAGAAAAAGCAGAAAAGAGAAAAAAAATATTGTTGAATATAGCCCTTCAGAATGCAAGATTCCCAGAATTGAAGGAAAAGGAAAGGAATAGGAAATTGTGGATATTCTAGATGAAGAATCTGATGAAGAAACTAAGGATCCACAGGGAAATGAACAAGAACCAAAAGAGGAAATGTTAGAGGCAAGTGAAGAAGAAGATGGCTTGACAAAAGAGAAGGTACAACAACTTATTCAAGAAGAAGGTGGAATGCAGAAAATTGCTAAGTTATGGTTTTTCAGACCATCATATGATTAGGATATGATTATGAGTGTACTAAATCCTCATGTTGAGCACTGCAAGATCAAATTGGAAAGTTTGAGGAACATTCTACGTAAAGAAATGATTGAATGTAGTAAAGAAACAATGAACTCTAAGTCTCAAGACAAAGAAGAAGGTGAAGTTATCTCACATTTGAAGGGAAAGTTCAGGCTATCACTTACCAAATTGAAGAAGAAAATGAATGAGTTGAGGCAATGTATCAATTCAACTAATAACATCTACAACTATTGCATCCATTGGCCTCATGCAATTGGAAAATACAAAGAGAAATTGGAGCAGATTGAAACAAAGTTGAATGGGATTGGAAAAATCTTTGACATGTTTCAGGATCAGGATGGCACCGTCAAGAAAAAGATTTGAGAGCTACAGTCCGATAACACAAAAGTTAAATTCACCAAGAACACACTTGTGGACACTTTTTGGAAGGTGAAGGATCTAACTGAATGTAGATTGGAACAGATGGTGGAGATACTAAGGAAAGGTGAAAATCTAGAGGAAGCAATTACAATTCCAGAATCTCTCATTGAGATTGTCAACATGACATCCAAGAACAACAAAATGATTATTATCATTGGGATCACAATAGATGCTTGGAAGAAATTCCTTCCGGAAATGAACGAAAATCATAAGATAATTTTCTAACTTTTTTCAAAAGTTTTGAATCAGTTTTGAAGTTTTGGAGATTTTGAACACATGTTTTGTCATTTTTGGCATATGGCTTCCATTTTTTTTCATTGATGTCAAAGGGGGAAAGATACTAGTGAAAAATTTCTCATCAATCTTAGGGGGAGCTAAGTTTTGGAATTTTTGAAGCTTAAGGGAGAGAGAGTAGTAAAGTCTGGCAGTGTACTTATATTGATTCTGACACTTAGTCATTTTTAAATAAGTGTTGCCATCAATGCCAAAGGGGGAGATTGTTGGCATATGGCTTCTATTGTTGTCATTGATGGCAACCTAAGTCATTCATCTAGTCCACAGTCTATTTTTGGTTTACACCGACATAATAGAATGAAGAACAAGGCATCCGGGTAAAGGCAAAGATGTTGATCCAATTACTTCACCAAACTATTATTCTGGGTTATGGATCACAGAGAAAGGTTTTTTTATGTTTTGAATACCTTATTCAAGAAGTATATTTATGTTCATTCACTGGTATGTGATCTAGGAGAACTGGTGCACTAATCTTTTGGTTATCTGTGCTAGCAAGCCAACTTGTCAAATATAGTAATTGTGGATGTATAAGGAGGAATTAATTAAATGTTTTTGTGTTTGGATATGTTTTTTTGGGTCCCTAATATGTTTAGTATGACTATGGGTGGTGTGCATAAAGATTTAATTAAGAATTTATCCGACAGTTGAAAAGCACTTAATGTTTTATGAAGCCAACATATGCATGATTAAATCCTTGATAGCTGATATATATATGAGACCGGTTTTATCATTTTGACATAGTGAATGAATTGAATATGAAGTATACTAGCATGTGGTGCAAAATTTAGAAGGGTAATAGTGTGAATTCATCTCTACATGAATTTATGATGTGAAGAGAAGATAAGGGCATAAAAGAGTAGAGCAGAGTAGAGCAAACTAGAGCAGAGCAAAGTGCAGAATATGATTGAGGATCCAGAATCTAATCTATGAGCTTAACTGAAACTATAACTTGGCATAAGTAGATGCTATGACTTCAGTTCAACCTTTAGATGGTTTTAATCTAAAATTTTGTAAGGCAGTGAGCCTTCCCTTTGAGCAGTGAGCTCTAGGTAGTGTGCATGATTGTAAGTACATTCTCTTTTGTAAAAAAATTATTTGAGTACTCAAATTTTGGATTAACCTCCACCACGGTTTTTCCACTAATAGGGTTTCCACACAAAGATCCTTGTGTTATGGTGTTGTGGATGATTAATTTGTGTGTTTGCATCTTTCTTTGGTTTAATGTTCAAATGGTTTTAATTTCATATTAATAAAGCTAAGATTTGCAGAAAACTGATTCACCCCCCCTCTCAGTGTTCCCTTGAGTCCAACATCTAGGACTCCTACACCCCTCTGGGTGATTTAGTCCTAGTACAGGTGGTTTTGCCTAATATTTGGGTATTTTGTGGTCAATGTTATTTAGTGTTTGAAACCCTGAAAAACCTTGATTGGGACTCACATGCCCCTCTAGGCGATTTAGTCCCGTTTTAAATTTTGAATTGCATTTTCCAGCATTAAAAACTATGTTTCTATGTTTTTGTTGGTTGTTGTTAGTTATCTATTTCAGTTTGCAATTTTTTTGTTACACTCATTTCATTGCATCTAGCTTGATTTGGTTCATTTTTTCAATTGCATAATTTGAAAGTTGCATTTACACACTTAATTCTAAGATATTGTATTGCATTTCATCATGGATATGTGCTTTGGTAGGCTTTGGATGTACTTGAAATCCTTAGTGGATGTGTCAAGTTGTGATTTTGGAAATCACCCTAATGAAATTGAACTTGGTCATGCTCACTCAACTTCTAATGCATGTCCTCCTTGTGATGTTGGAATCATTGGAGAAGATGATGATAGAATGAACAACTTCCTCAATGATCTCCTTAAAAACCATGAGACTAATGTATCCTTTTATCCTTCTATGAAGTAATCAACACAACTTGAGATGTTTGGTCTTTTACATCTTGAAATTGAAACACAATTTGAGCCTAAGCTCCCTATAGTAGGCGGACCTAGTTCCTCTACTCAAGAAAACAATCATCCCTTCTACATTAACAAAGTGACCAAAATTTCCATCAACCTAGAAGAGACATATGGAAAAGGATTCATGATCTTAAGTAACTGAGGATGTGATAAAAAAGTGAACATGGAATTCATCAAATTCTAGAGAAAATACCAACTAAAGATACCAAAGGGTTAGGATATCAAGATCCTCCTCCTGACATAAGTGTCCTCCTTCCTAAAGAACAACCAATGCATCATAATAATGATAGGGATGATAGGATGGTCTTAGGCCCCCCTCCTCAACACATAGCACATGAAGTTGGTGAATCTAGAAAACAACGAAGGCCTTACAAATTAAAGAAACTTAAATTCCCTTGTCCACCATCTCCCACTAAGAGAAATTTATAAATAATTCTAAACCAAGGACTTATAACATTACCGCCCATGAGAAAAAAGCCAAAACTATACCCTAAAGATGCAAATGGTCCACATTGTTGGTATCATAGAGTTCTTGGACACAGTAATGATGACTGTCATGATTTAAAACATATATTTAAAAAGTTTGATATCATAGAAATAATCCCTTAAAGAATGTTCTTTCACTCCTTTCCATGTAATAGTTGTAGAATCATCATATTCTCACTATTACATGCTTTAAATTCATTACAAATCATTTCAACATGTAGGGAGCTATTTATCATCACCTACCATGGCCCATTCTTGTCTTGCACACAATGGGGGCAAGAATTACATAGCCTTTTCCTTGTAGTACATTTGTCATTGTCCATTTGTCTATTTTTCTTCCTTCTATATATGATGAACATGATTGGGATCTAGATGACCTGCTCATAAGTTGACTCACATGTGCCTTACTAGTATTTTTCATTATTTTCCTTTCATGTTTTGTGTGTGATTGTATGTGTGTAATGTGATCTCGTATTTTTTTGTGACATTCCTCTATTTGTATCTACATTCTTCTTTATGTTGTAGGGATTTTTTTTTATCTTTTTGTTTTTCTTGTGTTCTGCTTCTGGGGATGATGCAAGGCATCGAGACATTCATGTCTCTTCCATGTTGACCCAAAATATTTCCTTTTATATTTATATTTTCATTTTTCTTGTGTTTTCCTTTTGGGGATGACGCCAGGCATCAAGACATTCATGTTTCTTCCATATTGACCCGAAAGGTTTTTCTTTTTTTTCATTCTCTTTGTTTCATTCTTCTTGTTCCATGAGTATTTGGGGAATGATGAAAATTCTAAGCTCTCTTACAAACATTGTACCAAGAACATACTAACCCCAAATCTATGGATCCCTATGTGTTTGGAGTTTTATTTTGGGGGAAACCCCTCCCTTCCTTTTTCATGAATTAGCTTTATTTGGAAACATATGACTTGGCATAGGGATTTCTGAGTAAGCTCTCATGTCTTACTTATTGTTAGCATTTATAATTTTCTACTTTAAAGTAACTACTCATAGCATGGTGTTTAGCAATTTCTTTAAAGTGGGGAATACATTGGCATTATTATTTTGCATTTCATGTTTCATTGTGTAGTCTTCTTACTTCATGTGATGCATATTTCTCTTTGTGATGAAATTGGGAGTGATGTTCCTCAAGAGCATGATTTCTCTTAGAATATTATATTCCTCTTAGTGGTTTGATGCGACACACTACATCCCTTAAGTTGTGAATCTTCTATTCTTCGATTGGTAATCTCTTAGATACATTAGGCACAATGTTCCCTAAGTTAAATACCTTATATGAACTAAGAAAAAATATTTTGAACATATCCCTTACATTCTTTTTCATTTTTGGTTATATGGCCACCTTGCATAACACACTCTGCTTGCTTGTAGTGCCATCTTGTTTGTTCATGAGTTTCAAGCATACCAATATTTTCTTTCCTTATGCAGCTCAAAGTTCATTGTTGTGTGATGCCTTATCAAAGTTATCAGGAGGTATAGCTTTGGTATGGTTGTACATATCGGAGTTGAACTTAGGCGTGACTTTCCCATAGCCACTTGCTTGTGAGCACATGCCAATTGTGTGCGTATGTGTCTTACCCTTTTGGATACTCACCCAAAAAACAACCTAAAGTTTTGTTTCCTCAGAGTGAGCATGCATTTTTGACAAATAGCCTAGATCTAATCCACAACGTAAATAATAAATGATCAAATATTGATCCACTGCTCCCTTCTTATTTTTTAATGTCCTTGGTAGTGTATGCTTGTGCCTTAGTGTTGCTTCATTCATTATTTTCATGTGTGTTATTTTGTGCCAATGATGGTGGAACCTCTTAAAATTGTTGAATTGTGTATATGGATATTGGTATGATGAATGTATTTGCACCCACTTTCAAAGAGATTCCACTCAAGGATAACCCTAGAGATCTTAATGCAAAGGAGATTGAAATCTTGCAATAGGGCTATCTTAGAGGCTGAATGATATCTAATGAGGGGTTCACCACCAAGTTTAGAATTGGAAAAGACAATGCAATGCAAGTTGTAAAATAAAACCCTAGTTTAATACAAACTAACCCTAAATGACTTAGAAAGATAAAAAAACTGCAATAGAAAGCTATGAAACTAAAAGTGTGCACTCGGGAGACTAAAGAAGGAAAAATGGAGGTTTGTATAATTGAAAAATCCATTTTTGATATTGATTGTGACTCATTCGCTAAGCTGGGTGAATCAATCTAGTTTTTGAGAAAATTTGCAGATACAAGTTTCAGCCAAAAAGGTATCCAAATCTGTTAAAATATTTGTCAGGCATGTACAGTGGCACTCATTTTCCACTTGTGGAAAATCAGTCCACTTCTACTTTTTCAGAAGTTTAGGACTTGATTCCATGTCTCTCAGTCTACTCTGCTCTTTTTGACTGGTTTCTAGACTCGAAACTACAAATTTCCACCTATAGATCTTCTCCAATCTTCTCCAAGGCTTGATGACAACTTCAAAATATTTAGGGATTTGACAACTTTTCTCCAATTTTTCTTCTTGAAAAATCTATAACCTAGCCCTGCAAATCACACACAAGAAGAGGGGAAAATGTTGTGGGGTTAAAGAATAGGGGTTTTCCTTGGTCAAACCCCTTGTTGGTAATTAAACCTTGAAATGAAAGAAAATATGAATGGACAATGATGAATGAACAAATAACAATGTTGCAACTCATCAAACCATACCAATAAGGTGTTGCAAACATGTAAGTAATGGCTCCAATGGATGTAGACTTGGAATTTTGCATGATGTTGATAGATATTTGAATGGAACACTTGCTTGAATCACAAACCCTACATCACAGTTGTTAGCTCTAAAACAACATGCTGCAAGCAATCTTTGACATGATGAGTGACACTTGAAGAATGCTTGATAATCTACCCTTGAAATTCCTTGAATGCTAAATTGTAAATTCTCAAAAGCTCTTGTGAACTCTTGAATTCTTGTAATTGTAACACAAATTTTGGCTCCTTAATGCTTCCTTGAGCTTCTAGGGTTTTTCACCTAAAAGGAGAAAGATGGGCCAAAATGGGAAAAGTTACATTCAAGACTAGATTCTAATGTTTTTAGGTGTGGTGTGTGATGTAAAATGTGTCTAAATGGAAGGATCTAGATACTATAAATTGATAAAGTGATGGAATGCTAATGCTAAACCTAGAAAATGAGCTATGCTTGAAAAACAATTGAGATATGCAAACTTATGCTAAATGACCTAAGAAAGCTTAGGAAACAAAAAAAACTGTAAAATTGGAAGTGTGCACCTAGAGGTTGAAAAGGGATGAGATGGAGGTCTAGAATCCTGGAAAAATTGTTGCAAAAGCTGACTGGGACACTTGTGCCAATTTGTACGACAATCCCAGATCTGGAAAAACTGCCCAGAAACTTGTTTCTACCAAATGGGTATCTGAATATGCAAAAATCACTAAAAGGCATGTCTAGTGGGACTAATTTTCCATTAGTGGTGACTTATTCTACTTTTGTATTTCTAGAACTTCAAAAGGGGAAACATAAGCCCTCGGTCTGCACTTCGGTTCTTCATAGGTGTCTGCTTTTGAAACTCTGATTTCTAGACCTAAAAGTGACTTTTAGTGGGTGTTTTTCCTTTGCAAGCAAGGAGAGGTCTTCTAAAAAACTTAAAAGCCTTCAATGTACTTGAATCTAAAAACACACCAAGAGAAAGAGAGAAATGTTGATTGTTAGGGCATGGGGGTTTGCCTTGGTCAAACCCCTTTTAGGTAACTAAACCAAAATGAATAGACAATGTAATGCAATATGGACATGAAATAATGGGGTTAGTACCTTTCCATGATGATTGATCTTGAGTTTTTGCAGCAATGGAGGGAGATTCAACTCTTGAATGCTTTGGATAGCTATCTTGATGACTTAGAATGCAAAAACCCTAGCTTGCTTGAGAAGAATGAGAGATGAGTGATTGAGAATATTGAGTGAGTAAATAGAATAGAAGAGTTAGGGTGAAAATGAGGGAAAAAACCCTTATTTATAAATGTGATACCCTAATATCCCTAAAATAACACATCACAGGCCGACCTTAGGGTTTTGGAGGCAAAATCTCACTAGAAATTTGATTTAATTTTGATTTTTATGCCAAATGGGACTAAGTCGCCCAAGGTGGTGACTTAGTCCACCTAGGAAATTTTAAGTGATTGTTAGGGATTAAGAGGCGATTATCGATGATTGTCGAGATTGTCCTTTGAAACACACTTAAATTGGGCATATAAGTGTATTAAGGGCTCATTTTAGCATAATAAAGTGTCAATTTATTGATGACAAGCCTAGGGAGGTGTGAGAGTTTGTTTCAACTCTTTACAACACTTTGAAATAAGGCTTCGTAAGAGGTTATTTAGGTGAATTATGATGAGATGTTCTTCAAAAAGTGAGGAAATGTGTTACAACTCTTCACAACACCTTTGCAAGACACCATAGAATCTAGGAAAAACTAGGTAAAAATTACAAGAAAGGCCCAAGTGAGTGAAAAGTGATAAAGCTACACTTTTTTGTGACACATTTAGCCCCCACTTTAGTGAGAGGATAATTTTTTTTCAAACTCACACTAATGTAGCCAAGTGGTGTGAATGGTGAAGGATGGCAAAGATGAAGGAGATGGTCAAGCACCCAGGATTTGAGATCCTAATTCAAATCGACATAAGCGCAAAAAGACACATTAAAGGGTGAATGGTTTGCAACAAAATGAGATACACGATCATGCGATGACAAGAACTAGAAGGGAGAGAAAGAGAAAGGTGAAAATTTGGATCAAGCTTCGACCATTTGTCCAGCTAGTTGTGGATCAGATCTAGGCTGTTTGTCCAAAAATCATACTCACTGTGAGGCAATGAAACTTATGGTTGTCTGCCTGGTGAGAGGTCCAAAGAAGGTGGTTTAGTGAGAAAGTCATGCCAGTGTGTCGACTTCCCTCTGTATAATAAGAAATTCATGCCAGTGTGTCGGCTTCCCATTATACTAACTATACCAAACCTACCATGTTGATAACTTTGATAGGGCACCACAATGATTTTGTAAATGCTTAGTTTGTAAATGTTTTTTGAATATTATGTAAAAAAATTATTTAAGGGGATTTTGATTTTTTCGTGAAAGGTCTTCTTCGTAGGGAGCATTGTGCTTGATGTCTCCAAGAGAGGACAATTCAAAGTGTTAAATCGTTATCCATGGGATGCCTCATTTGCATCAAGCCAATTCAGTTGATCGTGCAATCTTGGAAGGCATCAAACCAAATGAAACCACCAAGACGAGGACACATCACAAGAAAAAGAGAAATTACGCCAAATTTTTTTGTAAAAAGATATGTATGCCCCCACTTTAAAGTGATTGATACACCATCACTGTGAGAAATTGCTTTAAAGTAGCCAAGGATAAGTGTTAAGAAGACATGAGAGCTAACTTAGAAAGCCCTATGCCAAGTCATATGTTTCTAAATTGAGCTACATCATGAAGAAGTAGTAAGTCACATGTGAGTCAACTTAAGAAATATCATCCCCATCCCAAGCTTTCTCTTATATGTTCATAAAAGGTTAATGATTAGTCAAAAGAGACAATGAAAAGTGACATACGAGATCATGGCTACTTAACCCATTGTCCCCACTTAGTGCAAGACAAAGGTGAGATTGGAATGGATGATGGTATGTTGCTCCTCGCGAGGGATGTAAAACATGCAATAGTGAGTGTGCTATGATCCTACAACTATTACATGGCAAGGATCAACAACTAATGTTATTTATGTGGATTAGTAAACAAAGTTTTGGCAAAGTTGGCCTTGATGGTGTAGACTTTGTCATATATGTGGGTAATGTCATTGTAACTTGGTTGATGTGATATTTTGGTCTTAGGTGGGTGAAGGATGATTTGGGGTATGTTTGGAGAGTGTTGCTTGTGTGATGGTGGGTAAAGAATAAGATGATTCTTAGGATGGCCCATGGGGTATTTAGAAGGTTCATTTATCGAGGGGGATCTTATGGACACTTGTGTATGCATAACCTTAGTGGGCTTGGTTTGATGTATGTCTAAGAAAGGGAAATATAGTATCATCTTTGTACCATCACCCAAGGAAGACACATTACTACTGATTGAAAGGAGCTCAAAAATTTATTTGTGTTTGTGCACCATGATAACTTCATTGTATGTAAGGGAATTATTAATGGTTTTATTGTCTCTTTTAATGATAGTGGGGATATTGGGAGAAGGCTCTAGTTGATTGTATAAAGTATCCTCTTCTTGCATCATAGTATCTCCCTAGTAGGAGACCTTGTAATATGTTCATCACAGTTCATAGTTAGTCTTTGTAAAGTAGCTTTGTCACAAATAGGGGAGGCATCAAGAGGAGGACCATTATGAGTTTCATGGTTACCAATGATTGGGATTTTGTGTTCAAATAGGTTTTCCCAAATGGTAGGGGCATCAGGAAAGGGAGGAATAAGATTCCCATGAGTCTTAATAAGGATAGCTTCTAACACTAAACTATCTTCTTCACATCGAGGAGGGATAGTAGGAGAAGGATAATTGTCATGTGCATGGTTATAGACTCTAGGTAAGGTGATGCTTAGAAAAGTGTCTATGATTTCATTTTCTTGTGCTAAAATACCTGCCCAAAGGGGATGAGGAGAAGAACAAACAATATCTACATGATTCTCAATGATTGTACCTTATTTTGCCAAGATACCTTCATCACTCAAAGGAGAGGTATCAATAGAACAATTATGATCATCATGATTGTCTATGTTTCCATTTGCTTCTAACACATCATCCTCACAAATAGGATAGATAGAAGGTAGTGTAAGTTTAAGACAAGTGTAAATTTTTATCATTCGCTACACTCTCATAACTAGGGAATGCATTAAATGAATGATTAACATGTTTATTTACTAAGTTTTTCTTTGAAAATTTGGAAAGAACTAAAACAAACATGTTTGAATAATTTATGCAAACTTAAAATGAAATGTAAAGACTTAAAATGAAATGCAATTTTCAGATGTCAAACAAGGTAATTTACTGATTACAATATGCAATGATGTAAAAATAAAATTTTGTGAATGCAAAATTGGAAAATGTACAAGGGTATGTGCAGGATCATCATGGAAAAACGAGCCCTTAAGTGGTAATGAAAATTCAAAAAATTCAGAGTTAGGCAACTTGATGTAAAAATTTGAATAAGTTATCTATATTATTTCAAAAATATGTAAAAGTAGAATTTGTGGAAAATTCAATATAGTTTCTAAGCTACTAGGTTATTTTTTGTAAAAAAAAAATCTATTTGGTGAAAAATTGAAATTTTAGGCAAAAAATAAGAAGTAGGTGTCTGTCTAACCACTCTAACCATAATAAAATGATAATATTTTTCTATAAGATTTTAGATATAAGTAGAGGACTCATTCTGGATGTGACGCATATTTTTTTGTAATTTTTTTTCAAGTAAATAATTAATTATGAACTTTTTATTACAACTTTTAAAAAATATAAAAAGCTCTTATGTCTGACCACCTTAACTTGGTCAAAACTTCATGATTTTTTTTTTTTTTAATCCTATAGTATGCCAAGCATAAAATGTGACACATTTTTTGGATTCAAAAAATGTGATACTGTTAGAAAGTTATAGATGTTTTTCTATCAGACTATCAATCAGGACTTTATTCGCAATTCTATAAAAAGAAAATAATAATAATTTATTAGATTCAAAGTAAAGTATAATTTATATTGGTAGAAAGTTGATAAGCTCGTTTACAAACCCTTTTTCGTTTCATCAATTTTGGGTAAAATAAAAGTCGTTAGCCACATGGGAGAAGTATGGAAAAACAAGGTAAGTTGTTAAACACATTTTTCATGTTGACTTCTTAGGATTGGCAGGTTCGAACCAAATTCCAAAGCAAGCCTGAGCCCAATCTTGAGCCTAATCCGTAGGCATTAAATTTTGTGTCATCATATCGGATATCCGATTTGAATCCGACATCTGATATGTTTTAGATATGAGTTATAAAAAATTTATAGAATTTTTAATATATGATTTCAAAAATGCAATAAAGTTTATAATTTAATATATATAATACAATATAGTTTATAATGTAATATATAATATACAATTTATAATAATCTCTTACCGAATTATGTATTTAATATATAATATATTATATTATTATGTATAATATTTAAATATTTTAGTTAATCTATAAATATTTAAATATTATTTCTTTCCCTCTCTCTCCACCTCTATCTCTTCCAAGTCTCTCACTCAATCACTCCTCTCTCTCTCTCTCTCCCTCCCACTCTCCCTCCCACTCTCTCCCTCCCACTCTCCCTCTCTCAATATCCCACTCTCCCTCTGTCCCTCAACCCTAAATCCTTTGTCCCTCTCCCTCTGTCCCTCTGTCCCACTCTCCCTTTCTCCCTCTCCCTCTCACTCTCCCACTCTCCCTCTTCTTCTCTCAGTATCCCACTATCCCTCTCAGTTTCCCACTCTCCCTCTCTCCCTTAAACATAAAACCTCTCTCTCTTCCTCTCACTCTCCCTCTCTCCCTCTCTCCTCTCCTCCTCTCCTCTCTCTCTCTCTCTCCTCTCCTCTCTCCTCTCTCTCCTCCCTCTCTCCTCCATCTCTCCTTCCTCTCCTCTCTCTCTCCTCTCTCTCTCTCCTCCTCTCCTCTTGTTCTCTCCTCCCACTGTCCTCTTGCTCTCCTCACCCTCTCTCTCTCCTCTCCTCTCTCCCTCTCTCTCTCCTCTCCTCTCCCTCTCCTCTCTCTCTCTCTCTCTCTCTCTCTCTCTCCTCTCTCTCTCCTCTCCTCCTCCCTCTCTCCTCTCCTCTCTCCCTATCCTCTCCCTCTCTCCTTCCCTCCTCCTCTTCTTGTCTCTCTCCCATCCTCTCCTCTCCCCTCTCTCTCCTCTCTCCTCCTCTCTCTCCTCCTCCTCCCTCTCTCTCTCCTCCCATCCCTCCCTCTCTCCTCTCTCCTCTCTCTCTCTACCATTCTCCCTCCTCCTCTCTCCCTCTCTCCTCTCACTCTCCTCTCTCCCCTCCCTCTCTCCTCTCCCACTCTCCTCTCTCACTCCCACTCTCCCTCTCCCTCTCCTCTCCTCTCTCGTCTCCTCCTCTCTCCTCTCCCTCTCTCTCTCTCCTCACTCTCCCCTCTCTCCCTCAACCCTAAACCCTCTATCTCCCCTCTCTCCCTCTCTCTCTCTCTATCCCTCTCTCCCACTCTCTACCATTAACCCTTAGGTCTATGTGGGCACAAATTGTATATCCTATTTGTAAGACTTTGATGTGTAGAGCTAAAATCTTACCGTTGCAATTTTTTTTGAAATGTTTTCCAAATCAGATATCCGATTATATCGGATATCGGATTTTTGGGCCATAGAGAAACCCCATGTGGGTCATTTTTGTGCATTCCAATGGACCCTACATTCTATTTGCAGCACTTTGCAGGCGGAAAATGCATGGTTTCAGACAGGAAGAGAAAAAAGATAAACTTTTTGGAGCATCTTGTACTCAAATTTGTCATAAGGAATGATTTTTTAGCATCTTTTATGAGGTATAAAGGGGAGAAATAGTTGTCGAAAGAAAAAATGTAAGAGAAAGATGACAAAATAACAAATTGAAAATGTTCAAGGTAAAATGTTGGAATTCAAGATGTTGAACATGATATTCAAATTGGGAATGAAAATATTGAAATTGATAATGAAAATGTTCAAGGTGAAAATGTTGGAATTGAAGATGTTGAACATGATATTGAAAATGTTCAAGGTGAAAATTTTGGAAATGAAGATGTTGAACATAATATTGAAACAAGTGTAAATTATGTTTCACCAAATTACATGAGAAATGAAGAACCTTGTGTGGAAGAAAGACATATTCCAAATTCAAGACCTTCAAGGACCCCTAAATGGTTAGTTGAAATTGACGATAACATTATAAACAATTTTGAAGGAAAGAGGACAACATGAATTGTTTGGTTGTGGGCTAGAAGTATTTTCAACCAATATTTTAGGGATAAGACATTA
Source organism: Sequoiadendron giganteum (assembly GCA_007115665.2). Taxonomy (NCBI): domain Eukaryota; kingdom Viridiplantae; phylum Streptophyta; class Pinopsida; order Cupressales; family Cupressaceae; genus Sequoiadendron; species Sequoiadendron giganteum. Next base: position 538,823,292 of record CM021106.1, on the reverse strand, counting down.
ACCGAGCAATGCCAAATTTTTGTAAAATTGCTAAAGATGCAAAAGATGAGACCTTTGCTAGCCAAATTAAAGATTCATGTGAACAAGAAGACCGAAAAAAATTCTATTATTGTCAAAAATATTTTTAATGCTCTCAAGTCTACTAGAAAAAATGACAAGGAAAAAGATAAGAGAGCTGCTCAGAGAGTCATTACAACCTCCCTAGTAAGCCATCAATTGAAAAAGGCTTGCTTTATGAGACAAACTTGTATTGATTTTAACATAAATCATAAAAATTTGGATAAAGCACTTGCAAGAAGAGAAAGAAAAGATGATCCTCTTCAAAATGATACATGGGATTTTTTTGGGAGGCTTCCACGTGATGATAAGAAGCTAACCAATAATGTAAAGCAGGTAATTCAATAATTTTGGCATGATAAATCTAGAGTATCACCCAATGCAAAGGATGTTTTAAAGTTAAGAATTGGCAGTCGAGACCGTACGCCGCATCCTAAACATTTCTTGGAATCAAGCCAAACAATGTTCAACAAATTTATTGAAACACATCCAAATATGGAAATCTCGCAAAGGAATTTTGAAGGTTTGAAGCCATTTTATTGTGTGCCTCTTAAGATTCATAATACTTGTTGTTGCAAATACCATGTGGAATTTTCAATGTACCATGAACTATTATGCTATATTCATTCTACTTTTCATACTAATGAAATGTTGCAGGAGTGTGGTGCAATGCATCTTCTGAAATCATCAAGGGACTTGCTAGATCTAATTTTATGTGCTAGAGATGATGGTTCCTTTTTCTATAGAAATGATTGTTTAAATGCGAAGTTCTCACAATGTGGTGGCTTGTCAAAGTTTGTTCAATGTTTTCATGAGGGTTTCGAACATGAATTTGGAAAGAATCTTGTTGAGAACAAGAGATATGAGATAGTCAAATATACTTTGCAGAGTGGAGGTGAAGGTTGTAGATGCGAGTTGGTTACAAAAGAATGTAGCGTTGCTGATTTTATTTCAGATTTTAAGGACAATATTTTCTAGAAATATGCAAGGCATAGTCATAGGTCCATGTGGTTGGATCAACAATTCATAATATGTAAAGACTCTTTTCCAATTGGCACTATTATATTAGTGGTTGATTTTGCAGAAAACTACACATTGCAACCACAAAATGAGGTACAATCTCAGTATTACAATTCCATTCAGATTGCTATTTTTGTCCACATAACGTTTAGACATGCACCTAATAGTACAAAGGAGGATCAAAAGATAATCAAAGAGTATCATTTTTATATGAGTCATGATAGATCTCACTCATCTGAGTATGTCCAACATTGTTTCAAGAATTTTTTTGAGTTCTTGCGGGAGCATGATATAGCACTAGGTCGGCATCTCATTTGGTTAGATAACTGCACAGGTCAATTCAAGAGTGCTCGTATATTTTATTGGTTGAGTAGAATGCATGTAGAGAGGGGTGTACCTAATATTTGGAGTTTTTTTGAAGTTGGGCATGGGAAAGGGGAGCATGATGGAGTAGGTGCATGTGTAAGGAAAGCTCTAGTTAAGGAGCAATTGAAGATTTCAGGAGCAAAATTCAATGATGCACGTTCTATTGCTGATTGGTGTAGTTCAACATTGTCACATGGAGGGACATTTGATTCAATAGTGCAAAGATTCTTTTGGTTGGTTGAGGAGGGTATATTGGGAGGCAGATTGGATTGTCATACAATCAAATATTCTTCAAAGATGAATTCATTTCAAAGCTCAATTGCAAGCACGTGGACCATTTGGACAGGATAGTTGTCTTGTTTTTGTCAGAGTTGTATTCAGTGTGAGTGGGATCAATGTGAGTCAAGTGAGTGGGTGGATACACGGGTTCCATAGTATCTAACTCCTTTATCTCAAACTATATCCATAACAAATGACACAATGGAAAGTTCAATTGATTACGGCTGGCTTTGAGATCTACTACAACCAGGACATGTTTTTGCAGTTGTTCCATCACAGGGGAATGAAGAGAGATCCGAATATTGGTTGGATCGATGTGTGTGGGTAAAGATCAAGCTAACGCAATCAATGGAAGATGATGATGGGTTCGCATATCCTACAGGTTCCATTGTGGTTGCAGGAACTTGGTTGCGAACATACATGATTATAAATAATGGTATACTTTCATTTGAAGACTACGAGAAACACAAAACCATTATCATGTATTCACACCTTGTTATAGCAACAAATGTTAAGTTGTTGAAGCATCATGCCAAACCAAAGAAAAAACAACTATATAAACTTAGTAATGTTGATCATGAAGTAATATTGGATACTCTTAAGCAAAGAGATGACCCTTCAGGTACACTTGAATAACATATTCAAGAATGGAAGGTACAATGCTTAGGTTCATTATGCTTAAGTTGATTAGTGTTCTTTATTTAATACTGATATTTTGTATACTATTGCAATGTAGGTGTCTTTAATAGTGATATTTTGTATGTGCTTTTGGGATATTTTTGGCACGTTGATCATGGATCTGCTACAAAAATAGCCAGCTTTGATCATTTTAGAGAGGTATGCAACATCTTACAATAATATATATTGGTTATTCAAACCATCTTTTATAGTTTGCATTATCATCTCATCATCAATTAGGTCATTTAGAATAATATAGATTGGTTATTCTTTATTTAGCATCTTTTATAGTTTGCATTACCAATTCGTCATCATTTAGGTTCTTTATATTAATATAGATTTGTTAGTCTAAGCATTTTTTTGTTGTGACAATATAGATTTATCATTTGACAACTTTTGCAATATTCCTAGAACGATTGATCATGGACCTACTGCAACAATAGGAAGCTCCGATCCTTTCGGAGAGGTATGTAGTTTAACTGCTACCTTGATGGTTTGTACAGGTGCTTGTCACTCCAAAACGTCAACATACTACTCTTGTGAAAGACTATGCCCTGAATGTCTCCAATAGGAAAATTTTGTAAAATTTAAATTTTGAAATGTGAAACAATGTAAAAAGGTCATAACTGTGTATAGGCATAATCTATATCTAGTGATGTTTTTTGAAATACGGGTCAAATGTCTGGCATTGTATAAAGGGTATGTTTAAAATGTAAAGAGATTTTTGTACTTAACCGAGCTACAACCAGAGGTTTTCTTCCTGGTTCTTTCCTATCGGTATGCTCATTTGAAAAAGGTTTTGTAATATCTCCTATTTATATATAATTACAATTAAAGATGAGTTAAACTCCAATTTGATCATCAAAACCAAACTTGGGTGCAACTTCACTCCCCAAACCTTGCCACACCCTATAAAATCATCAAACATATCTATTAGGACTTGCAAAATCTTGATCCAACCTTAAATATTTCTTCCCCCACATTTCATTTACATTAGCATGTTGTAACCATCACGGTTTCCAAGAAATAGCCCTTCAAAGATTGCTTCCTTTTAGCACTTTGGACTCTTAAGGGAAATCGCCGGTCCAATGTAGCTCAAAGTGATTCGACGTATTTGGGTAAAAAAGAGGTCCATACCTAGAGTAAACGTACCCATCCAGATGTTTTGGAATTGTTTGTTTGGTCATACAAGTTGGAGAATGAAAGTTGCACCACTTTGCAACTTTACACTACTTGCATTTGACAACTTTTCCCTCAACCAAAAACTCATCACCATGGGAAAATTCCTCTGAGAGAAAAATCTAAGAGAGGTTATTATAGATGGTCCCAACACAATCCCATATCCTTAGACATAGAGTTTGTAAGTGTCACGATTTCCAATAAATAGCCCTTTGACTATTGCTTCCTTTTAGCACGTTGGACTCTTAAGGGAAATCGTCGATCCAATGTAGCTCAGAGTGATTCAGTGTATTTGGGTGCAAAAGAGGACCATACCTAGCGTAAACATACCCATCTAGATATGTTGTAATAGTCCATTTGGTCGTACGAGTTAGAGAATGAAAGTTGCACCACTTTGCAACTTTACACTGCTTGCATTTGGCAACTTTTCCCTCAACTGAAAACTCATCACCACGGGAAAACACTTGCGAGATAGCAAAAATAGAAGTGTCCAAGGGATTCTTAGCGGGCTGTACAAGAGGACCCAAGCATATCTGGTGGTACATAGTGCAACTATGTGGCACAAAAATATGTGGACCTGAGGAGGATGATGCAACAACACTCAAGCCTTCGCCAGCATCACCATAATGTGGCTGACCTACTATAGAAGCATGCGAAACCAAATGACTAGTCAAAGAGTGAATAGCCTGAATAGTCTGTGTGGATGCATCTTGGATAATCTCTAGATGATATAATGGAGGTGGCAAAGGAAGGGGAGGAGGGGGAACATATGGGCATGAGACTACTCTAACTGCCCTGGTCTATCCTGGGGCATACCTCCACCAATGCCCTAGAAGGGTTTAATGTCAAAGTAATTGACATGATGCCCTAACATAAACTCAACATATATTTTTTTAATATAGTAAAATGGTATATCAGAATTGTTGTTTGGTGGCTTATCAAAAACCATACACCAATGATCCCAAAAGCTATCTACATTGTCCCTATTCGTGCACCATTTTATAGAAAGTTTTGGTTTATTAATGTTTACTAGAAAACCGATGCAGGGGTTAGTGAAAAAAGAGGCTATTTGGGCTTTGGTTATTTGGAGATATTTCACATCATCATAAGACAATCCACATGCATAATATTCCCTCATGTATTCTCACCACGAATGAAAGGCATTATGTTGGGTGGAGAGGGTTTCTATATTTTTAATTATTTCCTTCAATGTGTTTGCCATATCTCTCAATCGAGGGATTGTCTTATAAACTTCACAAATGCCCCTCAATTGCCCTAATTTTTCACCAATTAAGTCTTCAATTGGTGGCTACATAGGTGGTGGAGCATTTAGCTGCAGAGGTGGTGGAGTGTTTGGAATTTGTGCATTTTCATTCTTAGCCATAATACTCGATTAAAGTTAAAAATCAATTAATCCAATTGAAATTATGCAATATAAATGAAATTATTGTAAAAAAAACCTAGTTTTTAATAAAAATCCCAAAATCCCCTACTTTTTCATAAAAATCCATAACAAACTCTAGTTTTTCATAAAAATACATGAACAACACTAGTTTTTAATCAAAATCCATTTAAAAACATTAATTTTTAATAAAAATTCATTGTAAACTCTAGTTTTTAATAAAAATCAATAAAAAAACCCTACTTTTGAAAAACATTTCATAAAAACTACTTAAAATTGTAAGAATCTAATTGAAAAATTGATTACAACATTAAAAAAACCAAAAACTTACCTTTGAAATCGGATATCTGGTGAAAACGGATATCAGATTTTGACTTCTCCTTGTGCGCTCGCATTCAAAGTGTGTAAAATGACTTTAACAGTCAGTTGTTTTTTATTTATATTGTTTGCACAAATCGGATATCTGATTTGTAAAAATAGGTTTGGGCATTTCTTTGGAAGAATGTACTAACACCCAAGCCTAAAAAAAGTCAACTCGACATTTCCACATTTTTGAGTCGATCCAAAACTTTATTTTTTTCCCATTGCCACTTTTTGGCCCATCATTATCCTGCGCATACCCACAATGCATGAAATGAGATAATTTAGGTTAGATTTAATGAAATGCATGTTACAAAAACATAACCAATTGTTATAGATAAGTAAGGATAGCAAACAGAATCCTAAAAATAGGGTTTTCAGCTCTGTAAAAGGTTGCTTCAAGGGTGGAAAGGGACTAAGTCACCCAAGGTGGTGACTTAGTCTACCTAGGGATTTTTTTGAGAATTTATAGAGTTTTTTGATGGATTTGGGTGATTTCTGTGTTGTAGGAGGCAAACCTAAGATGAAAATACAAAATTTTAGAAAGGTTTAATGATTTAAGATGCAAAAATGCAACATATATGCACTTTCATGAATGCAAAATTGGAAACCCTAGAATGCAACTTAACTAGTACAAAATGCAATGCAAGGTAATTCTAGGATAATTGTGGACTCCAGATCAGAAAATAAGGTATGCAAACATTAGGTTCACCAAAATGTAACACAAATTTTGGCTCCTTAATGCTTCCTTGAACTTCTAGGGTTCTTCACCTAAAAGGAGAAAGATGGGCCAAAATGGGAAAAGTTACATTCAAGACTAGATGTTAATCTGTTTAGGTTTGGTGTGTGATGTAAAATATGTCTAAATGGAAGGATCTAGATGTTGTAAATTGATAAAGTGGTGGAATACTAATGCTAAACCTAGAAAATGAGCTATGATTGAAAACACATTGAGATATGCAAACTTATGCTAAATGACCTATAAGAAAGCTTATGAAACAAAACATAAAACTGTAAAACTGGAAGTGTGCACTTGGAGGCTAAAAAGGAATGATATAGAGGTATGGAATCCTAATATAATTGTTGTAGAATCTGACTAGGACACTTGTGCCAATCTGAGCAACTCAGTCCTAGATTTGGAAAAACTCCCAGAAACCTGTTTTTGTCAAATGGGTATCTAAATATGCAAAAATCACTAAAAGTAATGTCCAATGGGACTAATTCACCACTAGTGGCAACTTAGTCCACTTTTTTATTTCTGGAAATTCAAAAAGGGAAATAGAAGCCCTTGGTCTGCGCTTTGGTTCTTCACAGGTTTCCACTTTTGAAACTTTGATTTCCAGACCTAAAAGTTACTTTCAATGGGTGTTTTGACTTTTCAAGCAAGGAGAGGTCTTCAATTAATCTACAAAGCCTTCAATGTACCTGAATCTGCAAACACACCAAGTGAGAAAGAGAGAAATGTTGATTGTTAGGGCGTGCAGGTTTATCTTGGTCAAACCCCTTTTAGGTAACTAAACCAAATGAATAGACAATGTAATGAAGTATGAACATGAAATAATGGGGTTAGTACCTTTCCATGATGATTAATCTTGAGTTTTTGTAGTAATGGAGGGAGATTCAACACTTGAATGCTTTGGATAGTTGTCTTGCTGACTTAGAATGCAAAAACCCTACCTTGCTTGAAAAGAATGAGAGATGAGTGATTGAGAAGATTGAGTGAGTAAATAGAATAGAAGAGTTAGGGTAAAAATGATGGGAAAAACCCTTATTTATACATGTCATGCCCTAATTCCCCCAAAATAACACATCACAGGCTGACCTTAGGGGTTTGGAGACAAAATCCACTAGAAATTTGATTTAATTTTGATTTTTATGCCAAATGGGACTAAGTCGCCGAAGGTGGCGACTTAGTCCACCTAGGAAATTTTAAGTGGTTGTTAGGGATTAGGAGGTGATTATTGATTCTTGTCAAGATTTTCCTCCGAAAACCACTTAATTCAGGCCTATAAGTGTATTAAGGGCTCATTATAGCATAAGAAAGGGTCAATTTATTGATGGCAAACCTAAGGAAGTGTGAGAGTTTGTTTCAAATATTTACAACACTTTAAAATATGGCTTGGTAAGAGGTTATTTAGGTGAATTATGATGATAGGGTCTTAGAAAAGTGAGGAAATTTGTTACAACACTTCACAACACATTTGCAAGACACCATAAAATCTAAGAAAAACTAGGCCAAAAACCACAAGAAAGACCTAATTGAGTGAAAAGTGTTAAGAATACATTTTTTGGTGACACAATAAGATTTTCTAGGTATGAATAGGAGTGAAAGAAAATTTTATTTATACTCAATTATGCAATAATTCTTGAGATTACAACACTACAAGCCAACATCAAATCTAGGAGAATAAAATCCCACTAGAAATTTGAATTAAATTTGAATTTTGGTCACACAGGACTCATTCGCCCAAGGTGGTGAATGAGTCCACCCAGGCCTAATGTATGTGACCAAAAATGAAAATTTCTTAGAAACGTGTGAAACTTGCATCAAGGCCAAAAATACCTAGGTGGGACTCGTTTTCCCAAGGTGGTGAATGACTCCCAGACACTAAATCTGGGCCACACAAGCGAGGAACACCTAGATTATGATTGGTGTAAGGATTATTCTCAAAAAGATGCAATAAATGAGGCTTGTGGATCCAAAATAGGGCCAATTAAAGCATAATAAATGCCAATTATTAATGACAAGCCTAGAGAAATGTAAAAGTGTGTTACAAAACTTTACAACATGCCAAATAAGGAAAGAATAAATTTGATTATGTTTATTATGCTTAGTTATTTGATAAAACCCTAGAAAAGTGTGAAAGTGTGTTACAACACTTTACAACAATTTTGCAAGGCACCATTAAAATCTATTAGTTCACAAGGGCCCAAGATGTAATGTGAATGTGTTATCCACATTACAACATCAAATCAGGGCAACATTAAGCCAAAATCTCAAGGAGGGCCCAAAGAAGTTAGAAAAATTAGAAGGGTTACTTTTTCAGAGGCTCCATTTAGTCCCCACTTTAGTGAGATGACGAACTTGATTCAAACTCATAATAAAGTAAACAATCACACACCAAGAGGGGTTCCAATGTACCAATGCTAGAAAGATGAGACAACAATGATCAAGAGGGGTGATCAAGCCCCCAAAATCAAGATCCCATGACAAACCGACATGAGCACAAAGGAACACACATGAGAATTATATAAAGATAAAAAATAAATCACAATCATATATTTACAAAGATAAAAAAAGAGAAAAATGGTTAAATAAAATAATCAGATCAAGGTTGAACCATTTTTCCATCTTGATGTGGATCGGATCTAGGTTGTTTGTCTAAAAAATTCATACTCACTCTGAGGCGATGGAACTCCTAGTTGTCCGTTGGCTAAGAAGTCTTAAAAGGTGATACACATGCACTCATAGTTGCTATTCACTCTCACACACATAAGTAGGGAAAGTCATGCCTCGGATTGGGCTTCTCGCTCAAACCATACAAAAGTTATACCTCCTGATAACTTTAATAAGGTGCCACTCAAAAATGATTTTTGAGATTCATGAGGTAAGAAAATCTTCATATGATTGAAGCTCATGAAAAAATAGGATGAAACTATAGGCATGCAAGTTGTGTTATGTAAGGTGGCCATATAACAAAAAATGAAAAATAGGAGATTTTCAAAGGAGTCTTGAGCTAATTTCATGCGAGGTATTTAACTTAGGGAACATTGTGCCTAATGTATCCAAGAGAGGACCAATCAAAGAATAGAATATTCATAACTTAGGGGATGTAGTGCATCACATCAAGCTACTAAGAGGAATATAATATACTAAGAGAGATCATGCTCTTAAAGGAAATTACACCCAATATCATCCACAACGTGACAAACACATTGTAAGAAAACTACACTGTGAACCATGAAAAGGAAAATGCAAAAGAATAATGCCAATGTATGCTCCCACTTTAAGAATTTGATAAACACCATGTTGTGAGAAATTACTTTAAAGTATCAAATGAAAAATTCAAACAAGAAATAAGACATGAGAGACAACTTGGAAAGCCCTATAATAGGTCATATGTTTCCAAGTAAAGTTGTGTCATACAAAAGAAAAAGAAAGAAAAAAGAGAGGGGTTGCCCCTAAAATGAAAACACCAAACACATAAGAGATCTATGGGATTTTGGGTCAGTATGTTCTTTGCTATATTATTTTTAGAGAGATAAAAACTATCATAATCCCCCAAATACACATAGAATTGGAAGAATGACATGAAGAGAGTGAAAACAAAGAAAACCTTTTGGGTCAAGTTGGAAGAAACATGAATGTCTCGACACCTTGCATCATCCCCAAAAGGGAAACACAAGAAAAATGAAAGAGAGATAAAGAAAAGGTAAAGGAAAAATATGTTACAACACAATGATCTACTGAGAGGGGGGTGAATCAGTAGATAATAAAATTTGGCCTTCAAAAACTTTGTGTAGATTACTTCCTTGGCCTGTTAATGTGCAGATACTAACATGTAGAGACATTAATATGCATACACTCAAAATAATCACATAACACCATGTATACGTGGAAAACCCAATATGGGAAAAACCATGGTGAGAAACGTTGCTTGAGTCTACTACTGAAATCCAACCTCACAATCCAAATATCTATTTTTCAATGTTTAGGACTACAACCCAAGGATGCTTCAACACCCTAATTTAGGAGATACAACTCCAAGGAAGCAACAACCCCCTACTTTAGAAGCCACAACTTCAAGGATGCTACAAAACCTTGGTTTAGGAGCTACAACTCCAAGGAGACTACAATCCCCTAACCTGAGCTACCACCCAGTACAATGAGGCTAGAACCTCTTACAACATTACAAGATCAAATATGCATAGATTGGTTTTGCATAACCTATAATGCATAATTACATTTAGTACATTGTTACACACACTCTAACTTACACTTTACTATTGAAGCTACACTTTCAGCAACACATCCCTACTCTGCACTTTCCTCTGCACATAGAACAATCATTGCTCTATCTTGTTGCACTACACACTCTCTTCACCTTGAATGCAAACACCTAGAGGTTATTTTTTATTACAATCTAGGACTTATTTTCATGTGCATTCTCTATCTATTGCGCTTAACTCTCTCTTTCTTGTAGACACACTATGGTGCTCTTCTAATAGATCAAACTCTAGCTATTTTATTTTTGCTTAACTCCACCAATCTATAATCTCTACCTCAAAATTCTCTCCACCATTTAGATCTTCTCAAATATTCTACTAGGGTTTTCTTTCCTTGCTAACTTCTCCAAGATGCTTCATGTTCATCTCAGGCCTTACACCACCTTCTATCTCATCATAAAGATATCTGATAGCGTTTACCAAATATTGCCATACCTCTGCATTGAGCCACACAAAATTTAATTCTAATATGGTGAATTTTCCCAAATCATCTCTTTATAAACCCTAGGATTTGATATGCAGTTAATGCTCTCTGCTATACATTCAATCTGATTCAATATCGATCTCATCTCCAATCTGTTCCACTACTTAATATATTATATCTTCATTCAATTTATTGTTTGGTGTAGCTAGACCAATTAACTCCTTCCTTTGTGTTGGTTACCAAACAAAATCCTTGTTCACATGGACCAAATCATTGTAGATCTTCAAGTTTTAATATTGGTCATTGATCTTCTCTCTCGTTCCAATATCCTCTATTCATATTGGCACCTTTAAATCACCACCATTCAATTAGATTTATTTTGACAATTTCCATTGATCCTCATCTCATGCCAATCGTTTATCACCATCTGATCTTTAACGCTTGATCTTCACCATCGATCATAGGGTTCAGTTTCAAGGTGCATCACATGTCACTCTATCAGGGAGACATATAATACATTCCTACTGACATTCATCATTATATATGATATGAACCACCTTCGAGGACATGGCCCACATGCCATCTATCTTCCATGTCATCACCACCTAATTCGGAACAACGATGCAGATTTTCACACTAAGCAATCATTCTTCGCCACCTATTAGCCTTAATCACAATCAGGTCCCACTTGCTTCTCTCCTTATCACTCCATCAAAGGGACATATTTCAAACTCCCACTGATACATCAATGTCACACTGATGAGATACCCATCAAGTTATCGATGAGACATCTACTCCACTCCCATCGATATAAGGTTGTCACATCGATACCATTCGATGTTATAGACAAGTGGTCCCCACACCATTGTGGAACCACATGTCACCATCCACTATCACTTCCTACCATGTGTCATACTATCATTTGATTCATGATTGCACATCATTCTCATCTTACCAGGTCTCACTTCCATGCCCACCTCACTAGATCCCATAGTCAACATTCATTCACTTATCGCTCTATCATTGGGACTAACTGCATAGCCATGGAGATACACCAATATCTTACTAATGAGATGGTCATTGGATTATCAAGGATACATCCTTCATAGTCCTACTGACACTACTTTGTTTCACTGATGGGTTACTATTGCTGCATTGGGAAGACTTTCTTCAAGATCCTAGGAATATCATACTATCACATTGATGGGAAGGTCATTGTTGCATCAGAGGGATAGCCTTAAGAGTCTTACTAATTATGGAATTCCACTCTGATGAAAAAAATTGATGACTTCACCTATCCACCTCATTGCCATGTCACTACTTCGTAATCCACAACAAGGATGTGGATTATCATTTTCCCAATCTTGTCACACCAAGCATCTACTTCGTCATCATATGTCATCTCATACCCTAGTTGGATCCCACTAAGTGATCTTCATATATCACTGTGTCAAAGGGACAACCAAATGACTCCCACCAAAACCATTCATTTACGCTAATAACACTTTCGTACACCTTATTGCTCCATCGCTAAGTCACCAAAAATTTGAAATTTAGAACCTTTTGTCAGAGGTTACTAAGTTATGAAAACTCGTGACATGTCAAAATATGGATATCGGGCTATCACATAGACACCAACTTGACTCCCACCAATCCACTAGTGACCCACCAATGATATGGTCATCATGCTATTAGAGAGACTTTGATGCAAGTCCCATCGATAAGAACACGTCATGTCGATGAAAGCTTAATTTGTATTCTACATCACCACATCAAAGAACCATCTCCCATTCTCTCACCAATCACCCATTGTCACTCTAATAAATCTCTCCTTACTCCTTATCGCTCCATTTTCTAATTCGCTAAGTCGAGAGGTTACAAAACTCTAGAACCCCATGACATAGGTTAGAGAAACTTGGAATCCTGCGACTTAAGAAAAAAACCATTTTCTACCAAATTGGAGGAAATGTATAACCTTAAAGCACTAGGAAGAGGGGTTGGTCACCTCCATGGGATGAATGGCATAATTTATCACTTATGTGAACTACAACCTACAATACCAAGTCACTGACATAATATAAACTATTTTAATGCTATGACTATAAAATCTTGCACACCTAGGGTTTAATTGATAAACCCTAGCCCAACAACATGAAAAAATGAATGTTGACATCTCCATTGACATTAAGATCTGTACAATACATTTCTAGAAATCTCTCGAGAAACCTAGTTCAAATCTATAGCTTGTTTCCTCCTTTGTTGTATGGAATACTCTCTACATATTCATGACAACATTTGCAAGATATGCACTTTAGCATCATCAACCAGCCACACACACTTCCAAAACCAAGTTCACTGCTCACAAATTCATCCTTTGAGCTTCATATAATTTAATCACACCACTGATCTATCATCATTCCAACATTCTCCCTTGCATGATTTAACTCATCACCTTTTTTATACCTTCATGACAACATCGTAGCATATGCATTCACTAACAACTTGTTCCCATTCTTGCATATTCACTGCAAACCTTATCTCTCCTTGACATCAATGGCACTTTCCATTAATTCTATCTTCCTCACTTGCATGAGCAACTCCATTTCATCTCTAATCCTCTTTCATCATGCTAGCAATTTGTCATGCTGATTTCCCTTTTGACATCAATGACAACATATTCCAACAAAAAAAAAGCCTTTTGGGTCAACATGGAAGAGACATGAATGTCTCGATTCCTTTCATCATCCCCAAAAGGAAAACACAAGACAAATGAAAAAGAGATAAATATAAGGGTATGTGTAGGATCATGATAGGCCAAAAAGTGGCAATATGATGAGTATGTGGCTGATAACTTTTTTTTAAACCAAAATTGATGAAACAAAAAGGGTTTTTAAAGCAGATTCTCAACTTTCCACCAATATAAATTATACTTTACTTTGAATTTAATAAATAGTTATTATTCATTTTCTAATGAATTATGACTAAAGTTCTGATTTTTAGGCTGATTGAAAAACATCTATAGCTTTCAAACGGTATCATATTTTTTGAATCCAAATTTTTTTTCACATTCTATGCTTTGCATACTATAAGATAAAAAAGTAAAAAAATGAATTTCATGAAGTTTTGACCAAGTTAAGGTGGTCAGACATATGGGTCTTTATATTTTTTAAAAGTTGTCATAAAAAAATTAGAATTAATTATTTAGTTGGAAAAAAATTACCAAAAAATATGCATCACATCGGGACATGAGTCCTCTACTTATATAAAAAATACTATAAAAAAATATTATCAATTTAATGTGGTTAGGGTGGTCAGACAAACACCTACTTCTTATTTTTTCCTTGAAATTTAAGTACTACTATATTGAAATTTCAAATTTTCACCAAATAGATTTTTATTTTTTTGTAAATAAACTTAGTAATTTAGAAACTACATTCAATTTTCTACAAACTCTATTCTTACATATTTATGAAATAATATAGATAACTTATTCAAATTTTTTATGTCAAGTTGCCTAACTCTGATTTTTCTGAATTTTTTGCCACTTAAGGGCCTGTTTTTTCCATGATGATCCTGCACATACCCATAGACAACAAAAGAGATGCATGGAATAGAGAATAATGTAGGTAAAAATAGAGGAATTCCACAAAGAGAGAGAAAACATCAAACAAAACATCACAAGGGATCACACACATGCAATCACACCAAAGAAAATGAAAAAGAAATAATGCAAAATTCTGTAGTGTTGAAAAAGGGTCATTTGGCTTTTTCACACCCGTTTGGGTCCTCCTTGTGTATTTTGGCTTAATGTTGCCTTGATTTAGTGTTGTAATGTGGATAAAACATTCACATTAGGTCATGTGCCCTTGTGAACTAATTTATTTAATGGTACCTTGCAAAGGTGTTGTAAAGTGTTGTAACATACTTTCACACTTTTCTAGGGTTTTATCAATTAACTAAGCATAATAAATATAATTTCAATAATAATTTACATTAATATTTCCTTATTTGGTGTGTTGTAAAGTGTTGTAACACACTTTCACATTCCTCTAGGCTTTTCATTAAAAATTGGGATTTATTATGCTTTAATTAGTCCCATTTTGCATCCACAAGCCTTATTTATGTGTATTTTTGAGGATAATCTTGACAAAAAGCATTTAAAGCATCAAAATCATAAAAACCAACCTCAAATTCCTAAAGTGACACTCATTCACCATTCTGGGCGAATGAATCCCCTTAGGTGGGACCCATTTGCCAAAGGTGATGAATTAGTCCCATTTAACTCAAAATCAAATATAATTTAAATCTTTGGTGGGATTTTATTCTCCAAGACCCAATGTTGGCTTTTAGTGTTGTAATTTCGATGATTCTTGCATATTTGAGTATAAATACAAGGTTCAATCACTTATTTTCACCTAATAATTGTGTGAGAGCATCCTTATAGAAAATTGAGTTCACAAGAGCATTCAAGAGCATTCTTCAAGCATTAATCATCATGTCAAAGATCACATTCTTCATGTTTGTTGTTGTACTCACAATTTTGATGTAGAGTTCATGATCCAAGCAAGCATTGTATTTAAGATCTATCTCCTTCAAGAAAGATCCAAGAACCACATCCATTGTAGCCATTTCAAGCATAATTGTAGCACTTTATTTCTAGGGTTTGGTGAGTTGCAACATTACCTTTTGTTCATTCATCATTCTCCCTTTACATTTACTTTTATTTCAAGGTTTAACTACCAACAAGGGGTTTGACCAAGGAAAACCCCTATTCTCTAACCCCACAACCATTTTCCCTCTTCTTATGTGTGATTTTCAGGTCTAGGTTGTAGATATGTCAAGGAGAAAAGCTAGAGAAAAGTTGTCAAGTCTTCAAATTTTTAAAAGTTGTCATTCAACCTTGGAGAAGCTTAGAGAAGACCTATAGGTGCTATTTTGTAGATTCAGATCCCAAAACCTGTCAGGAAGAGCAGCGTAGGTCGACAGGCACATACTCCACTTTAGAATTTCTAGAAAAGTATAAGTGGACTAATTTGCCACTATTGGAAAATGAGTCCCACTGAACAAGCCTTAATAGTGTTTTTGCAGATTTGGATACCCTTTTGGCTGAAACTTGTTCCTACACATTTTCCTAAAAACTGAACTGATTCACTCAGCTTGGTGAATGAGTCCCAATCAACACAAACAGTAGAATTTTCAGCAATCCAAATCTCCATTTTTTCTTCTTCAATTTCCCAAGTGCACACTTTCAGTTTCATAGCCTTTTACTGCATTTTACTTATCTTTCTAAGTCATCTTGCATACTACATTGAGCTTTCAAACATCTTCTTTTCCAAGTTTACACTTGGTGGTGAACCCTTCATTTGACATCATTCAATCCCTTAGGACACTCTCTTTGCTAGATTTCAATCTCCTTTGCATTGAAATCTCAAGGGTTTGTTCTTGAGTGAAACACCCAAGAAGAAAATTGACCTCTCCTTTTAGGTTTAAACCCTAGAAGCCCTAGAGCGAGGTCACAATTTTCCACATTTCATTTTGGTGAACCTACATTTAGAGCATCATAATTCTGATTTGGAGTGCATTTACATCCTAGATTTAGCTTGCATTAACATTGCATTAGGATTTGCATTGGTTAATTGGAATTCTAGGGTTTTAATTTTTGCATTAGCGAAAAGCACGTTTAGCCTGCATTATTGTATTGAATTTCATTGAAAATTAGTAAAGTTTTACATTTACATTTCATATTTGCATCAGAAAACATACAAATAATAAAATTCAATTCAAAATTTATGAAAAATTTCAAAAAAAATAGTACCTAGACTCATTCGCCACCTTGGGTGAATTAGTCCTTTTGCATATTTTGCACTACATTTTTTGTCATTTATAGTTCATCTTCTGAGTTTCTATTTACTGCTTCTGCATTTCAGTTTTACTTTCTAGAATTTTAGTTATAAGCATTTCATTCTTATTAGTTTACATTGTATTTGATCTCACCCCACATTTAGTATCCTTTGCATGAGTGTTTGGTGTCCTATTTCTAATACCATAGTGATAAGAAGTTTGAGATTCATGTCATCCCACAATAGCACAATCATTGTGGATCTTGGGTTATCTAGAGCTTCCACTCCTAGTATTGACACTAGTACACTAGGCATGGATAACACCCTTAGTAATTCTTTTCCTTCAAGTAGCATGTAAGTTGAACCAAAGAATGATAACATTCTGCAATAAAATATAATCTACATTCGTGAGGACCTAGTGAAATTACAACATCAAATTAGCCTTGAAAAAATTTCAACTACTACAATTCCTACAATTGAAAACATTCATCACATGCTTGAAAGTGAAGATGGCCTTGACCTTGTGAAGAATATAGTGCAAATCTTTGGAAAGAATCTTCCCTCAACCACTAGTTGTCCTATATCCACAAACAATTCTCCAAGCCAAGGAGGAACTCAAATTCATCCTCCCACAACAATACCCTCAATCACTACCTACACCCCTCCTCAAGTCACAACAATGCAACAAGTTAGTACAATGTGATTCCTTCCCTGGGTATTCATGCTAGCATCCCTAGTTCCTATGTGGCATCACATGTTATATCTCCTACCACTCTACCACCTATAAGCATTTCATCCACTTGTCCCACAAACACATACACTTCATCACCACTTTCACTTCCATCTCATAACACAAGCAATGACTCTCTCATACATAAAATTTTCCAAACTATGTCATCCCTTCAAAATAAAGTTTCTAACATCAACCAAAATCAAATTGGCCCACCCACATATTATGTTCAGAGCAATCCATTATCCTTGGAGATATTATGAGCATTGATGTTACAAGGTGTAGAGGTGTCTAGATTTGAGAAATATGGATGGAATGGATATCCTTCTAACCATGTTAATGCCTACACTGCCCTATGTAGTGATTTTTTCCTTGATGATAAACTTTTGGAAAATCTCTTTCCTAGGAACTTAAAAGACATCACCTTGGAGTGGTTCTCTTCTTTATAGAATAACTCGATTCGTTCATTTGATGAACTTTTTGAGGAATTTATAAACCATTTCCAAGCACAAATGACTCCCAAGATGACCTTGGCCGACTTGATGAGATGTAAGCAAGAGGAGGATGAAATGATAATTGAATTTATCTCACGATATCAATCACTTTATCTCCAAGTCGATGTTGAGATCCTTGATCCACATCTTCACAAGATGTTCATAGAAAAATTGCAAAACAAAATCCAAGACAAGTTAACCATGATGAAAATTTCATCTTTCATCCACTTGTTCACTGCCCTCCATAATTACCAAAATTCAGTTTGTAGTCGAATACAAAGTCCACTTCTAGCCGAATCGAGAGATTTGAGCATGTCCATCAAAATAATTCCCAACCTTTTAGAAAACCAAATAAAGGGTTCCTTCAATTCAACCCCCCTCAACAACCAACTCAAAATTTCAATAACCAAGTGGTTGATGTCAAATCCATAGTGCCCTTTAGCTATGGAGATCCATAGAGACAATTCACTCCCTTACCTGACACCCTTCATAATACCATGTCCCAACTTCTAAACCAACAAATAATTACCTTACCTCCCATCAAAATTCTTAACCTAATAATCCTTTACCTCTAAACTTTAAGTGCAATACTTATTGCCACTATCATCGACAAAATGAACATGAAATAGAACATTGCAAGCATCTTAAACATCTTGTGCAAGACCTCATTGATTTCAATCATCTATCTGTTGTGGGTACTAGTGATCAAGGAAAAAAGTGTGTTGCCCCTCCAAACCAAAACTTGCAAATTTTCACCAATCCCATGCCAAAAAATAATATTCCATTTGTGAAAGCTAACGAAGCTCCAAAGAATGATGCAATGAATGTTGATAGAGATGATGAAAACAATTATAATGTTCCAAATAATGTTATCAATGTCAAGCCTATAGATGAAATGATAGGGTTGATAGACATCATCCCTTGTAAGGACTGAACTAGAAGAGTCCTCTTGATATTTCTTTCTCCTCTAAGGATCTACTTAAACATTTGCTCGATGGTCCTCTTTACATAGCCGGTTGTATCTATGGCAAACCCACTAATGGGATATTAATAGATCCCACCTATGGAGATAACATGATCACTGAGGAATTCCTACTCTTGCATGATCTCTATCATGATGAATATGATAAACCAAAAGAATGGATCAAGAGACATAATGGTTTTGTGTGCCCTACGATTGGATCAATCACCCTACCATTACAAATAGCACAAAAAACATTAGATGTTACATTCTCCATCATCCCACAGTTGGACCAATTTTGTGTGAAGCTAGGCCACCCATGGCTTCGCTCCATGAAATTTGTCCCTTCGATTGTGCACAAATGCTTAGAATTTATCTTTGAAAATGATATATTCACTGTTCACCATAGTGGCTTTAACCCCTTGTCATCTAAAGGAAACTTTTCCCTAGATGCCTTTTGGCCTGAGCCCATGGAACCTATAAAACCTAGAGAAGACTTCTTTTTCTTATCCTATAAAAATTTGAAGGAAAAGAAGATAAAAAAATTATCTCTCTGCAAAATGTCCCCATCCACCTCCAAGCCTACCATCCTTGAACAAACCATGCTTGAACCTAAACAAGAACAAAACAATCAAGACCAACCTAAAACAAAAACCTTACCTACCTCTTAAAAGTGACCAAGAAACAATGAAACCAACCATGCCGCACCTTCAAGAGTAAAATAAGTTTACAAACTCAAAGAGAAAGTGGTTGAACAACCCCCCTGTGGTTCCTTCTATTCCTCCCCTTAGGGAAGAAAAGAAACCTATGGTTGATCAACCCACTCTAATGCAACTTGAAAAAAAACTAGAAGAAAAAGAGGTGGTAGGGAGTGTAGACGTAGATGTTGTGCCCTTGTTCACAAGTTACATGATGAATTAAACAAAGAAAATCAGGATCCAAACTTGATTGAAGGAATGCACGATGACACTCCTCCCCAATCGAAGCAAGAAAATTCAATGCATCCTCCACAATAAGATTCAAACTCTTCTATGAACATTATCCTTAGACTTCTTGTTGTGATCAACTTAGGTGATGATGATAAGGTTTCCAAAATTGACAAAGAGGTGCATAATGAAGTAAATCAATTTTTTCCTCTTCCATGAGCTTAAATGAAAAATATTCTATAAAGAGTATTGAACCAAGTGCTTCTCCTAGTTCGACACTTGCTCTTGTCCCTCTAGCTATTTGCCTGCCTTCGATATATAACAAACATGATTGGGAGGCAGATGACTTGCTCATAGGTTGACTCACATTTTCCTTACTAGTCTTTTGCATTATTTGTTTTTCATTTTCTTTTTTTTTATTGCATGTGCGTGATGTGATCCCCTATGATGTTCTATTTTCTCTCTCTTTATGACATTCCTCTATCAGTACCTTCATTCTTCTCGATGTCGTGAATTGCTTTCACTTTTTATCTTTATCTTTTTCTTGTGTTTTCCTTTTGGGGATGACACAAGGCATCGGTACATTCATGTCTCCTTCATGTTGACCCAAAAGGCTTTCTTTTTTATTTTTCCTTTTTCATTTCATATTTATATTTTTCTTGCGTCTTCCTTTTATGGATGATGCAAGGCATCGAGACATTCATGTCTCGTTCATGTTGGCCCAAAAGGATTTCTTTTTCTTTTGTCTTTTTCTTGTGTCTTGCTTTTGTGGATGACGCAAGGCATTGAGAAATTCATGTCTCCTTCATGTTGACCAAAAAGGCTTTCTTTTTCCTTTTTCATTTCATCTTTATCTTTTTCTTGTGTCTTCCTTTTGGGGATGTCGCAAGGCATTGAGACACCCTATGTCT
Source organism: Sequoiadendron giganteum (assembly GCA_007115665.2). NCBI lineage: Eukaryota > Viridiplantae > Streptophyta > Pinopsida > Cupressales > Cupressaceae > Sequoiadendron > Sequoiadendron giganteum. Next base: position 538,802,658 of record CM021106.1, on the reverse strand, counting down.
CTTCCATGTTGATCCAAAAGGTTTTTCTTTTTTTTTTCACTCTCTTTGTGCCATTCTTCTAGTTCTATGTGTATTTGGGGGATGATGACAGTTCCAAGCTCCTTAAAAATATTGCAACAATGAACATATTGACCCCAAACCCATAGATCCCTTGTGTGTTTGGTGTCTTCATTTTGGGGGCAACCCCTCCCTTTTCTTTTTCTCTCACATGACGCAGCTTTACATGGAAACATATGACTTGGCATAGGGATTTCTAAGTTGGCTATCATGTCTTTTCTTCTTGTTAGCATTTTTAATTTGCTACTTTAAATTAATTTCTCACAACATGGTGTTTAGCAATTCTTTTTAAGTGGGGGCATACATTGGCATTGTTCTTTTTCCTTTTTCCTTTTTCATGGTTCTTAGGGTAGCCTTCTTGCTTCATGTACGATGCATTTTTCACTTTTTGGATGACATTGGGTGTGATGTCCTTCATGAGCATGATCTCTCTTAGCATATTGCATTCCTCTTAGTGGCTTGATTTGAAAAATTGCATCCCCTAAGTTATGAATTTTCTATTCTTCGAATGGTCCTCTCCTGGAGACATTAGGCACAATGTTGCCTAAGTAAAAAACCTCGTATGAACTAAGCAAGACTCCTTTAAAAATTTCCTATTTCTAGATTTTTCATTTGTTGTTATATGGAAGCATTGCATAACACATATTGCATGCCTGTGGAGCCATCATGTTTGTTCATGAGCTCTAAGCATACAAAGTTTTGTTTATCTCATTAAGCTCGAAAAGTCATTTTGTGTCGCACCTTATTAAAGTTATCAGGAGATATAACTTTTGTATGGTTGAGCAGGAAGCCCAATCTAAGGAATGACTTTCCCCATAGCCACTTGCATGTGTGTGTGAGTACATACCATTCATGAGTTCATGTTTCTCACCTTATTAGACTTCTCACCCAAAGGATAGCCATGAGTTTCATCACCTCAGAGTGACTATTCATTTTTTGAACAAATAACCTAGATCTAATCCACATCGTGATGGACAAACGAGTGAAGCTTGATCCAAATTTCTCCTTTATTTATTTTTCATCTTTGGTAGTGTATGATTGGAATTTTCATGTTTTTTCCTTTGTGCTTATGTTGGTTTTCCATGGGATATTGATCTCGGGGCTTGATCATCCCTCTTGATTGTTTTTGTCTCATCTTGCTAAAATTGGTATGATGGAATCCCCCTTGATGCATGTTTGTCTACTTTACTATGAGTTTGAAGTAGGTTCATCTTCTCACTAAAGTGGGGGCTAAATGTAGTTTCAAAAAAAGGGTCCTTTAGCTTTTTTGCACTCATTTGGGTCCTCCTTATGTATTTTGGCTTAATTTTTCCTTGATTTAGTGTTTTTAATGTGGATAGCACATTCACATTAGGTCTTGGGCCCTTGTGAACTAATGTATTTTAATGGTCCCTTAGAAAGGTGTTGTAAAGTGTTGTAACATACTTTAACACTTTTATAGGGTTTTATCAATTAACTAAGGATAATAAATATAATTTCAATCATAATTAACATTAATCTTTCCTTATTTGGTGGGTATGTGTAGGATTATCATGGAAAAAATAGGCCCTCAAGTGGTGATGAAAATTCAGAAAATCAGAGTTAGGCAACTTGATGTAAGAATTTGAATAAGTTACCTATATTATTTCAAAAATATGTAAGAATATAATCTTTAGAAAATTGAATGTAGTTTCTAAACTACTAGGTTATTTTTTTAAAAAAATCTATTTGGTGAAAATTTGAAATTGCAATGCAATAGTACTTAAATTTCAGGGAAAAAATAAGAAGTAGGTGTCTGTTTGACCACCCTAACCACAATAAAATGATAATATTTTTTTATAATATTTTACATATAAGTAGAGGACTCATATTCCGATGTGATGCATATTTTTTTGTACTTTGTTTCCAAGTAAATAATTAATTATGAAATTTTTATTACAAATTTAAAAAAAATATAAAAACGCGTATGTCTGACCACCTTAACTTGGTCAAAACTTCATGAATATATATTTTTTAATCCTATAGTATGTGAAGCATAGAATGTGATGCATGTTTCAAATTCAAAAAATGTGATACTGTTTGAAAGCTATAGATGTTTTTCAATAAGCCTATTAATCAGGACATTAGTCATAATTCAAATAGAAAAAGAATAATAATAATTTATTAAATTCAAAGTGTAGACATCTAAATTTGACCACTTCCACATGGTCAAAATTGTCTACTCTATTAGTCTATTTTGTTAATAATGATTAAATAATTTATTTAATCATTATTTCATTTTTTCCTAAGGTTCCCAAAGTATGTAATTGAATAATTAAATACTTTACCTTACACCTTTTCTTCTCTAAATTAAATATATATGACAATTTTTTTAATTTGGTCATTTGACCTTTTTTTGATTAAAATAAATTTTTAATTCCTCATTTTCTCTCTCCTTGTCACATTCTCCATAATCCTCATCTAATCTGGATTAAATAAATTAATCTATGACTAGGATGTGGACCACTTAATCAATATTAGTGTCACATCCTCCATACTCTCCCACTTGCTTCTAATCTCTCATTAATTATCCTAATCTTGTGTTTGCACAACCTTAATCAAGGTCATTAGCCACATTTAACATACCTTTTTGGTTAACCTTTCCAGTTGCCTTTCTTGGCCTTGACTCCCTTTCCCATATGAATTTTTAATTCAAATTTATTCACCCAAGGCTCCTCTCTTCCCCATGTGAATTTTTAATTCACTTTTATTCCTCCAAGGAATATTTTCTTCCCCATGCAAGTTCTAAAACCTTTGACTTGTCGCATCAAGTCACATGTGGGTGAATCCTACCTTTTTAAGGACCTTGTTTTATCCAAGGTACTTTCCACCTCTCCTTTTGGAACCTTGTCTTATCCACAAGATTCCCCAATCATGTGAATTTTTAATTCACCCAAGATTCTCCTCTTTTCCATGTGATCATTGACAGGTCACATCATCCTTTTTCTAAGGTACTTTTCCTTCATCCACATCATGTACCTTCCTTCCACCTCACTTACACATCATCTCATCCTTGGCCATCTCACATTCTACATGTCAAGATGTGAGGGCTTGTGAGTCCTTAACTCACCATAGCCCTCCATCTTGGCCTTGTTGGTTTAATCTCAACCATTGAATTCTCTAGAAAATTCAAATCCTTCTATAAATCCCCCCTCCTTCCTTTCATTTGAAAAGAAGGAGATTTTAGCTAGCCAAACTCTTGCCAATTTTCATTTGCAACACTTAGTCATTTACAAAAAAATTCCATCATTCAACCAAGCCATTAGCCACTTGCATTTCATCATATTTTTCATCTTGCATATATTCACCTCCATAGCCATCCAAGGAGCACACAAACTCTCAAAAATCAAGGGCCAACCAAGGAAATATACAACACAAAGAAGGTATAACTACTTATTATCTTATTTTATTTATCTTTTTTGCATACATTCCTTAGGTTAATCTTGAGGTGTATTTCTTATGTTTTTCCTTTTAATGCATTATTAGTTTGTTTAGCATCTCATAATAGGACTTAACATTTTAGGGATCGCATTTCTAGCACACCCAGTGAGACCCACAAACGGGTCTCTTTGTTTCACGTTTTCTGTTGTTAAAGTTGTTTGCAGCTTCAGGTCGGAGAGGGGTGAATTTTCCCCATAAAGGGGCGGACTTTCCCTCCCGTGTGTTGTAGAGGGGCAAATTTTCCCTCCTGTTCCAATGTTTTTGACAGTTTTTCTGCAGAGGGGCGGATTTTCCCTCCTGTTCCAACGTTTCTGACTGTTTTTTTGTAGAGGGGCGGATTTGCCCTCCTGTTCCAATGTTTTTGATAGTTTTTTTGTAGAGGGGCGGATTTTCCCTCCTATTCCAACGTTTCTAACAAGTTTTCTGTAGAGGGGCGGATTTTCCCTCCTAGTCCAATGTTTCTAACAGTTTTTCTGCAGAGGGACAGATTTGCCCTCCTGTTCCAATGTTTCTGACAGTTTTTCTACAAAGGGGCAGATATTCTTTCCCATTCCAATGTTTTTGATAGTTTTTCTACAAAGGGGCAGATTTGTTTTCCTATTCCAACTTTTTTGACAATTTTTTTGCAGAGGGGTGGACTCGCCCTACTATTCCAACAATTTTCACTGCAAAGGGGTGGACCCGCCTTGCTGTTCCAACATTTTTCACTATAGAGGGGTGGACCCACCCTGTTGTTCCAACATTTTTCACTATAGAGGGACGGACCCACCCTACTATTCCAACAATTTTCACTATAGAGGGGCGGATCTGCCCTGCTGTTCCAACATTTTTCACTGCAGAGGGGCGGATTTTCCCTAAACAACATGTTTTGGAAGGTAAAACATGCATTTTAGCTTCATTTTTTGCTCATTTTTTTGCTATTTTGAAGTTCTAACCCCCTAACCTTATTTTTTTGAGGGTATAATTGGATTTATTTCTAATATTTTCCTTGTTCTTCACACTATTTTCTAACATTTTACTAAAGAGGGGCGGATTTTCCCTAAACAACACGTTTAGAAGGTAAAAACAGGCATTTTAGCTTCATTTTTTGCTCAGTTTTTTTCTGTTTTGAAGTTCTAACCCCCTAACCTTGCTTTTTGGTGGGTGTAGTTGTATTTCTTACTAATAATTTGTAGCATTTTGTGGTTATTCACAAGAGATGAAGGATAAAACAACTAACATTTGTTTGTAGGGCCGTTAATTTATGCAGATTTTAAGAGCCTTTCCTTGCTATATTTATCTAGGCACATAACTTAATTAGGAGGAAGTAATACTTGTTATGTGGTGTGTCTAGTTTTGTGTTACCCAAAAGGGGCATTAATTTTTTTCACCTTCCCCTTGCACTTTGTGTGAATCGGGTGGGTAGTGGAAATGATTAGTGCCTTCTTTTTAGAGGGACCTGCTTGGGGATTTCATCACCCCAAGGGACGATCCCAACCACACATACCGGTGGGGTATAAAAAGGGGGGAGAGCCAAATTTGTACCCCAATCTAGTCACGTCATGTCTGGTGGAGTGTCGAACCTAGGGTGATACCTAGATAGATGTGAAGAGTTGGTATGAGCCCTTCAGTATCTCACTGGGGTTCTTGACTCATGCTTGTGACACACCGGCGTTCACAGTTGTGCCTCATGTACCGAGAGTACATCGATGACTCCTTAGAAACCTTGTGCATCCTAGATTAAGACCTTTGTTGGCCGTACCCCTTAACAGTAATCATAGGATTGTGCTTTCTTAAAGTGTCTTTCTTTGAGAAACTAGTAAATCTTAATAAGTTAGTCTCATTGAGTCATTTCAAGTCCTTTCCATAAACCAAGTCCCTTTTTTTCTACAAAGGGGTGGATTTACCCCCCTGGACGACTGTTTCTTTGCAGAGGGGTAGATTTTCCCCCTGGTCCACTGTTTTCTTGCAGAGGGGTGGATTTTCCCCCTGGTCCACTTTTTTTCTACAGAGGGGCGGATTTTCCCCCTGGTCCACTATTTTTCTATAGAAGGGTGGATACGCCTTTCTGAATAGACAATTTCACCTCGTTTGACCATTCCAAGCCTCTGTTTAACCACCCCGAGTCTCCATTTGACCATTCGACCATCCCAAACATTCATTTAACCAATACAAACATCCATTTGACCATTCCAAGCCTCCATTTAACCTTTCTAAATGTCCATTTATCATGTTCTCATTGATCATTTCACAATTTGGGGTACCCGTTCTACCATCTTATCATGTGATTTAAAGAGTTGCTTTTCTTCCAAAAGGATCACTTTAACAACACCACCATCATATAAAAACCATCAAGATATCTTTAATTTTCATTATTCATCATCTTTCATCACAAAATCCCTTAAACCTTGTCTTAGGAGTTATCTCCCGAATTGACCCAGGTGTTAAGTTTGATTGTTATCCTACATATCAATCATTGTCTTCAACCTAATCAATCTATTTCTATCTTGAGGTAGATTTGTGTTGAAATTCATCATTGGCCCAGATCAATCCCCTTCTATCTCAAGGCAGATTTGGTGTCGTGATCATTGGTTTAGCCAGTTTAATCCAATCAACCAACATATTAAGTCACCTAGGGTGATTTTCAAATTGGGTTTAAGACCATTTCCATCAACCAATCCTAATTCATCATCCAATCCATAAAAAACTTATCCTCTCATATCTTCTGATCCAATCCAGTTCTAATCTGAGTGTTAATCCCATCATCCTTATCTAAGCTTTTATTCAATCCCAATATGAGCTTTCATCCAATCCCCATATGAGCTTCTAATCCATCCTAGTTCTCTATCCATCATTTATTATTTCCTTCTAGTCTATATCCATCATGAATCTTTATGCCCCTCTCACACGACCAATAATAGTAGTTAAGGGGAATCCTAACTATGTTGATGATGATAACGAAAATATTGTTGATCATGAAGATTTTTATATAGATCCCCTTGATGCTATCATTGCTAGCAAGATCTCTCCAATCGCCTCCCAAAATCACACTACATCTTCAAAATATCCCACCATGCTTTCATCCACATCTAATAATAGTCCTTATCCTACCCTTGACAAGGGATATCCAACATCCTCACCATCGAGATATTCATCATGTACTCCCTTTCAATGTACTCCCTTTCAACCTCTATCCTACCCAATATACATATCCTCCTCTCCTTATCATCATCAACAATCCCAATACCTCTACCTTAATCCCACATCCCAATCTTCCCATCCTAATCCAATACCCACACCTTCCTATCACAATCCCCCATCCCAATATTCCTCTTATTTTAATCCACCATCTCAATCTCCTTATCCTAATCCATCATCCCTATCATTCTATGCCAACTCACCATACATGTCTTCCTATGGTGGTCTACCACCTCAATATTCATGTTCTAATCCAACATCCACACCTTCCTATCACAATCCCCCATCCCAATATCATTACATTAATTCCACATCTTCCTACTATTACTCACCATCCCAATCTTCCCAATCTAATCCCACATCCACATCTTCCTACATCACTCCCCCTTTCATTGCATTAAATCTTAATCCTCCATCTAGTCCCATCCACTCATCTAATCATAATCCTCCACTCCTCATAGTTCTACATATAATCCTCCAATCCCTAACCCTAATCTTCCATCTCCTCCTAGTCCTCCATCCATTCACATCCCCTCATCTAACCCTAATCCACCAATTCGTAATCCTAATCCTCCATCTCCTCCTATTCCTCCATCCAATCCCATCCACTCATATAATCATAATCCTCCATCTCCTCATAGTTCTAAATCTAATCCTCCAATACCTAACCCTAATATTCCATCTCCTCCTAATTCTCCATCCATTCACATCCCCTCATCTAACCCTAATCCACCAATTCCTAATCCTAATTCTCCATCTCCTCCTAGTCCTCCATCCAATCCCATCCACTCATCTAGTCATAATCCTCCATCTCCTCCTAGTTCTACATCTAATCCTCATCCACCTATCCACTCATCTAATCCTCCAATCCCTAACCCTAATCCTCCATCTCCTCCTAGTCCTCCATCCATTTCCATCCCCTCATCTAACCCTAACCCACCAATTCCTAATCATAATCCTCCATCTCCTCCTATTCCTCCATCCAATCCCATCCCCACGTCTAATCCTAATCCTAATCCACCAATTCATAATACTAATCCACACATCCCTAATCCTAATCCTCCATCCATCCCCGACCCTCCATCCATTCCCATCACTCTACCTAATCCTACATCCCTTCCAAATGTCACCCAAGGACTCATGAAAAAAGAGACACCATGCCCTCCCACTCTACATGTACTATCACTAGTGATGACACCCTTCTCCATCCTATACCTATCCCTCCCATCACCATTCTTGACACCATCGAATCCATTAAATCCCCATCTTCTACTACTAGATCCACCCAATCCATTGAAGACATATAATCCCCTCCTCCAAATCCTAATATTCACAAACTACAATCCCATGACCTTCATGAATCCTCCATCCTCCTATCTCCCCCAATTGAGGATTCCCTCCAACACTCTTCCATCATCATACATCCCACACTAGATGAGTCATGCCAAGAGCTTGATCCAAAGCATATGCCACATCCCTTACATTGAGACTATGAATTTAGTTATGTATTTTCAGATGCAAAGTTGGTTGCAAGTAATTGTCTTCATGTGAATGTGAAATTGAGAATTGAATAGATGCTTCCTTTATCGTAACTGTACGTTAACGATCCTTTTATTTGCAACTAAATTTCTTGATCACATGAAATTGAATGTGTTCATGAGATTATGTTTAAATGCATATTTGTGAAGCCATTGAGAATGATCTAACCATAATTCTTGTCAGTGAATGCATGATTGTCGATGTCATGAGAGAAAGGGAAAGATCATGAAGGAGAGGAAGTGGTTAACAATGGATCGATTTTATCATCAAACCTAGAGTTGGTGCTAGACAGTTGTGTCGATGTCATGACCTTGGCCAGAAGTAAATTAATATAATTGTTGTTAGCAAGTCAATTTCAAATATATAAATATATAAATCAATAATCACCTTTTAAAACAAATTGCAAATGGTTATTTAATATTAAGTTAATAATAGAGGACATATTTCTAAGGCCATTGATTAAAATATCAAATTATTGGAAAGACTTGAAATAAAGAAAAAAAAATTAAAATCAAGTTGGGAGTCGTGTGGGGGAAGGGTGTCCTTTTGTCATCCTCCTTTTGAGCCTTGGAAAAAATGGTTGAGAGGGAAGCCAAGAAGCCTTTGGGGGTTCTTGAAATCTACGGGTAGAAGCCAACTAGCAGAAGGAGAGTATTGGGCACTGCTTTTGTTTGGATGATGAAAGGGAGGCATATTTTTCAATTATGGGGTGTATAGTAATATCATGGAATACTTCTTTTGTATGATGGGTGGTAATGATATCAGGCATCATAAGAAGATGAGAATATGGTAGTGGAATGCTTTTGGGTGGTTGGTATTTCCTAAGGTAATGGAAAATCTTAGTTTGGGATACATATTCATCATATGCCATATAATATGGGCTAGAGATTTCCGCCATAGCCAGAATCGGGCCCTTTCTACATTTTCATGTTGGTATTGGTTTCTGGCATCGATTAATACTCAATGCATATATCAATTACTATGTTGCGGGTAGACTTGGAGAGAGATTCGGGTGCTGGTATGAGACAAAGTATCATCCAGACCCCCTTCGAACTTTTGTGACTCATTATATAGGCTCCGATGAAGTCATCACAAAAGATCAATGCCTTGTTTAATTATTCCAGAGTATATCTGCATTGGGGTATTATTGGGATTATTGTCATTTCTGAGCCACCAGTCACTACGATGTTGTACATCCTGTATTCATATGTTGGACACTAATCAGGGATCGTGTCCAGTATGGGTATGTCATGACTAGCTGGTGAAGATGTTTGGGGTGAGAATAACAGAACTGAAACACAGAATCTAGGTGCCAACTGAAGGTTATCGTGGTATATGATAGAGAAAACTTCCACAGTCTTGGAGCAGTATCGAGGTTAGGAAAAATGTTGCATCACTTTTTTTCTTTTATGTATTTGAGTTGTTGTAGCTTGTATGAGAATACCTTTTCAATGAGATTTATAGGTGCATTGTAGTGCTCTATATAAAAGTGATGCCTCTTGATTGAAAATTACTCTAGTTACAGTTGAAGAATATATTATCTCATTCTAGGTAACTGATATATTAGTTTGGAAATTGGAAATAATTTTGGTGTGATGATTTGGGAAATTCGTCAATGATTGCATAATGCAAATAAATTGCAAACCCAGAGTGAACAGTTACAGGAAAAATGTATGACGAAATGTCTAATTGATTAGAGGTGATTGGGAATATTGGAAAATAGTTGATTGATCATTTTACCTTGCATATTCCAAGAGTAATCGTTTCAAAGAAAAACCTCAAAATAGTTTGACAAATAAACACTGTCAAACTTTGATAATCGTCTTAATCTTGGTGAAGGTTATTACAGAGTTTAGTTAAATTGCTCTTCTCTCTAGCTTGAAAGAAAGAATATATTGCTTATGATTATTGAGGAAGGAAACTTTGGTCTGAGCCACTTAATCTCTTTTTCATCTCTGTAATTTGGAAAATAAATTTCTCTTGATTGTAAACATATGATGTAAGATGAAACTTTGAATTATAAATTAATGGGATAAGAATATTAAATGTCGAGCAAGGGTGAGAGTGCTAATGGCACAAGCATGCCATTAAAAATAAAATCCTTGGCTAAGGTATGATGCTAGATTCAACATCTATCAACTATCAAGTACCAGATATACCGCTGATCAGAGTGACCTATCTAGTTGGGAGGTACCCTTAGTAAGGTTCGATCAAGAGGTATAGGTCCTTGACACCAAGCTCAGAGGAAAGATGATAATTTGATCCATGTTGATTACCCTCATGAAGGGTGGGTTATTCAGTTGAAGAAATGCGGGAGGCCAGTAGGTCTTAGTTGGGCGGTAAAGCCCCTGATGATAATTCTCTTTCCCTTAATAAAGATTCCCGAGTACAACAGCATGAAGGTGATGTCAAGCGTAATCCTTTCTCACTTGTAAATCTAGGTAGATGTAATGTTAATTAAATTTACTTTCATTTATGCCATGAACGTTACTCTTTTATGTTAAATGTACGTTGTAAGTTTCTATAGCTAATTAGTTAGATAGCTACTTGATTCATTCAGCTGAAATGAAAGATCAAAATTTAGTTAATGAATATAAAGAAGTTACTTCTTTTCCTTTGTTCAATAATGGTTATAATGGTAACCCTAGATGGTTTAGTTAGTTATAAATAAATGAAATCTAGATGTTGTTCCCATTCTTAAACCCTAAGAAAGACAATTGTTACATTTTTCTAATAGTTGTAGTATTTGTTCGTTATATTATAGAAGCAAGGAAAGTAGTTATATCTTTCTGTAATTTTCTGTATATGTTCCAGTTAATAGTTTTCCCTTTCAGTTGGAAATAGTAGTTTAAAAGTTAGCTGTTGAGTTGTATAATGTATCAACATCAGAATTGGTTTTCTTTTCCATCTCTCTGCAGAGGAACCCTAGTTTAACAGTTATTCAGTTATTGACTTTCCTTGAGATGATTGGTGAAATAGTTAGCTATTTCTGTTCAGTTGAAACTGAAAACTTAGAAGTCAGTTGAAAATTTAAAATTGATTCAGTGGAAATCGTTTTGGAAACTCTTGCATGAAAACAAGTTAGTTTACTCAGCAAAAAATTGCTAGTTGATATCAGGGGTTGGGTTTGAGCTGTTACATGTGCTATCAGAGCTACTAGGTTCGACACTAAACCTCAGGCTCGTCATGCAAACCTAGAATACTGAAAATCTATCACAAGAAGTGGTAGACATTCTTTTGAAACAAATTTTGTAAATAAATCTATCACAAGGAGTGATAGTTGATGTTTTTGTAATTACACCTATCACAGGAAGTGATAGTTACTAAGTAATTGAGTCTATCATAGGAAGTCATAGCCTTTTTGGAAACAAATGTTGTACTGAGCCTATCATAGGAAGTGATAGCCTTTTTGTAGTAGTTATGTATTGAAATTGTCTCAGGAAGTAAAAATAATTTGGTAAACCATTTTGCGTGTAAACGTTAAAGGCTCTTAGGAGTAATTTGAGTTATCAAGTAATTGTGAAACGTTTCTACCTATTTAAGGCAAGGTATGCCTAGGGTACTAAGATTGTGATTAAAAATTATATTATAGTTAATTTTGAAATTGTGAACTTAAGGATGGGAAGATCCAAAAGCAACCAACCAGGTGTAGGGACATTTGAGTGTTGGAAATCCTTGGAATTATATCAAGAATCCTAGATAAGATGAACTCTCGTCTAACTGCTAGAGGGCTTGGAATGAGCCAAGTGGAATTAAAGGGATCAAGATGATAATATATATATATATATATATGTATGTATATATAATAGTCAAGGACAACATGCTATTGCAAGAAAGATAGCGTGAGGAAAAGGGGAGCAGATTAGTGTTTTATCTTTTACTTCCATTGTGGAGTCAAGAAAAATGAGTCAATAAGAGAAAGGATGTTTGTTACTTCATGGAAGAGGATTTACCTCATATTAATAGTATTGTGAGATCACATGATTTGCAGGATTGGATTTGTTATGACAGGAAGTTGTTGTCATGAGCACCAGGAAATGCGGATATAATATGACAAGATGTTGGACAGTTTTAGATGACAAGTAGTTATCTACATGTAGGGTCTGCATTGTTTTGGAAGGATAAAATACTTTTTAGAAGTTTATTGACTATGTGGCGACTTAAGACAAGAAGAGCATACCTTGTGTTCCTTAAGGATTTACATTTGAACCATTTCGATCAGGTCTCAAAACATGTTTACATAACATTCATCAAGAAAGAAATTTGATCTTTATGGTACCTCAAGAAGTATTGGCATACATGGTGCATTATAGTTATCTCATATATTATTTTGCTGGTAGTATTCAAGAATTTCAGATGAAACTGGTTCATCCTCTTAGCAATGATTATGTTTAGGCTAGTGGTAGTAAATTTCATGGTGCATATATACTCATAAAATCTTGGACAGGTTTCTATGATTGGCACTACAAAGACATTTCCTTGTGATCAGTGCTAATGGATACAACATAAACATGATTAAGGTGATGATGGGTATCAGTCAAATCATCTCTTGAAGGCACAAAGTAAAATGGTAAGAGTTAAATGCTCAAAACCCTCAATGGTCTCTCATCACATATGTTTATTGTTCAAAATTTAGTTCATGAACGATACAATGGTGATGGAGTGGTTAAGTGGACAACTTGTGTGAATGTGTGAATACACAAAGCATTTCGGTTTGATATACCAAAGTCTATACATGACTATGATAAAATCTATAACTCAGACATGTTTAGTTATTGTTATCTACCAAAGAAGAAATAGAAGAACAGTGTTATGAGTCAATAAGAATGAGAGTGTTGCAATTAAAAAAAAAGAAAAAGAAAAGAAAAGAAAAGACGCAAAGCTTGTTTTCCCATAAGGTTAATTTAGATCTTCTAGTAACTCCTGACAATGGCATAATGACTTTGATGTCTTTTACTATAGCATCATTGCTAGTGATATTCTTAGGGATGGTGGCAAAGGGACATACAAAGCCTCAGGTATATGGTACTCGTTAACAAGAGGATACTTGATACAAATGATATTGATTGGTTTCTCAGTTTGGTTCAATTCACCATTAATCATTAAGCATCTATCTTTGACACATGATAAGAACAAGAACACACATATCTTGGTTCGATATATAATACATTGGTTCCCTCATATGTTTCACCACACAGTACTTTGGTCGAATAGTTGTATAGAGCTCATTCTTTATTAGGGAGGCTTTTCATGCTCACTCTTACCCCGATTGACAATGATGGCAGTATTGTTTTCACAAGTGGTGATATACTGGCAAGGAATGTTGTTTTAATTAAAATTTGAAAAGGTTTAACCATCGAATTTTGAAGATTGTTTATTTTATGGTCAGTTGGTCAAAAATTTGACTAAGTGCCGAGAATAAGCTCATTCTTTTGGTTATTACTAAAAATAAAGTTGTTATATTTTGATATAGAGCTAAGTATTATCGGGGTTACCCAATAATATTTTGGTTGTTCACCATGTGTGATGAAATGTTTATCTCTATCATGTCCTGGATGGACCTCTGATGGATCCTGTAAGGAAGTAACTTCTAAGAAAATGCACTTAATGTTCTTAATTTTACAAAGAAAGAAAACTTGTGTTATGGCATGTGGGCAGACAAATAGTCCAGCAAGCCCAGGTGATTAGTTTCTCCAAGTCGAGCAAGGTGGTAAGATACTTAGCCCACCAGAGTTGTCGTACTTAGTAGGAGGGTATCCTTAGTAGTGCGATAGAGTTGGTTAAGTTGAGGTACACAACAGAGCTCAAATGGAAACTAAGGGAGAAATCCCCTTTTTAGTGGCATGCCAAGTCTTGGAGGATAGTCAAACTGAAAAGGAAATTTTGATCTCTCTTTTGTACTTACTTAACAGGTTATTTTAATGATGCATTAGTTAAATGAAACTAGAACTTGAGGAAAACCCTTCAGCTAGAAAAGTGAAGGTTGATGTTAACTTTTGGTAAAATTCTCTTGATCAATCTATGTTAAAAGTAAATGATTGCTATACTCAGGAAGAGCATCCATCTTATGGTGTTTGTTATAACAACCTTTTGCTATCAAGTCGACTCCACTTGAAACAATGGACTGAAAAGATGTCAAATTCCTATAAGCTGGGTAAGCTAGGAGACAAGTTTAGCATTAGTCTGGGAATGTTGTTAGAAATGGTAAAACAAACCAAACCAAATAGGAAATATTGGAGAAAGCTATTAACAGATAGAAAAGTTAAGTAAATGCCACGTGGGAGGATTCCTTATCTTTTGTTGAATGATTGAGAACACTATATTTATGTTTATGGTTATGTTTAAATTTAGAATAAACAATCATCGAGGACGGCGATTCTTAAGGGGAGGAGTATGTCACATCCCTTACATTAAGACTATGAATTTAGTTATGTATTTTCGGATGCAAAGTTAGTTACAAGTAATTGTCTTCATGTAAATGTGAAATTGAGAATTGAATAGATGCTTCCTTTATCATAATTGTAAGTTAACGATCCTTTTATTTGCAAGTGAATTTCTTGTTCACGTGAAATTGAATGTGTTCATGAGATTATGTTTAAATGCATATTTGTGAAGCCATTGAGAATGATCTAACCATAATTCTTTTCAGTGAATGCAAGATTGTCAACGTCATGAGAGAAAGGGAAAGATCATCAGGGAGAGGAAGTAGTTAACAGTGGATCAATTTTATCATCAAACCTAGAGTCAGTGCCAGACAATTGTGTCGACGTCATGACCTTGGCCAAAAGTAAATTAATATAATTTTTGTTAGCAAGTCAATTTCAAATATATAAATATACAAATCAATAATCACCTTTTAAAACAAATTGCAAATGGTTATTTAATATTAAGTTAATAATAAAGGCCATATTTCTAAGGCCATCGATTAAAATATCAAATTATTGGAAAGACTTGAAATAAAGAAAAAAAAAATTAAAATCAAGTTGGGAGTCGTGTGGGGGAAGGGTGTCCTTTTGTCATCCTCCTTTTGAGCCTTGGAAAAAATGGTTGAGAGGGAAGCCAAGAAGCCTTTGGGGGTTCTTGAAATCTACGGGTAGAAGCCAACTAGCAGAAGGAGAGTATTGGGCACTGCTTTTGTTTGGATGATGAAAGGGAGGCATATTTTTCAATTATGGGGTGTATAGTAATATCATGGAATACTTCTTTTGTATGATGGGTGGTAATGATATCAGGCATCATAAGAAGATGAGAATATGGTAGTGGAATGCTTTTGGGTGGTTGGTATTTCCTAAGGTAATGGAAAATCTTAGTTTGGGATACATATTCATCATATGCCATATAATATGGGCTAGAGATTTCCGCCATAGCCAGAATCGGGCCCTTTCTACATTTTCATGTTGGTATTGGTTTCTGGCATCGATTAATACTCAATGCATATATCAATTACTATGTTGCGGGTAGACTTGGAGAGAGATTCGGGTGCTGGTATGAGACAAAGTATCATCCAGACCCCCTTCGAACTTTTGTGACTCATTATATAGGCTCCGATGAAGTCATCACAAAAGATCAATGCCTTGTTTAATTATTCCAGAGTATATCTGCATTGGGGTATTATTGGGATTATTGTCATTTCTGAGCCACCAGTCACTACGATGTTGTACATCCTGTATTCATATGTTGGACACTAATCAGGGATCGTGTCCAGTATGGGTATGTCATGACTAGCTGGTGAAGATGTTTGGGGTGAGAATAACAGAACTGAAACACAGAATCTAGGTGCCAACTGAAGGTTATCGTGGTATATGATAGAGAAAACTTCCACAGTCTTGGAGCAGTATCGAGGTTAGGAAAAATGTTGCATCACTTTTTTTCTTTTATGTATTTGAGTTGTTGTAGCTTGTATGAGAATACCTTTTCAATGAGATTTATAGGTGCATTGTAGTGCTCTATATAAAAGTGATGCCTCTTGATTGAAAATTACTCTAGTTACAGTTGAAGAATATATTATCTCATTCTAGGTAACTGATATATTAGTTTGGAAATTGGAAATAATTTTGGTGTGATGATTTGGGAAATTCGTCAATGATTGCATAATGCAAATAAATTGCAAACCCAGAGTGAACAGTTACAGGAAAAATGTATGACGAAATGTCTAATTGATTAGAGGTGATTGGGAATATTGGAAAATAGTTGATTGATCATTTTACCTTGCATATTCCAAGAGTAATCGTTTCAAAGAAAAACCTCAAAATAGTTTGACAAATAAACACTGTCAAACTTTGATAATCGTCTTAATCTTGGTGAAGGTTATTACAGAGTTTAGTTAAATTGCTCTTCTCTCTAGCTTGAAAGAAAGAATATATTGCTTATGATTATTGAGGAAGGAAACTTTGGTCTGAGCCACTTAATCTCTTTTTCATCTCTGTAATTTGGAAAATAAATTTCTCTTGATTGTAAACATATGATGTAAGATGAAACTTTGAATTATAAATTAATGGGATAAGAATATTAAATGTCGAGCAAGGGTGAGAGTGCTAATGGCACAAGCATGCCATTAAAAATAAAATCCTTGGCTAAGGTATGATGCTAGATTCAACATCTATCAACTATCAAGTACCAGATATACCGCTGATCAGAGTGACCTATCTAGTTGGGAGGTACCCTTAGTAAGGTTCGATCAAGAGGTATAGGTCCTTGACACCAAGCTCAGAGGAAAGATGATAATTTGATCCATGTTGATTACCCTCATGAAGGGTGGGTTATTCAGTTGAAGAAATGCGGGAGGCCAGTAGGTCTTAGTTGGGCGGTAAAGCCCCTGATGATAATTCTCTTTCCCTTAATAAAGATTCCCGAGTACAACAGCATGAAGGTGATGTCAAGCGTAATCCTTTCTCACTTGTAAATCTAGGTAGATGTAATGTTAATTAAATTTACTTTCATTTATGCCATGAACGTTACTCTTTTATGTTAAATGTACGTTGTAAGTTTCTATAGCTAATTAGTTAGATAGCTACTTGATTCATTCAGCTGAAATGAAAGATCAAAATTTAGTTAATGAATATAAAGAAGTTACTTCTTTTCCTTTGTTCAATAATGGTTATAATGGTAACCCTAGATGGTTTAGTTTGTTATAACTGAATGAAATCTGGTTGTTGTTCCCATTCTTAAACCCTAAGAAATACAGCTGTTACATTTGTCTAATAGTTGTAGTATTTGTTCGTTATATTCTAGAAGCAGGGAAAGTAGTTTTATCTTTCTGTAAGTTTCTGTATATGTTCCAGTTAATAGTTTTCCCTTTCAGTTGGAAATGGTAGTTTAAAAGTTAGTTGTTGAGTTGTATAATGTATCGACATCAGAATTGGTTTTCTTTTCCATCTCTCTACAGAGGAACCCTAGTTTAACAGTTATTCAGTTATTGACTTTCCTTGAGACGATTGGTGAAATAGTTAGTTGTTTCCGTTCAGCTGAAACTGAAAACTTAGAAGTCAGTTGAAAATTTAAAATTGATTCAGAGGAAATCATTTTGGAAACTCTTGCATGAAAACAAGTTAGTTTACTCAACAAAAATTTTCTAGTTGATATCAGGGGTTGGGTTTGAGCTGTTACAGCATACAAGAATATCCCCTCCTCCATATCAAGATCCTTCCATCCCATCTACTCCATCTCAAGAAAATAGTCTTCCGTCCATTTCATCTCATGATCCATATCCTCAACCAAGGCATGATCCTATCCTCTCATCCACCCTATCTCAAGTTCACACTATCTCATCCACTCCATCCCATGATCCCCTTTGCATTCAAGATTCAATCACTCTATCTCATGAGCCCTCATCATCGATTGCCAAAAATCCAGATCCTATTATCTTCCCTAATCCATCTCCCAATACCTTATCACTCATTCCTCCTGATGTTGCTATCCCCTCATCTCCATCACATGATCCTTCATCGCCATCTAGTCCTACCATCCCATCACCACTTTTGTATCACCTTGGTCACATTACACTTATCAATGGTGGCCTTCTTATAGAAGAAAAACAACACGTATGCACCACCCTACCTCTTCCACCTACTAATGTGCTCACATCATGCTTCTAACAGAATAAGCATCCTAGCCTAGATCATATGCTCAAGAACATGCACTATCAAGGAAAAGGTTTAGGCCTATATGATCAAGGTACTTTAGAGCCCATCCAAGTCAAAGAATATCCAGGCACACATGGTCTTGGATATGTCTCCCAAAACTTGCACTCTAAATATGTTGGTACAACCTCTGCAAATCGTAAACGATCCTCTTCTAAAGGCACAAGAGGTACTTTCCATTGTTCTACCAAGTCATTTGCCGCCATACCCCCTCCTCCATCATATTACCTCAAAAATACCATCCATATTCCTCCCTCATCCTCTAAATCCATTTTGGGTCCTTATGTCCCTCTATCCATCATTGCTCATCCTCCATCTACTATGGGTTCTTATATCCCTCCATCAAACCCCAAACATCCTTCATATACACAGTCTATTTTGGTTCCTTATATCCCAAAATCACCCCCTCCATATTTTCCTATTCATCCTTTCATTCATCCATCCCTATCCCTTGTACACAACATAAACATCCTACCTTCATAACTCCTAATCATGATCAACAAAGGCGCAACTCCATGCATGCTATCTCGCATCCTCCATCCATACTTCCTCATCAAATGCCAACTTATATCACTCCATCCACATCCTCTCCACATCATCCATCTTCCCATACCCATCCCATTGCTACTAAATGCACTTTAGATGCCAAAGAAAACATATATAAATCCAAACATCTACATGAATATATAGCTCCTCATGTCCCCTCCAAAAGACATGTTGAAAAAAATAAAAATCAAATCCAAAATCCAAATCAATCCAAATGGCCACCAAGGCCTACCAAAGAAAAAATCAACACCATGTGGATCCTAACGAAAAAAGAGACAATGCCTTCACATGAAAATCCATGATGACATCCAAATTTTCTATTCCCAAAGCTCATGGATATCTCACCACATTCTCCATCCATCAACCCTTCTCTCATTTCACATCCACGACATGTGCCAATTTTGGTCCTAAACACCTTCCCCTATCACACATCCACTCCATCATTCCATCCATATAGTTTCCAACACCCCAATGCAATCCCTTTGATTCATCCTCTCGCATAATCCATTTCTCCTACTATGGTTGTACCAACATTTGATGGTCACTTTACACATGGGCTCTTATTACCTCATATGGAACTTGATGCTTGAGTCCTTCATCCATATCCTTATCAAATATCCTTTAAATATGCATATCCATATCCCTATCTTTATCCAGCTTTGTCCAGATCCTAGTCCAAAAACTCATAAAAATACAAAAAAATCAAAATACAAAAAGAGAAAAAATCTAAAAAATAGTAAAAAGAAAATCATTCTTCCAATGGTGAACACTTGGCAAAAAAGTGCCTTGGATAAGTACCATGATGAAAACTTGGCAAACATGCATCATGTGTAAATCCCCCTCTAGTCTCCTTCCACGATTGGGGGCAACTTCCACTTATGCATTTCTTTCCTCCATCTCCTACATCTTCCTATCTTTCACATCCTATCCATCTTATCCCATTTATCCTAGTCCCTCCATCTTCCTTGTGATCTTGATAAAGATAGGGGAAAACCTGTATACATGATTTGGACACCTCTTGGCATATATTCCCCTCATCCATACACTATCATATTCCTTATCCACCTCTCTCTATCTTCCATTGTCCCTACATCCTATCTACCTCTATCTATCTTCCATTTCCCATCTCACTCCCTTATCCACCCATCCCTCTTGCCTCATCATGCATGACACATCTAGAGTGGGGGAATATCCTTATTTGTGATTGGGTCCTTGGAGACATCATCCATCCATCCCTCCAAGTAATCCTCTCCATCTCCCCATCCCGCCCATCCTTACCTCCCCATCCATTTATCCATCTAGTAATCCCTGACATCTACCAAATCCTTATCTTCCTACACTCTCATCCACTAGTCCTTTTTCATCCTTTCATCTGTATCTACCCATCCCTATCCTTATAATCCATTCCATACTTCCAATTCCTTATCCCTCTATCCACCTATCCTCACATCTTTCTATCTCCCCATCTTTATCCATCCATCCATTTACTTCTATTTTTCCTCCTATCTCATAATCCCTTGTCATTGGTATCAAGCTATAGGTTACCCCCATACACTCCAATGCCCTGCTACCTCCATCTCATCATTCCTATCTATTTTCCACATCTTTCTCATCTCTTCATTGTTCATCTATCCATCGTTTTCTCCTCCCAATTCATCTTTTGATGATTTGGATAACTATCCCATCCCTGAGCTTCACATCATACATATCCTACACATATCAACCATCCCCTCCGCACGACCTATCCTATCTCATCATATCGGCTCCATCCTTTTATCCATTTATCATGGTCATCTCATCATCCCTTCTCCGTTGTCTGTCTTTGGCCTTGTATTGAACTAGGTCACCCTTGCGCTCTCTCATAGGCAAGGCTAAATCATTATGTATACCCCTCAGGTATCTTTCATGTCGTTCACCATCCATCAATGGTCACCCTTGTCCTCTTTTCGCTTTTATCCATGGTATTTTATTGAACTATGAGGGCTTTCCACTTTCACGTAGGCAAGGCTGATCTTTGATCGACCCTCGAACCCTTAGGTCTTTAGGGTTTTGTTATCTTGTGCCTTGTCATCCTGTCATCCCATCATCTTGTCATGTCATCAAGTATGTCCCTATCCTAGCTGGCGCATATAGAAAAAAGTCATTCATATCATGAGATCCAATCAGTTTCTGGTATCTTGTGTCATGTTAATCAACCCATTATAATCCCCCATCTTTGGTCTCAACAGGATGTATCCTTCCTAACAGATTGCATCAACCCCATCCATCCTCTTGATCCTATGGAAAAGGAGGTTTGAAATTGATTATGATTTTTTGATGCTTTTGGATTTTGTTTATCATTTGAGCTCCCTATCATCACTTATCATGGTCGCCTTGATCCATCATATCATGGTGTGCTTTGACTAGTAAACATAGGGGGCGTATATTGATCTTTTTCTATTTGTCTTCTTGGTTGTCCCATGTAGTACCCACCAAGATCCTCAAGGTCTTGCATTATGATGGGGCATCCTTTTGTGCTTGTGGTTATTCCAATACCTGGGCCGACCAAGATCTTCATGACTTTGGGGTGTTGGAATAGCCTTCTTGTTTGTTGTGTTTGTTTTATGCATTGGACACTAATCCGCCTTGGTTCTTCATACCCTGGCACTTGGTGTTTTATGCTATAGCAAAACTCAATGCTCCAAAGATGGAAAATTGCATTGGGATTGCATTTCATTTTCCATTCCATCATCTTGCATGTCTCCCCCATCCTCATCCATACAAATAATCTAATCACACTCTTGGTCTTGTTCCTAGCCTTGATCTAATCATCATCATCATAATTATCATTTGTGGGATGTATCCTTCCCTATCCTTATGTTGTTCTGGGATGTATCCTTCCCTCATCAACAACACTCTCATTTGGATGAATCCTTCCCTCATTAACAAAACTCATTTGAGCTCCCTATCATCACTTGTCATGGTCACCTTGATCCATCATATCATGGTGTGCTTTGACTAGTAAACATAGGGGGCGTATATTGATCTTTTTTCTATTTGTCTTCTTGGTTGTCCCACATAGTACCCACCAAGATCCTCGAGGTCTTGCATTATGCTGGGGCATCCTTTTATGCTTCTGGTTATTCCAATACCTAGCCCGACCAAGGTCTTCATGATTTTGGGGTGTTGGAATAGCCTTCTTGTTTGTTGTGTTTGTTTTATGCATTGGACACTAATCTGCCTTGGTTCTTCATACCCTGGCACTTGGTGTTTTATGCTATAGCAAAACTCAATGCTCCAAAGATGGAAAATTGCATTGGGATTGCATTTCATTTTCCATTCCATCATCTTGCATGTCTCCCCCATCCTCATCCATACAAATAATCTAATCACACTCTTGGTCTTGTTCCTAGCCTTGATCCAATCATCATCATCATCATTATCATCCGTGGGATGTATCCTTCCCTATCCTTGTGTTGTTATGGGATATATCATTCCCTCGTCCACAACACTCCATCAACCATCTTCCCAACCTGACTTGTAGCTTGACTAGGGCAACATCATATTTATCCTAGAATCCATTTGTGCTCACCTTTATCTCCCATTTCTTTTCATCCTTTCTTATCCATCAATTTACATCATCATCTTCATATCCTCTTTCATCCTCTCATTTCTCATAATTTCCCCCATCCCTTCCTCCTTCATCAATCTCCTGCCCTACGTCGGGGTGGATCTGCCCTCGGTTGTGGGGCGGACCCACCTTGTGGTGGGGCAGATTTGTCCTCAGCCGCAGGGCAGATCCACCCTTGGCCATGTGGTGGCGCAAACCTGTGGTGGGGTGGATCCACCCTCGGCCATGTGGTGGCCCTACCCTATGGTGGGGCAGACCCGCCCTATGCCGGGGTGGACCCTCCCTCGACCATGGGGCAGATCCACCCTTCTTTAGTGGGGAAAATCTGCCCCTCTGCGGGCCTCTGACACGTTTTTTCCCTTCCCGGGGTCATCATTTGCAAACCGTTTGACTTCATTCAAAAGAAAAACTTTTATATTTTTTCGTGCTCTTTCCAACCATACCCTCTGTTTCTTCCTATCAAGAGGTCATCTGGGAACCCTCTCTTTTCCCTCCCTTTTTAAGGGGTATTTTTTTTACTTCTTATTTACCTTTTTTCCTCCAACTAATCCCTTCCCTTCTCGAGGATGCCATTTGCAAACCATTTGTCCATTTGACTTTGTTCAAAAATAAAACTTGCCTATATTTTTGCGCTCTTTCCAACCATACCCTCCATTTCTTCTTATTAAGAGGTTGCCTAAGACCCCTCTCTTTTCCCCATCACCCTCTCGAGGGGGCATACCCTTCCCATTTATCTATTTTCCCTACCATAGTCATTCCTTTATAGGATTGGGGCATCTTCATCCATTCCCTACTGTTTGGGGCAGCTCAGGTCTCTCTCCCCATGTTGGCGCATCATTTTCTAGTTACTTCCTCTATAGAGTCACCTACATTTTCTTTTCTTTGAAACACTGTTATTCTAACAGTACTTCGAAGAGGGGAAAAATTTAGAAATCTAAATTTGACCACTTCCACATGGTCAAAATTGTCTACTCTATTAGTACATTTCGTTAATAATGATTAAATAATTTATTTAATCATTATTTCATTTTCTGCCTAAGGTTCCCAAAGTATGTAATTGAATAATTAAATACTTTACCTTACACCTTTTCTTCTCTAAATTAAATATATATGACAACTTATTTAATTTGGTCATTTGACCTTTTTTTGATTAAAATTATTTTTTAATTCCTCATTTTCTCTCTCCTTGTCACATTCTCCATAATCCTCATCTAATCTAGAATAAATAAATAAATCTATGATTAGGATGTGCACCACTTAATCAATACTAGTGTCATATCCTCCATAATCTACCACTTGCTTCTAATCTCTCATTAATTATCCTAATATTGTGTTTGCACAACCTTAATTAAGGTCATTAGCCACATTTAGCATGCCTTTCTTGGACTTGACTCTGTTTCCCATTTGAATTTTTAATTCACATTTATTCACCCAAGGCTCCTCTCTTCCCCATGCAAATTTTTAATTCACTTTTATTCCTCCAAGGAATATTTTCTTCCCCATGCAAGTTCTAGAACCTTTGACTTCTCACATCAAGTCACATGTGGGTGAATCCTACCTTTTTAAGGACCTTGTTTTATCCAAGGTACTTTCCACCTCTCGTTTTGGAACCTTGTCTTATCCGCAAGATTCCGCAATTATGTGAATTTTTAATTCACTTTTATTCACCCAAGATTCTCCTCTTCCCCATGTGATCATTGATAGGTCACATCATCCTTTTTCCAAGGTACTTGTCCTTCATCCACATCATGTACCTTCCTTACACCTCACTTACACATAATTTCATCCTTGGACATCTCACATTGTACATGTCAATATGTGAGGGCTTGTGAGTCCTCAACTCACCATAGCCCTCCATCTTGGCCTTGTTGGCTTAATCTGAACCGTTGAATTCTCTAGAGAATTCAAATCCTTGTATAAATCCCCCTCCTTCCTTTCATTTTAAAAGGATATTTTACCTAACCAAACTCTTTCCAATTTTCATTTGTAGCACTTAGTCATTTACAAACATTTTCCATCATTCAACCAAGCCATTAGCCACTTGCATTTCATCATATTTTCCATCTTGCATTTATTCACCTCCATAGCCATCCAAGAAGCACACAAACTCTCAAAAATCAAGGGCCAACCAAGGAAATATGTAGCACAAAGAAGGTATAAATACTTATCATCTTGTTTTATTTATCTTTTTTGCATACATTCCTTAGGCTAATCTTGAGGTGTATTTCTTGTGTTTTTCCTTTTAGTGCATTATTAGTTAGTTTTGCATCTTAGAATAGGGTAGAACATTTTAGGGATCACACAAAGTAAAGCATAATTTATATTGATGGAAAGTTGAGAATATCCTTTAAAAACCTTTTTCGTTTCATCATTTTTGGGTAAAAAAAAAGTTGTCAGCCACATGGCCCATCATGATCCTGCACATACCCTGGTGTGTTGTAAAGTGTTGTAACACACTTTCACATTCCTCTAGGATTTTCATTAATAATTGGGCTTTCTTATTCTTTAATTGGCCCCATTTTTCATCCACAAGCCTTATTTATGTGTATTTATAAGGATAATCCTAGAAAAAAGCATTTAAAACATCAAAATACCAAAAACACACCTCAAATTCCTAAGGTGGGACTCACTTGCCATTCTCGGCGAATGTGTCCCCTTAGGTGGGACCCATTCGCCCAGGGTGGCGCATGAGTCCCATTTAACTCAAAATCAAATTTAGTTTAAATATTTGGCAGGATTTTATTCTCCAAGATCCAATGTTGTCTTGTATTGTTGTAATTTCAGAAATTCTTGCATAGTTGAGTATAAATAGAAGGTTCTTTCACTCATTTTCACATAAGACTTTTGTGGAGCATCCTTATAGAAAATTGAGTTCACAAGAACATTTTAGCAAGATCATTCAAAGCTTTCAACATCATATTATGAAGCATTCAAGAGAATTATTCAAGCATTAATCATCATGTCAAAGATCACATTCTTCATGTTTATTATTGTGCTCACAATTGTGATGTAGAGTTCATGATCCCAACAAGCATTGCATTCAAGATATATCTCCTTCAAGCAAGATTCAAGAACCACATCCATTGCAGTCATTTCAAGCATAATTGTAACACTTTATTGCTAGGGTTTGGTGAGTTGCAACATTACCTTTTGTTCATTCATCATTCTCCCTTTACATTTCCTTTCATTTCAAGGTTTAATTACCAACAAGGGGTTTGACCAAGGTAAACCACTATTCTCTAACCCCACAACAATTTTTCCCTCTTCTTATGTGTGATTTGCAGGTCTAGGTTGCATATTTGTCAAGGAAAAAAGTTGAAGAAAATTTGTCAGGTCTTTAAAGTTGTCAAAGTTTCCATTCAACCTTGCAGAAGCTTGGAGAAGACCTACAGGTGTTATTTTGAAAATTCAGATCCAGAAACTAGTCAAGAAGAGCATAGTAGACCGAGAGGCATAGAATCCACTTCAAAATTTCTAGAAAAGTAGAAGTGGATTGATTCACCACTATTTGTGAATGAGTCCCATTGCACAAGATTGAATAGGGTTTTTACAAATTTGGATACCCTTTTTGGCTAAAACTTGTTCCTACACATTTTCTCGAAAGTTGGGCTGATTCACCCAGCTTGGCGAATGAGTCTCAGTCAGAAAAAACAATAGGTTTTTCATTGATCCATATCTCCATTCTTCCTTCTTCAGTTTCCTAGGTGCACACTTTTAGTTTCATATCCTTTTACCACATTTTACTTATCTTTCTTGGTCATCTTGCATACTACACTGTGTTTTCAAACATCTTCTTTTCCAAGTTTACACTTGGTGGTAAACCCTTCATTCAACATAATTCAATTCCTAAGGACAATCACTTTGCCAAATTTCAATATCCTTTGCATTTAAATCTCAAGGGTTTGTTCTTGAGTGAAATGCCCAAGAAGAAAATTGACCTCTGTCCTTTTAGGTTTAAACCCTAGAAGCCCTAGAGGGAGGTCACTAGTTTTCACATTTCAAAGACTAGTAAGGAAAATATGAGTCAACCCATGAGAAATTAATTTGCCTCCTAATCATATTCGTTATATACTAATGGAAGGAAATTAGCCAAAGGGACAATAGAAAGTTCTAAACTAGGAGAAGCACTAGGTACAACATTCTTTGCAGAAGGTTTGTCGTTTAAGCTCATGGATGAGGAATTTTTTTTATTAAGTTTATTATGCACCTCTTCATCAATTTTAGCAACTTCATCATTATCATCTAAGTTAATCACAATAGGAGGTCAAAGGATAACGTCCATAGAAGAGTTCAACTCTTGTTGTGGAGGTTGCATTGAATTCTCTTGTTTCGACTAGGGAGGAGGGTCATCATACATTGCTTTAGTCGAGTTTGGATCTTGATTTTATTTATTTAATTCTTCGTGTAACTTGTGAACAATGGGTACGTCATCTACACCTGCACTCCCTAGCATGTTTATTTATTTTGGTTTTATTTTCAATTTTCAATTATGTAGGAGTGGGTTGATCAACCATGGGCTTATTTTATTCTTGTGGGGGAAGAACAGAAGAATCCAAGGGGGCTTTTTCAATCATCTTCTCTTTGACTTTGTAAGCTTGTTTTATTCGAGGAGGTGTGTTGGGTTTGTTTTCACTATCTCTTGGTTATTTGTAGGATATAGGTAAAATTTTTGTTTTAGGTTGGTCTTGGTTATTTGGGTCGTGTTTGGGTTCAAGCATGGTTTCATCAATGATGGGTGGTTTGAAGGTGGATGGGGACATGTTTCAGAGGGAGAGGGGTATGTTTAGGATCATCATGGAAAAAAAGGGCCCTTAAGTGGTGATAAAAATTCAAAAAATCAAAGTTAGGAAACTTGACATAAAAATTTGAATAAGTTATCTATATTATTTCAAAAATCTATAAGAATAGAATTTGTATCAAATTGAATGTAGTTTCTACACAATTAGGTTTATTTAAAAACAAAAATCTATGTGGTGAAAATTTGAAATTTTAATGCAGTAGTACTTAAATTTCAGGGAAAAAATAAGAAGTAGGTGTTTGTCTGACCACCCTAACTACAATAAAATGAAAATATTTTTTTATAATATTTTGAGATATAAGTAGAGGACTCATGTCCCAATGTGATGCATATTTTTTTGCAATTTTTTTTCCAAGTAAATAATTAATTATGAATTTTTATTACAACTTTTAAAAAATATAAAAACTCGTATGTCTGACCACCTTAACTTGGTCAAAACTTCATGAAATTCAATTTTTTTAAAAATCTTATAGCATCTGAAGCATAAAATGTGATGCTTGTTTTGGATTCAAAAAAGTGATATTGTTTGAAAGAGCTATAGATGTTTTTCAATCAACCTATCAATCAGAACTTTAGTCAGAATTCAAATAGAAAATGAATAATAATTATTTATTAAATTCAAAGTAAAGTATAATTTATATTGGTGGAAAGTTGAGAATCTCCTTTAAAAACCCTTTTCGTTTCATCAATTTTGAGTAAAAAAAAAGTCATCAACCACATGGGCCATCATATCACTTACATATCGCTAATTTTTGGCCCATCATGATCCTGCACATACCCAGAGCTCTGCTATCTTCTTTGCCTTGAAATTTTGATAGGACAAGAAAAATAAGTCTTATCGAGATTTTATAGGTTCCATGGGCTCGGGCCAAAAGGCTTCTAAATTTTTGTTTCCTTTGGAAGACAAGGGGTTAAAGAGACTATGGTGAAAAGTGAATATTTCATTGTCAAAGGGAAAATTTAAGCATTTATGCACAATCAAAGGGATGAATTTCATGGAGTGAAGCCATGGGTGGCCTATCCTCACATGAAATTGTTTTGACTATGGGATGATGGAGAATGTGACATCTAATGTTTTTGGTCCTATTTGCAATGAAAGGGTGATTGATCCCAATGTAGGGCAAGAAAAACCATTGTGTGTCTTGATCCATGCTTTCGGTGTATCATGTATATCTTGATAGAGTTCATGTAAAAGTAAGAATTCCTTGATGATCACATTCTCTCCATAGGCAAGATCTATTAATATCCCACTAGTGGGCTTATCACAGATACGACTGACTATGTAGAGAGGACCATCAGGTAAATTTTTAAGTATATCCTTAGAGGAGAAAGCAATTTCAAGATAATTCTTAGGTCGGCCCTTATGAGGGATGAAATCTATTGCCCCTACCATTTCATATATAGGATTGGCATTGATAGCATTATTTAGAATGGGATCATTGTTTTCATCATTTGTATCAACATTCATCACATCATTCTTTGTGGTTTTGTTGGCTTTGACAAATGAAATATTATGTTTTGGCATGGGATTGGTGAAAATTTGCAAATTTTGGTTAGGAGGGGCAACAAACTCATTTCCTTGATTACTGACACCTACAACATATAGACGGTGAAAATCAATGAGGTCTTACACAAGATGTTTAAGACGCTTGTAATGTTTTGTATCATATCCATTTTGTCGTTGATAGTGGCAATAAGAATTTGATTTAAAGCTCTACTTAGGTAAAGGATTATTAGGGTCAGATGTTTTGATGGGAGGTAAGGTAATCATTTGTTGGTCTAGGAGTTGGGACATGGTATTATGAAGGGTATTGGGTAAAGAAGTGAACTATTTTTCAGATCTCCATAATTAAAGGGCATTGTAGCTTTGATAGGAGCTATTTGGTTATTGACATTTTGAGTTGTTTTTTGAGGGGGGTTAAATTGAAGGAACCTTTTTTTTTTCTAAAAGGTTGGGATTTTTTTTGGTTTACGGACTCGAATCTCTCGATTTGGATAGAAGTGGACTTTGTATCTCGACTACTAACTGAATTTTGATAATCGTAGAGGGAAGTGCACAAGTGCATGAAGCATGGTAATTTCATCATGGTAAGCTTGTCTTGAATCTTACTTTACAAATTTACTATGAACATATTTTGATGGTGTGGGTCAAGGACCTTGACATCGATTTGGGAATAAAGAAATTGATAGCGTGAGATAAAATCAGTTATATTTTCTTCCTATTTTTTCTTGCATCTCACTAAATCGGCCAAGGTCATCTTGGGAGTCATATGCACTTGGAAATGGTTTACAAATGCCTCAAAAATTTCATTGAATGAATGAATTGAGTTGTTCGGTAAAGAAGAGAACCACTCCAAGGTGGTATCTTTCAAGGACCTAGGAAATTTTTTTTCCAAAATTTCATCATCAAGGAAAAATTCACTACATAAGGCCATGTAGACATTAAAATGGTTAGAAATATCTCCCTTCCGTCCATATTTCTCAAATCTAGGCACCTCTACACCTTGATGCAGGAGCATCTTGACAATATTATGATTCTAAGAAGCAAATCTTGAAGGTTGATCAATTTTTGATGTTTTAACATTGTTCAAGGGTCATTTAAGTCATTTTCCATGTATTAGAGTCATTAGGAGGTCATTATGTCATATTTTGCAAAAAAATGTAAAATGATTCAAAAGTTGTCACAAATATGCAAAAATTGTAAAGTTGCAAATAATGCAAACTTGGAATATGAAAGGTCATTTTGGCTCTAGGCATTGATAGGCAGTTAGAAATCAGTTGGAATGTGAGGATTCATGATGTAATTCCTTTAAAAATTCCTTGTAACCATTTTGGAAGGTGTGGATGATTGGAGATAAGAATTTGAATGAATGAAATAATTGTTTAATGCATTATTTCTCAGAAAATATCTATATTTCTATTGTGTATGGCCTTGTATGGGAATAAATGGTTTCTAATTGATTTTAAGTGTTAGGTTTCTCAATAAACTTCCATTTGGTTTATGTTTCATGAAAATATGTGTTTTTTGGTGTAAGATATTGTGATTTCTCAGTAAATTTTCAAAACCCTGTCCAAGGGTAAACATAAGAAATTATAAATTCATTCCTCTTTTATTGGCTGTTAAAAATTCCTAAAATTCAATGTGTGGAAAGATATTAATGTGTTCTAAAAGAGTATCCAAGGAATAATAATTGTGGAGGAAGTTTTGATATATTTCTTGATGCCCTAGCTCTAAAAACAAAGCATTTGTACACAACCAAGGGAATTAGACCTAGGGTTTGTGAAACTGCATATGGAAATGCGCATCTGATGAATTTATAAGATTGTATAGGTCTAATAAAGAATATCTGAAGCACTGGTTAGGAGAAATTAGGGGAGGATATAGTCAATTCAATAAGCCTTGTCTGTATCTGTTCTAATTAGGCCTAATTTTGGCAACAATATAGTCCTAATTTGATCATGTCTTTCCAAAACAACATATACTAAATTTTAATTATGATTTAGAACCCCTTAATGGGTGTCTGAAGGGTTCATTATAGTCTGGAGTTTGGGTCAGTGAATAAAGTTTAGTTTGACAGTTTGTAAGTGCATGGCTACTGGGAATATGAATAGCCAATGAAGGAAATGGGAATTGTGTGTAAGGGTAGACCTTGGGGAGTGACTGGTTTTGTTGAGTTGGGGTTCCTATAAGATGAGGAGGTCTTGAAACATTTGGTTTGGGTCTGAGAAGCTAAAATCCAAAATTTGTGCCATTGCAAAGGTTAATATCTTAATTTATGAAGAAAGGGGTGAAAATATGAAAGGGAAGTCTATGTAAAGGTTTTTTTTGTTTATGTTAAAGTTTCCAAGGATTTGGAAGATCTTGAGAAATCTTGTTTGGGTCACAGTTGTGAGAGACACAATTTTGTGACATTGTTTTATGAAGATTTCTTGTGAAGCTTGAAGAGCTTGTGGGATTTAAGCTTGTTGTTGTGAAATATGCCTCAATAAAATGAGTTTAAGATTGATTTCTTCCTTTGCTTGCATCACACCTTGTGGCATTGGTTTTCATAATATCTCCAAGGATAATGGACTACTTTTGACATAATATGTAGGTGGGACATTTTGAATTTGGTTTATGGTGGAAGGTTTCTTTTGAAGAGATGACATGGTTTGGAAAAGTTGAGTTATGCGAGTGTCATTGCTTGTGTTATGAGATGGAAGTGAAAG
This sequence comes from Sequoiadendron giganteum, assembly GCA_007115665.2. Classification (NCBI taxonomy): domain Eukaryota; kingdom Viridiplantae; phylum Streptophyta; class Pinopsida; order Cupressales; family Cupressaceae; genus Sequoiadendron; species Sequoiadendron giganteum. The sequence continues at coordinate 538,771,124 of CM021106.1, read as the reverse complement.
TGGTGACAAAGTGTATGTTTTTGTGGGACAAGTGAATGGAATGCTTATAGGTGATAAGGTAGGATGTATAATTGTTATAAGAATGAAGAAGATCACATATATTGATATAGTTTTTGTTATCATTGATGTCACCATGATATATGAGTTGCAACTGCAAGATTCAAAGTTTTGATCCGATATTCTAAATCAGTAATGTAGGTTCATCCTCCAGTATTTTGTTTTGGATTTCCCCTCCAGTGATTGTTACTTTAGTTTTTGGGAGATGGTTTTTGGTTGGTAAAAGCATGCATGGATAGGATTTGGTGCGTACAGATGCACCTGGTTGTCATTGGCATCATTTTAGTTGTTTACATTTTTTTTGTTAATAGGTCTATTGCTAGCTGACCTAATAAGTGGTTGAAGGTGAAATGGATTAAATTTTGTTTGTGTAATCCATGCCCACATATAGCTATGTGCCACACGTTTTAATTGTTTTTGAGAAGTTTTGTGTTTTCTTGAAGCCGACCTAATTGTTATCTACGGAAAAATCAGATATATATATAGAATGTCTTTGGAGACAAATGAATGGATGTGAGTTGAGGAATGCAAATGTTAGTAGATTGTATGTGGAAGAAAAAAGTGTGAAGAGTGATCTTCTGGCATGCGAATTTCTTGAGCATCAACGAAACTGAATTTTCACTTTGAGGTGTACTTACATCAGTTCATTCTCTGGTTGTAAGCCATTTTGTTTCTATATTATGTAGGTAGTGAGCCTCCATTTTGGATAGTGAGTCCTAGAAGTGAGCCGCCCTTCTGTAATATCTTATAACCGGTTATACTATATTGTGAGTTAATCCTCACTGTGGTTTTTCCCATTCTGGGTTTTCCATGTAAAAAATATTGGTGTTTTTGTGTTATGTGCTTCATGTTTAGTTAATTATTCTGGTTATCTTAATTATCGTATGAATTGGATTAATTGGATGGTATTTGTTCAATAAGTTTAAGAAGATACTGATTCACCCCCCCCCCCTCTCAGTATCTTGGATATTTAACAATTGGTATAAAAGCTTGGTTCCTCGGGAGATCTTGAAGATTGAACAAATGGGTGATAATGCAGAGCTCCAGACCACCCTTGATGATCTTGACAAAGCTGAAAATAAAAATAGAGATATGAAAGAAAATCTTGAAGAAGAAAATGAGTGTGTCCAGAAGTTGAAAGAGAAATTAAGGAAATTCAAGGAGATACATAGAGAATTTAGTTCAAGCAATTGAAATAGGTAAATGAAGATGTTACCAAACTAAAGCTTCTAGTAGAAGAAAAGAAGAGTGTTTGAGTGTAGAAATGAAAAGAAATTCTAATGAATATTCTAGGCTTGAACAAGAAGTGGTGAGCCTAAGAGAAAAACTAAAAAAAGAAAAAATTTTTGAAGATAGTTTCAAGACAAGCTCTACCAAGCTTGATGAACTAATTGCAAGTCAGAAACCCTCTAAAGAAAAAGGTGGATTGGGATTAGAAGCAGGTGAAAGCTCAAAAGCTAAAAATGATCAAAAGACTCAAAACAAAGGAAAGCAGAAAATAAATCCATGAAGGAAACCACCTATCAGAAAACCAAATGCACAAATGTGCCCATCTTTCAATGGCACTTGTTTTTCATGCAACGAATTTCGTCATAAGGCAATTGAATGCAGAAGTAGGATGGATTAGTTCTTTGGTTCCTTCTCCGGACAATGATATGCTTATAATAAGTTTGGATATAGAGCTAGTGAATGCATAACTCAGATGATGAGCTCGTTTAATGGAGGAAGAGTACATAAATCCTTTGTTAGCTATAGCTATACTTGCAACAAATATGGGAATAAAGTGAATCAATGTAGAACAAGGTTTAATGGAAGTCAAACAAATCAAAGAAATGTTTTCTGCTACAATTGCAACAAACCAGGACATATTTCAAAGGTATTCAAAAGTAGAAAGGGAAAAAAATCTACTCTGGTAAAGAAGAATGAACCTATGAAGAAGGTCGACAAAGAGGAAGTTAAGAAATAAATGAGCAAGATATGGAAAAATAAAGAAGAATCAAAATCTTTTAATGTGTCTATTCCTTTCGCAAGTGCAGACCATTCCTCTGGGAACTAGACCTAGCATGGTCTTAGGGGGAGCTTTAGCAGAAAATATTTTAAACTCCCTAATTTTAGGTGTGATAGCCCTTGGCATGGGGTGATGTTGTTAAAAATGAATAGCAGAGGTTTTGAAAAAGAAAGCAGAAGAAAAACTACATGTATGCCTACTTGTGGAGCATATTAAGAGTTTTTTTAGCGCAGTTAAAGGGTTTTTGCTAGCTTTTTGAATTTCATCACATTTAATGTGAATTAGGGCATCACATTGATCTATAAAGGAAAAAAAAAAAAAGCTATTTCGATTACTTGTGCATTCAAAGGAGTTGAAGAGTGATTTAGAGTGACTTGGAACAAATTGAAGTGTGACTAGTGAAAACCCTAGTTTTAGCTATTCACAAAGAAAAAAGGCATTTTTTGATTCTATACAGTTGTAAGCTTGTGAAAATTCTCTTTCTAAATCCTTTAAGATCTTGATATATAGAAAATGGAAACTCCTGTAGTCGTAAATACAATAGAAAGACCTAGACCCTCCTACAGGAAATACTCAATGAAGGTTTTCGAAGATGACCCCATGGGCGCTTTCTCTTCGATTCCTCATGGCGTCATGCCGAAAAATGATAGAAGAATGTATATTAGGTTTAATACTTAGGAATTCAATCACACCAAATTGATTGACTTATGGCTGAAAGAACTCACTTGAGATGATTTCTTGGTGAAACCTGAGTACTCTAATCTTCTGACAAAGAATTTGGATTGTTGGAACAACTTCCCAAATTTATATTCCTCAGTGGATGATCAATATGTAGAACCGGTCCTTAGCAGAATGCATGATCAGTATTTGTGGACCCATGAGCCACACTTGATAACTAAGGAAGCAATCAAAGCTATCACCAAACTTTGTGACATTGAGCTAGTACCTATATTGAAGGTAGTGAAAATGAAGTGGTGATGGAATTCACCAGTGAAACATATGACAAGAGGAATCTCACAACAATTCTTATCACCAATCTAGCCATGAAGTACACACCAATAATGATTGGTCACAAAATCTACTTCACCAATAGAGAGAACTTTGTGTCTGTCACAAAAATTTATACTAGTTTTGACATGGCTGTAAATGGTGCAAATATGGTCTATGTGAGCCCCTCAAGCAATAGCTTCTTGAGAATCTAAGAATGTCAAAGGAGAAGAAGTATCCATTTAATTTTTGTTCTCTGATTGTTTTCCTATTATTCTATTTTCTTAGAATGCTTTCGAGAAAATCTGAAACAGTGTTTTGGGACCCAACCTGACCATTTGCACATCAAATTTTTTATCATATGCATAATTTGGGTGATGTGAACAACATAGGAAATTCCTTGATGGAATTATTTTCTATATTAAAGAAGAATATGAATGAGAGATAGAGTTTTAAGGAAGATTGTTGAAAAGTACAAAAATGACATCATATTTCATGTGTCTTCTAATGAGTGCATGGTGGAAGCGGTTGAACCCCAGACTATCTGGATTCAACCCTTGGGTATGAAATCACAAAAGAAGAAGCTAAAGGTTATGTGCAACTATTATTGAAAAGTCCAAAAGATGCAAATGAACCTTGGATTGGAACATATGCTGAAAAATATATGCAAGTCTATTTGGAGCACAACAAAGCTACAAGGAAGAAAAATGTAACTAAAATGCTCAGAAAATCTAGTTTCATAGATGAAGAGATAGCACTAGGAAGATCCATTGGAGGACAGATGTCTAGAGAACCACCTAGTGTGAGAATACCCGACATGATCCCTCCTTCCAACTTAGCTTCTGAATCAGCCCCAATGAAGACTAAGCCTGGTACCGTTGACAAAGGAAAAGGCTCGACCCCTTCTAGACCCACTACCAGATCAGGCAAGAGAATAAGTATTCCTCCGGTAGTGCTTGCTAAGTGAGGAAGAAAATAAAATTCCATAGGTGAGAAGAATATCAATGTTACTAAGGATCAAGAAGAAGAGGAGGAAGACCCAAGTTCTAAGTTGATAAGGAAAATAAAGGTAAGCATTTCCTTTGGTGAAAATGCATCACAAGAAACCAGTGTTGGATTGAAGAAAGTTCATTATCTATAATTGTAAGTGGTGAATTAGGTGTAAAGCATAAAACACTTCTTAATATGACATTATATCAAAGACAAATCAAATTGAACCAATTCAAAGCAATAATCAATTGAAAGCATCATATTGTTCTCTATCTCCAAAGATTTATTAAATCAAAATTGCTCTCAGATCGTGAGTGCACTATGATTGTTAAAATGACAATTGAAAGAATGAGATGGATACTAAAGCAATGATATGGAGCTAAATATGATAGTACTAGATGATAAATGAATTAAACTAGCATGAATTGACATGAAATAGATAATTATAGCTATAGGAGGCAGCCATGATATGAAAGCTTGATTGCTAGATATTGGATGCTTGAATGCTTGATGCTTGAATTCTTGCAGAGTAAGAGTGCAAAAGTTAGATTACTGGATCCTTTTTCTTGGTTCAATGAGGCTTTATTTATAGATTTCCTAGCTATAGAAATGCATAGGGAAGACATTAAGAGGCTTGGATTCAATTTAGAGGATTGAATGGTGAAAGATGGAGGAGATTGAGAGAAAAATGGAGATTGTCTCTACCCATGAAAACACCAGGCAAGAGAAGAGGAAAGATTAATGGAGGAGGATTCAGAGAATATTTTAGAATTTGTCTCCAATTTGTCTCCAAAACTTCCTATGAAGTTTCAAAGCATTAATTGTGACATATTTTAGACATAGTTTAGACATAAGATATCTAATTCATTTTTGAGAGAATATAGATGGAATATTCCTTGTGCTTTAATTCAAATATTTTTGATTTATTTAAATTAGCAAAAGAGGGATAAATAACTTAATAAAATGAACTATAGGATAGTTGTTTTTTAAATTAAACAGAAGAACACGACAATTAATCAATAAAGTGTTTAATCTTTATTTAATTAATTTAAGATCGATGTGATAGAATAAAATAGGAAAATGATAATTAAATCAAACAAAGTATTTAATTTTGTTTATTTAATTAAGATGAATTTAAATGTAAACTATATAAATAAATATTTCTATTTATTCAAATAGTAGGGAAAATTAGGATAATTAATCAAATAATTTGTATTTAATTAATCGGATGCTCCAGACCAATTTTAGGTGTATACATTTTACCCCTTTTCGAAGTGATGTGTTTACGCGTTGCTTCGAAGAAAATTTTGCTACTACTGCTAGGATTGATGATAATAAAAAATAATTTCATATGCCCTAGACATGCCCCAGACATTGATTTTCAGATGATGGATGATAATATGCCCCCTCGAGAGATAAATAAATGATCTAATGATTTTTTAGAAATTTTCAAAAAAATTATGATTTTCTGATGATTTGATGATGATTTGATAATGAATATAATTTATCTCCAGACAAATGATGAAGAAAATCTAGCCCGTAGATGAGTTTTAATTAATTTCCTAGATAAAATTAATCAAAAGATAATAAAACCCACCAAAAATACCTTTCCAAAAATTATATATAGTGCAAAAAGGTCATTTTCCAATTCATTTGCACTATTTGAGTTTAAAAATCTTTGTGATAAAGACTTTTCTGCTAGCTGGAGCAAGATACCTATCCCCTACCACACTCACCGTTTCGAGCGCGTTCAATGTTACCGACGAATGACCGCATATGGACCTCCGGTATGTATCCCTTAACCTCCTCGTAATTCATGCACTTTTGTTTTTTATGCATTTTATAGTTTAGGCATTTTTTAGTCTGTTTTAGCACTTTGAAGCCGTGCTGTAGCACTTTCACTCTGGTGTTGCGCTTCCAGTAGGTAGTTTAGCGCTTTTAGATTTAGCACTTGCGTTAAAAACTCTAGCGCTTCCATAGGGTAATGTAGTGCTTTTGATGTTATAGTGCTTAGGATTTGAATTTTAGCGCTTTGATGTCGAATTGTAATGCTTCGGGACTTTTAGCACTTCAAATGCCTGTTATAGCACATCGAAGTGCTAAAATAGTGCTTTGGGTGCCTGATTTAGCACTTTTGACTGATAAAGTAGTGCTTTTGGGATTTAGTGCTTTGGAAGCTTGTTTTAGCGCTTTCATGTCAAAATTTAAGATTTTGACTTAGATAACCTTGATTTCATCACTTCTAATTATGTCCATTCTTCGGATTGGTATGATTGATAATCTAAAATCCTGATGTTGGATTGTGATGATTTAAATAAGACTAGTTCTCATGATAGGCGAGAAGAAACCCTATTTATGATGATCCTCATGATAGGCGAGGAGATGATTCAATATCTGATAAATCTCATGATAGGTGAGATTAGACACTATTTGATGAACCTCATGATAGGTGAGGTTTGTTGATGTTCGCCCATGAATTTTGATCAAAAATTCATACCGGATTGTTGGAATAGACTTGATAGTAGAATGACATTTGGTTTCTTGATATGGTTCACTGATTATGGATTTTTCATTGTGATGATAGGAGTGTCTAGGTACTCTCCAGATGCGTGAGAGGTTTCCATGGGCTACAGACTTGATTCCTCATCTGACACCAGATGAGCTTCAGGTGATAGGCTGATGTGGTTTGACCAGCCTAATTGATATGCCCCAGATTAGGATTAATCATGGTTTGTTGACTACTTTGGCTGAGAGGTGGCACAATGACCACAATACCTTTCACCTACCTACTGGCGAGATGACGGTCACACCTAAGGATGTGTGGCAGATTCTGCATATTCCATTCATGGGGGAGATTGTAGTATATGATTCCCATGGGACCAGTAGTATAGATGCTCTTCGTAGAGTATTTCAGGATTAGGACATTGCGGGTCTGAGCATTTGATGGTGGATGATTACTGATTCGTATGCAACACTACCAACAGTGCTAGCTGGATTCATTGGAGCTTTCCTTAACCCTAATCATAGGTCAAAGGGATTCCTCATTGGCTGGGGCAGGACTCTTGAGAGTATGATGGTACATGGTACTAGATATGCGTGGGGGATGTGGAAGTTGGCACATCTTTATCATGATCTTCACTCTATTGTGTACCTTGGAGCATAGAGTTTATCAGCAGGGATGACCTTGTTACAGGTGTGGGCATGGGAGCATTTTTCTATTGCTCGGCCATTCCCAGTTGTAGATAGACCACCAGGTAGACCTTATGTGTTCAGATACAAAGGTCAATTTACATAGGCCTGGATGGGAAAGTTAGAGCACTAGAGGTGGGTCATGAACAATACAAAGATAGTTATCTGGCGTCCATACCTCGATAGTGAGCAATGGGATGAGGATGATGTAGTATTGGGATTTCTCTATGATTCCATGTATCTCATCGATCAGACACCATTTGTTCTAGAGCAATTCTTGCTCTGCAGAGTGTACTGGCAGTATGGTATCATGCAGTGTATGCCACAGGGAGTTGCCCACTATGTGAGGCGACAAATGGATATTCCTAATTGGGGTCCCTGTTTATCATATGATATTGTAGTAGAGGGATATAGGGCATTGCAACCATCACCTTGGGATATGCGGAGGGATATTGTAGAGGTACCAGTTATTAAGGAGTATGTTGCATTTTTGGCCTTGGTTCCTCATCCTCGCATCACCATCCAAGATGAGCCAGCACCGCTACCAGAATAGGAGGATGTGGTAGAGGGTTCCACACAGAGCGAGGGTGATACTCCGACAGGTAGTAGCATAGAGAGTGGCAGTGATGGTGGCAGTGGAGGAGACAGAGGCGTAGGGCTAGCCATTAGTAGTGCACCATCATCCAGCAGGCATCACAAGAGGCGAGCAGTGATAGTGCCAATAGTGGATCAGCAGAGACAGATTGCAGGTCTCCAAGAACTGGTTCAGACACTGCAGGGGTAGTTGGTATAGGCTCAGGGTTTTCTTGTTCAGACCCAGACTCAGATGCAGGCCCAGGCACAGGCTCATGCTCACGCTTTATTGCAGGTGCAGGGATAGTTGGCCACTGTATAGATGCAGGTGGCCGCATTGACAGTTGAGAGAGATAGTGCTTGGTAGATTTTCGAGAGGGCACAGGAGACATCAGAGACCCTCTAGAGAGAAGCTGATGGTACCTCGGTGGTGGATTATATGAGAGAGGTTCTGCGGGCTAGCCGAGAGGTAGAGCTCTACAGAGGCAGATATCATGATGTAGTGCCTCCTGAGCATAGAGTCAGTTATGCCACATCGAGATCTAGGCGGACACACATGTGGATAGTCAGTGAGGGAGTGACACAACCTCCATGCAAAGATCCCAGAGATCTTGGTTCCTCCGGGGGTGGTGGTGGTACTAGTCCTTCTAGTGGTGGTACAGGTCCTATTAGGCCCACCCATTCTAGTAGTAGTAGATCGTAGATGCTATTGTGATGATATATACTACAATGTAGCTCATTATGGATAATGTATTTTTAGACTTCATTGTATACTTGACACTTGATGATATATATATGAGATGTAGTTGATGTGATATGATGATGGTTTATGATTTCTATGTGATGGATGCATTTATTATGTGATTTATGTGATGATTTTATTTCAAATGTGATGATGCAATGATGAATGTTTTTATTTTGTGCAATGATTTTATGATAAATGTATATGTGGATCATATGATATGTGGATGTATGATGTGATGTAAGTGTATGGATGGATGGATAAATGATTTTTATTTTTAAATGTGATGATGGTAAATGATGATCTTATGATGAATGATAATGGATGAGAATAATGTTGCGATTTTATTTATTAAATGTATGGATGGTAAATGGTGTATGCATATGATATTTGATGGATGATAATGTAATGAATGTTTTTATGGTTTAGATGAACATGATGTACTTATGGTATAATTTAATTCATAAATGATTTGATGTATGATAAAATGTATAAATGATGAAATGGTGAAATTAAATGATGCGATGATGACTACTACATGTTTTTGATGGTGATTTTTGGATTTATGTCAAGTATACTCAGTCTTATTTGTAGATTAGATAATCATTGATTGGAATCCTTTATGCAACAAATACTCTGTAGATAATGAATATGATGAATGCAATCTAATTTTAACATGCAACTATATGCAAAACGATTGTCATTTTAACAATACTTTATGCCTTTTTGTCATGATAGAGCTTTATTGGATGTTGAAAGTGAATACAAGCATTAATGGTATGTGTTAGACCAATGACGACCTGAGTACCTCTTTCATGATTTTTGATATTGCAAGTGAACACAAGCATCTAGGTATGATTTAACCGAGATGATCTGAGCATTCATTGTGTAAATAGGCAGTGGTTAATCATTTCAATGTGTAAATTTTCAATGTCATCGATGATACATTTGTATAACACATCCCTCGACAATTCATACATTTATATGATTAACTTACAGACAACAGATAATAAAAACATCATTCTTCTTCCTTGTTCCTCTAGTTCAATACATTATTGAGTTACTCCAAAAAAATGATAATCAAAAGTACAATTTATCCATTGTTTACTTAGAGTGTTTCATTCATTATTCAGATTTTAGATCATCCATCCCGATTTTGTGATGTTTTTGGATTTTTGAGATTTTGAACAAAGACCTAATCTAGCAACCTATCCTAGGGGTCTCGGGGGCTGATCAAAGATTAGCCTTGCCTATGTTACACACACAGAGACCACGTAGTTCGATTGACACAAACCTATGTTTTTGGATGTTGCTTTTTCAGACTTACCTTTTTGACTTGTTTTTGGATTTTCAATAATGATATGGATGGTTGATGCTTTTCTAATGATGATTGATGTTGCGCTTTGATCTTTGCTTTTATTTTTATTGCTATACATTTGTATCTCCCTTTGGTGACATCGGTGTTTTTTTTCCTCTAGTGATATCCTGATGTTGCCCCCAAGCTTTGGAGTGATACTTGACTATTTGAAAATAATTTTTAATATGGATGCAAAGATGGCAAGATGATTGACATGATATGAAATGGTATTGACTGCCAGACTAATGATCCTGATATATATCAAAATAGATGAGAAAGCTGATCTTAGAATCACATACGACACCTATTTGCCAGGTTTTTTGTGTTGCCAAGATGGCTATTTGCCAGGTTTTCATCAAGGAAACAATTTTCAAAAGTTTGATCCGTGCACTAGGAGATTCAAGCATAGAATTTTTGGAGATGAATACTATTGATAGGTTCATCAAACAAATACCCTTCTGAAGTTGATATCTGATATGCTCCTAATCCATACACTGATATGATGACAAAGGGACCAAGCCAGTTAGGCTCAAATTTCCCTTTCTTCTCTCTATCTTGTTGATTCCTAGGGTTTTCTTTTAGTACCAAGTCACCAACCTGAAAGACCCTTGGTTTTACCCTATGGTTGTAGCTTCTTGACATCCTCTATTGATAAGCCGTTAGATGTTTAATAGCTTGTTGATGATGCTCATCCAACAACTCCAGTTCCTGCAGTCTAGATACCCTATAGCCTTCATCTGAGATGATACCTCTGAGTGATACATGAAGGGATGGAATTTCAACTTCAATGGGAAATATAGCTTTTGACCCATATACCAAGGCATATGGTGTAGCTCTTGTTGGTGTTCTGATGCTTGTTCTATAGGCCCATAGTGCAAGATTGAGTTGAACATGCTAATCACATCCAACATCGTTAACCATCTTTTTGAGAATTTTAAGTATTGTTTTGTTTGAGGCCTCTGCTTGGCGAATCCCTTGAGGATAGTACGGTGTTGAAAACCGATGTTGGATATGAAACTTTTCACATAGCTCCTGGACATCTTGATTTTTGAAAGGTCATCCATTATAAGTGATAATGGATTGAGAGATTCCATACTGACATATTATGTAGTTCAAAATGAAAGAGGAGATCTGCTTCCCAGTGATGGTAGTAAGTGGTACTACTTCAATCCATTTTGTGAAATATTCTCTAGCTATTATAATGAACTTGTGTCCATTAGATGAAGATGGATGTATTTTTCCTACCAGATCCAAGCCCCATTGACAAAAAGGCCATGTTGATGTGAAGGGATGCAGTTCTTGTGCTAGTGCATGAATCAGATTGCTGTGAATTTGACACTTTTGGCATTTCTTAACAAAATGATAGGATTCTTTCTCCATACATGGCCAATAATATCCCAAATGGAGGAGTTTCTTAGCTAGAGTTATCCCACTCAAGTGAGTACCACAAATACCCTCGTGAACCTCTCGTAGCTCCATTTCAGACTCGTGTTCTAGACATTGGAGTAAAGTACCATCAAGACCTCGACGATAAAGTATGTTGGAAATTAAAGTATGTCGTGTGGATTGGTGGATTGGCGGATGAAGTTTCATTTTTGGTTCCTGGATAGATTAGGAGGAAGGACATCATTTTTCAGGTAAGCATAGATTGTTTCATAGATGGAGGTTTTTGTGGTTTCGATATGGAAGATGGTAGCGGATTCTGGATTATTATGGGAAGGACATGATACTTGTTCTACCATAAACTCATAACAAACAGGCTTCTCAGGCAATTGTAGTAATGAAGCAATTGTAGCCATAGCATCTGAAGTTTTTTTCTCAGCTCTTTGAATTTGATTAAACTTGATCCTGACAAAGGACTATTTTAGATTATCCATTTTTTCTTGTAGGGCATCAACTTTTCATCCTTTGTTTGATACTCATCATTTACTTGATAAATAACTAGTTGAGAATCCCCATATGCTTGTAAGTCTGTTATCTTCCACTAAATTTCTATTTTGACCCCAATGATTAATGCTTCATATTTTGCCACATTATTTGTACACTGGAACATTAATCTATATGATTTTGGAATGGTGTGTCTTTGTGGAGAGATGAACAAGATTCCCACTCCTGATCCTCATTGTGTATATGATCCATCAAAATATAATACCTATTGTTGGGGCATTACTGTCAGAATGTCTGCATCTGGAAACTCCATTGTCATTGGTCGATCATCTAGTAGAGGAGCCTCTGATAATTGCTCAATGATTTCTTGTCCCTTGATTGCCTTTCTCTCTACATACTGAATGTCAAATTCACTTAATAGCATGACCCACTTTTCCAGTCTACCTGTTAAGGCAGCTTTACTAAGTAGATATTTTAAAGGATCGATTTTTGCTATCAGTTTGATTGTATGAGTTAGCATGTAGTGTCTCAGCTATTGAGTAGCGAATACCACCATCAAGAAAGATTTCTCTATGAAAGTGTAATTGATTTCATATCCATTCAAAGTACGACTGATATAGTAGATAGCATGTTCTTTTCCTTCATAATCCTCTTGTGCTAAAAGTGCCCCTAATGAGATATTTGTCATAGCTATATACAATATGAGATGCCTTCCTTCTGTTGGTGGCATGAGAATGGGTGGTGACATTAGATACTGCTTGATTTGATTGAATGTTGTTTCACACCCCTCATCCCACTTGAAATCTATATTTGTATGCAATAGATGATTAAAAGGATGACTTTTATCCGCTAGCTGGGAGATGAATCTTCTAATCAATTGGAGCCTTCCCTATAGTGATTTGAGTTGACTTATATTCTTAGGAGGTGGAATCTCCATAATTGCTCTGACTTTTTCTGAATCCACTTCGATTCCTTTTTCTGAGACAATGTACCCTAATAGTTTTGCTGATGTGACCCCGAAGACACACTTCTTGGGGTTTAAGCTGACATTGAATTTCTCCATCCATGTGAAGATTTTGTCTAGGATATGCAGATGTCCTTCCCTTGTAGTAGATTTTTCCAGGATGTCATCCACATAATCTTCCATGAAGGTGTGCATCATATCATGGAAGATTGTCATCATTGTCGTTTGATAGGTGGCTCCTGCATTCTTTAGACCAAATGGCATGACGTTCCAGCAGAAAGTTCCCCATGGACATGTAAAATCCATATTTTCTTGATCTTTTGGGGCTATTTTTATTTGATTGTACCTAGAGAAACCATCCATGATTGATAACATGGCATGCCCTGCCGTCAAGTCCACAATGATGTCTATATTTGGTAGTGGAAAATCATCCTTCAGGCATGCTTTATTGACGTCCCTGAAATTCATGTAGATTTTGATGTTGTTGTCTGGCTTTGAAATAGGTACTATGTTTGATATCCACTCAACATAGTCTATAGACCTTATGAATTTAGCATCCAATAATTTCTTTAATTCTGTCTTTACCATCAATGCTATGTGAGGATGCATTTTTCTTAATTTTTTCTTAACAAGCTTGATTCCTGTTGGCAAAGACAAATAATGCATAAGTAGATTTGAATCTAAGCTTGACATATCAGAATATGACCAAGTGAAGTTGATGCTTCTTTCTTTAAATAAATTGATAAATTTTAGTCTCTCTTGATCAGTCATTGATTCTGCTAGATGTAGAGCTTTTGCCTTCTCTTCTGTGCCAATATCCACCGATTGTGTAGGTTCAACCAGAACTGATGATCGCTCATGATAATGTTTTGGGAGAGTGTCAAATATTCCATCCTTCAGTGCCTTGGAAAGGTTTTCACCGTTGGATGTGTTCTTTATTTTTACTTTTTCTAGATCTAATGCTGCCATAGAATGGTTTTCACCATTAGATCTATTTTCCCTATTTTCAACTTTGCAACTGGAAGATTTGGCACCCTCCTACGGAGTCGTATTGTTATGAGTATTATAGATAGAATTTGTTTTAGGTTCAGTATGACATAGGAAATGCATGATGGAATTATCATTTGCAAATTTTGGTACAGTCAAAGGTTCGATAAGTTCCCAATCAATAAGTTTTGGATGGATTAAAGGCATGATATCATCAGATTGGTTTAGGTCAATGGAAGTAAGGGTGAGGACAACAATATCATCATAATTGTCATTTGGGATATCAAGATCCATGATGGTACGCTCTTCAAACTCATCTAGTTCACTCAAATTCTATTCATCCTCACTAGAGTCATTGATATTCAGTGATCCCGCGATGAATGGTCTAGACCCAGAGCCTTGGCCCTCCTCACGTGTAGGTGCATATTTTTGAATCACATCGACTGAAATATGAATGAAAAGTAGATTAGAAGGTAATACCCACTCATATTCATTTGAGTCTATTTCAGAACCATCTCTAAAGTGAAGGATATTTTCTACAACCGTCTTTGTTAGCTCCTGCTTCTCTTCTTTAGAGTATCCTAGTCCTAGTTTTTCATTTGTGTGGAGAGTGAGAGGTGTGATAGGTTCTGTGATCCCTTCCTTTCTTAATCCCATAGGTCCTTGTCCTTCATAACCCATCTTTTCAAGAATAGCCTTTCCTTTTCCATACTTGTCTATGTTGATGTTAACATTTTTGATACCGATCTCTGATGTTGATGATTCTTCATCCTTATATAGCCAATGTAGGATTGCTTTGTCATCCGTTTATTTTGCTATAGTTCTGGATTTTACAAATGTTTCTTGAAGAACTGTGCCAGGTAAAGATGTTGGAGGTTTGATCATTGATGGTTGACCATATGTTCTAGGAGATGGCATTAACTGTGATAAGTTAAGCGATTGCTCCATTGACAACTGTCCCATTCCTTTATCTGTCAACTGAACTTGCTTTTGAAATTTGTTTGATAGAGAAGTTTGTGGATCCATATTGTTTGTTTCAACATGACTTGTTTCTTTTTCTTTACCTTTCTTTTCCACCCACTTGGTAGTGATACTCAGACGTTGTTCTTCCTTGGATGATTTTTGAACTTGAAGCTTCCCTGTTGTGAGGGACAAAGGTGTCTTGAGATATTCTTAATGTGTCACAATGTTGTGGATGATTATAATCAGCAGCTATAGTCACCTCTTATCTGTTTACTAGAAACTTTAGGCATTGATGGTATGTAGAAGGTATGGCCTGCATTTCATGAATCCAGGGTCATCCTAAGAGAATGTTGTATGTCAACTCTCTTTCCAATACTTGACATGCTATGTGTTTCATCATGGGTCCCACTTGAATGGGTAATACAATTAAACCTTTGGATGATCTTTCTTCCTCATCATATGCTTTGATGGTCATTTTCCTTCGAGCATCAATAACGTCGTTGGAATATCCTAGTGCACGGACTAATTTGAGGGTGCAAATGTTCAGACCAGCTCCCCCATCTATTAGAACTCTCTTAACGCAATGATTATGGATAAATACTTTGATATGCAAAGCAGTATTATGCGGATGGTTTAATGAGACATCATCCTGTTCAAAGAATGATAGACAATGCAGGGTAGCCAAATGTCCCACCATAGCTTGGAATTGACAAACATCCAGATTCTTTGGTACGGTTGTGGCAACTAATGCTTGTTCGAGATCTTCCTTATGTGGGTGATAATTTAAGGAGTTCCAGTATCGATACTTGTGTGGGGATGTTTTGCAATTGGTTGACAATATTATAATGAGATTGAGGTGGAACCGCACGTTGAGATCCAACTCCTTTTAACACTACCTTGGCTTGCCCCCTAGTCATGATGTTTGTCAGTTGATGTTCTTGATTGATAACATTATAATGTGATGGAGGCAGAACTGCATGTGTGGAGCCAATTCCTTTTAACACTACCTTGGATTGTCCCCTAGTTATCACATTGGCTAGTTGATGTTCTTGATTTTCTCTGATTTTTAAGACATTTATTTGATTATCAAAGTTTTGCATGTTTGGGAGCAAATCCAAAGATGTAATGTTGTTGGTTTCATTTTCATCAATGTTATCCCTAATTGTATGATCATTTTTGACTTCAGATAGACAAAGGATTGTTTTGTCATAGATATGATTGACGTTCTTTCCTTTGTTGTTTGAAGAGGATGATGCTCCTTTGTCATAATTTGGCAAAGGATCCTTGAATGCAGAATGATCATTATTATTTTGAGGTTCCTCCACATACACTTTGTTGTTGTCCACCAAGTCTTGCATTGCGTGTTTCAACTCCATACAGTCATTTGTTTTGTGACCCTTGTTATTATGAAAGTTGCAATAATCAACGTCATTCCACCATGATGGTTTGACTTTTGGATCCCAGAATCTAGCTTCCCGTGCAATGAGAAGGCCTTTGGTAACTAATTCTTTCATTACTGATTCCATTGTTTGACCCAAAGGTGTGAACCTTCGTTGATTTGACGGTTTTTGATATGGCTGTGATTTTATGATCTCATTGCTTTGTATGGTATTCGACTTGACATTTTGCTCGTTGTTTTGGTTTTTTGATGTGGATGTGGTCAAGTTAAAAACCAGTTTGACATTTTGGGGATCATTTGTTGTCTCATTTGTGTTTCGATTCTCTTGCCAAAATTTTGGCTTCTCACCACTTGAGTATTGATTTGAGGAGTTACTTGTGTTGTTTGTTTTATCATTGAAATGCTTGATAACTCCTCTCTTGACTAACACCTCTTCGATTTTAAGACCATTTTCTATCACTTTCTTGAATGTTGGAGGACATTGTAGTTCCAATCTATAACTCATTTCTTCCATCAAGTTTTCAATGAACAATTGCATCTTTTCTTCTTCAGGAATGGATCTAGGATATCTAGAGAACAAGCGTCGCCATCTTTGGAGGAAAGACAAGAATGTTTCTCCTTTGTTTTGTTTTAGATTGTAAAGATCTTTGATTGTAACATCGTGTTGGATGTTGAATGAGTACTAAGAGATAAATAAGTTGACGAGTTCCTCAAAAGTCCTGATACCTGGTTTTAATTTCGAAAACCATTCCATGCATGATCCTCCCAAACTCCTTGGGAATAATCTCATTAAATAAGTTTCCTCTTGGGAAAACTCAAGAATCATTGTTTTAAATTCTCTGATATGATCTACTGGATTCGTTCTTCCATTATACTTATCGTATTTTGGGATCTCACAATGTCTAGGAAAAGGTATCAAGCCGACCGTTGCGTCGAAAGGATAAGGACAAATGTCCTATATCGCATATCTCTTGGTAGTCCCTTTCGTCAAATCTTGTATTTGTTGCTGTAACATTTGCATCTGTGATGTTAAAGCAGCAACTGGATCTATTGTTTGCATAGTTTGTAGTATCTCAGTCTCATTCATTCCTGGTGTTTCTTTCAAATGGTTTACATCAAAATCTTTTGGAAGTTTAGCCCCTGATTCAGCTAACATTAAAAGATATTTTTCCATGTCTTGTTCTAGAATTTTTTCCATAAATATATGAAACTTGGGATCTTGTTGAGTCGCTTGGATATCTTCTGGAGTTATTTCATTCTTATCATTTCAGTTTAGATTGTTCCAAGGATTTTCCTCTACCATTGCTTGGGATTTTAAAATTTCTTGTTCTAAGAGTCTCTATTTTTGGGACCTAGTGAAGATTGGCATACAAATTTTAACCCTTTCTTGTGAAATGTTGATCTTATTTGCTAGAAAATGTCAATTTTTAATTTTTAAACAAAGTCAAATAAGATGATTGATCTTATTGATGAGACAATGCTAAAAATTTGATTACTATACTTGGTTTCGTGATGAAGGATGATAGTATCCTAATAATGAAACTTCAGTGTAGTAATTGATTATGTATTTGATTTTGACACTTGTGATTTGCAAGATCTTGTTTCAGTTGATAAGATTGGAAATTTGTATAACCTTTTTGATTTCGGTCTCTAGACAGTGATTCTGATGAAAAGAAAATTTGTTTTCTAGTGAAGCAGTAGATAAAAGACAGATGGACTGACTGGTATGATTTTTGAACTCTTTGTTTTAGAAGTGCTAAAATAGAGTACAAAAGCGCTATTTCATAGAAGCGTTGGAATAGAGTCCTAGAGTGCTGAAATAGGTGACCGAAGCGCTACTTTAACAGAAGCATTGAAACCGTGCATGAAAGCGCTACAGAAATTGATGGAAGCACTACTTT
The DNA here is from genome assembly GCA_007115665.2 of Sequoiadendron giganteum. NCBI lineage: Eukaryota > Viridiplantae > Streptophyta > Pinopsida > Cupressales > Cupressaceae > Sequoiadendron > Sequoiadendron giganteum. The sequence goes on along the minus strand of CM021106.1, from coordinate 538,753,120 downwards.
GATAAAAGCACTGAAATAGTGCCCGCAAGCACTGGAAAATATGATGAAAGCGCTGTTTGACAGAAGTGCTTAAATACCAACTGTAAGCACCGAAACATGGCCCAAAAGTGTTATTTCTCTGAAGCTCTAAAATAGTGACCAGAAGCGCTGAAACAGGTTTTCCAGAACGCTAAAAATAGGACTTTTATGACTTGTTATTGTAAAATCTGATCTGGTCTTGTGGCATACTATATCAGAGATTGTGGAAGATAAGAAGAATGTATGCACTAACTATGGTTGTGATACTGAGTGAGAGCTCTTCTTTGAAAGAAGGCTCATGAATAGAGTGGTTCTACCATGTAATCTAATGTGTGACCCCTAGCAAAATTATGATATCTGTGGATGAATGTTCTATGTTGTAAAAGAAGTTTTTGATTTTGATATAGAAAACATTGTTTTCTCAATTTGTTTCTATAACCGAGAGGTTTCTGGGGTTTTGTGACTTTGATTTTTCTTTTGAGAAACGTGGTGGACTTCCACTTTCGCAGCATGGATTTTCTGATATAACTTGACTTTGTTGTTTTTAGGATGATCTTAGATCTCATTTTAATGAATTTGTGAAAACACGGCAAGCAATTGTGAATAAGTGTTTTAACCGAATAGATTGTGTATGTTCAAAAATCATGAATGATTCTTATTGATTTTGATGGGTTGTTTTGATAATTGTACACAAATCAAACAGACTCACACTTAAGGACAAATAGGTCATCATTATACTCACAACCCACATCTTGAATTATGTTGACTCACACAGTAGTGTCATCCCCTAGAGGGCACCCATGTTTTTGTCATTGCCAGGCGCGTACTCAAAGTGACGAAAGTGGATACCGAATCCCTTGAGCAAGTGGTCCTTGGTAATTATATGGTGAGTTTCTTGGGGGCAGATTCTTCCCTCCCCTTGCACCGTGAGTATGACAATGTATGGATACTGACTCGGCGAGATACTACTCTATGGTTTTTAGAAAGGGTTTCCGTGTAGTGCAGCAAATAGATAAACTCCCTCAGGAGACCTCCAAATCTTTAGAACAAATATTTTGGGGATGGTTATCTTGCTCACTATTGTTAAGTTGGACTTTCATCAACAACTTGCATTTTTATTATAGTGGGTTGGAAAACCTGACTTTGGTTGTTCCCACTTAGGTGGTTCATGTAGGGTGAGTACTTTTTCCCACTACGACAAGCTTGCTAAAGGATTTAATAAAGCTTTAAATGACATGAAATAAAAGTGAATCTAGCACTTTGGTCACCCAGTTAAGGGGAGAGCATAAGTCTAATCACCACAAGCACAACATATAAGTTTGTTATGTTTTAAAAGTCTAAAAATAAATTTTCTAATCTATGTGAAGGTGTTGCTTCACAAAAATCATGATGTTATTTTTAACTTGTACTGTAAGAATGTGATGACTATCCTAGCATTGATAGATTTTCTTTAAGAAAAAAAAGAAAGTGACTATCCTAGGATTGATCAATTTTAGAAACTTTGGAGTGGCTATCCTAGATTGATCAATTTTAGAAAACTTTGAAGTGACTATACTAGATTGATACGTTTTAGTCCAACTATGAAAAAATTTAAAATCTAGCCGCGGATGTGTCAGATCTGGATTGATTTTACAAAAGCATTGGAATATTGCACTGAAGCGCTAAAATAGTTACCTGATGTGCTAAAACCTGAAAGCACCAAAATAGGGTACCGAAGCACCAAAGTTTTCCATGGAAGCGCTAAATCACCCGATGCGCTAAAACAGTGATCGGAAGCGCCAAAGTTGAAAGCACTAAAACAATGGCCAGAAGTGCTAAAAATTTTAATAGAAGCACTACAAGAAAACATGCCGAGAACCTCCATGATAATTTCCAGAAAATTTGCAAAATTGGGAAAAATTGGGGTTAATGCCCCACGGTGGGTGCCAAATTGTAAGTGTGAATAAGTAAACAAGATTAAAACACTTCTTAATATGAAATTATATCAAAGATTAATCAAATTGAATCAATTCAAAATAGTAATCAATTGAAAGCATCATATTGCTCTCTATCTCCAAAGATTTATTAAATCAAGAATTGCTCTCAGATTGTTAAGCACTATGATTGTTAAAATGACTATCTGAAGAACGAGATGATACTAATGCAATGATATGGAGCTAAAATACAATACTAGATGATAAATGAATTAAAATAGCATGACATGGACATGAAATAGATAATTGCAGCTACAAGAGGCAGCCATTGATGTGAAAGTTTGATTGCTTGATATTGGATGCTTGATTTCTTGATGCTTGAGTGCTTGAATTCCTGCAGAGTAAGAGTGCAAAAGTTAGATTATCTAGATCCTTTCTTGGTTCAATGAGGCTTTATTTGTAGATTTCCTGGCTGTAGAAATGCATAGGGAAAGCTTTGAGAGGCTTGGATTCAATTTGGAGGATTGAATGGTGAGATATGGAGGAGATTGAGAGAAAAATGGAGATTTTCTCTACCCATGAAAACACCAGGCAAGAGAAGAGGAAAGTTTGATGGAGGAGGACTGAGAGAAGATTTTGGAATTTGTTTTCAATTTGTCTCCAAAACTTCCCGTGAAGTTTCAAAGCATTAATTGTGACATATTTTAGACATGGTTTAGACATAGGATATCTAATTCATTTTTGAGAGAATATAGATTGGAATATTCCTTGTGCTTTAATTCAAATATTTTGATTTATTTAAATTAGCAAAAGAGGGATAAATAATTTAATAAAACAAACTATAGGATAGTTGTTTATTAAATTAAACAGAGGAAAATGACAATTAATCAATAAAGTGTTTTGATCTTTATTTAATTAATTTAAGATGGATGTGATAGATTGAAATAGGGATTTGATAATTAAATCGAACAAAGTATTTAATTTTGCTTATTTAATTAAAATGAATTTAAATGTGAACTATATAAATAAATATTTCTATTTATTCAAATAGTAGAGGAAATTAGGATAATTAATCAAATAAATCGTATTTAATTAATAGGATGCTCCAGACCAATTTTTAGTTGTATACAGTATGACCCAAATTTAGTGATTTGGGACTCATACGTATTGATTTTTTAGTGGCTAGAATATTCGCCAATTGACTAATAGTTGAAATTTGGGAATCCAAAATTGGCTAATAGTTTGAGTTATAAAGTGACTTGAATCGCCATAGTTTTTTTTTTTTAAATACAATCTTATTTAAATCACTAAAGAATTTATTTTAACTCAAAAATTCACCACAATTTTTGATACATGATTAGATTAGATTCACCTAAGTTTTATAAATTATAGTAGAAATCTATATTAATTTTCCAATAGTATATCATAATTATTAATTTCTTTAGGACCATATAAATCTAATATTTTAGTTTCCACCATTTATTTATAATATAATCTAATGGCCTTTGTTGTATTCCACAAGGTAAAATGTAGTTCCATGATCTGTAATGCTCTTGGGGCCCACAATTTTGGGTCTCATGATCATTATAAATTGTGGGTACATTTTACCTCATAGAGTACAATGAGGTTCGCTACATCAATGATCTAAAATAAATTTTGAGCCCCATGATAATTAGAGATCATGGGTACATTGTACCTTGTAAAATATAATGAGGGCCATTATATTATATTTTAAAATAATTATGGCAAGTAAATTTTATAGTCTACCCCTTGAATCCATTGATAATTTCCACCCTCGGGCTCCTACTTTTCCATGAGAATTATTTTTAGATTGGATGGATTCACCATCATAATTAATGAATTTTCCTATTATTTTTCAACATTCACCAAGATTTTCTACAAAATTTTAGTGATGTAAAAAAATCACCAATAAAATTAATATTTTTTTTTAAAAATGGGAAAGATTCGCCAATAGAAATAATATGTTTTCATAAAAAATTGAAAGATTCGCTAGGATTTTATATATTTTTTGAGTGGGGTTTCTTAAAGTTATCATTTCTCATACGCCACCTTGGATGTATGGGTCCCACCTAGGTTTTGAGGCCTTAATCCGGATTTCACATTAAATTAAACATTTCTTGACATTTGTGTCTCGAGCTTAGCCTAATGGGACTCATACGCCCCAACTAGAATATAAGTCCCACTTAGCTTAGACGTAAATTAAACTCAAATTATTGGCAAGATTTTATTCTCCTAGATTTGATGTCAACTTATAGTTTTGTAATTTTGAGAAATTTGGCATAAACAAGTATAAATACAAGGTTATTTCACTCATTTTTCACCTAGCAAGTTGAATAAGCATCCTTATAGAAAATTTGAGTTTAAAAGAGAATTCAAGAGTGATTATCAAGTATTTTAGAGCATTATTCAAGCATCATATTGAAGTCATCATGCATCATGTTTTTTTTTAGCTAACATTTGTGATGTAGGGTTTCATGATTAAAGCAAGCATTCAAATCAAGATCGATATCAATCAAGCAAGAGTCAAATATCCATATTCATGCTAGCCATTTCATACAAGTTTGTAGCATCTTATTCAAGGTTTTGGTGCATTGTAACATTTCATATTTTTTCATTCATCATTCCTCCATTTGATTTGATTTGATTTCAAGGTTTGATTACCAAAACGAGGTTTAACCAAAGCAAACCCCTACCCACTAACAAAACAACTTTTTTCCCTCTCTGTAGTGTGTGATTTGTAGATCTATATTGGAGATACATTGAGGAGAAATATTGGAAATAAGTTGTCAAGGTTTCAAAATTGTCAAAGTTGTCACCTTGTTTAGAAGATCACTAAAAGACACCTATAGAGCATAAGTTATCATTTCAAATCTAAAAATTAGGTCGAGAAGGAAGAGAATAGATAGGAGAGCTAATTTAGATCTTGACCTTCTGAGAAAAGATAAGTGGGAATGATACACCACTTTTGGTGTATGAGTCCTTGTACACTAATTTTTCCAAATTTTAGGAGTTCCAGACTTGTCACTACTAGATTTCTATTCTTACCCAAAAACCCTAACCTGGAACTAAATCACCCAGACTGGCGTATGAGTCCCAATGTGCATTAAATTAAAAAAAATAGCATTTCAGACCTTATTCCAAGCTTCTACAGGTTTTCAGGTGTGCCTCTATACTTTTCTACTTTATTGTTCTGATTTGCATTCATTTCTAGGTCTTTCATTTAAGTTTTGCATAGCATTAGGTATTTCATTATATCTTGTGTGTTACTAGTCTTTCCAGGCCCTAACTTGGTGGTGAACCCCTTTTTAGTCTCTAAACATACCTTAGGAAAACCTTTAGCAAATCTCTTTCCCTTATTCCATCCTTGGATTGAGATCTCTAGTGTTTCCTTGAGTGAAACTAAGTGAAATAAGCCCTTAAACCCTAGTGTTATATCTTTTAAAAGATTGGAGCCACCTATTTCCTTGTTTTCAGTATGTATATGTGTATGTATGTATGTAGAAATATATTTATGTATATGTATGTACATACTTATATTTATACATACATACATACACATGTATACATATAAATATATATACATATGGAATACATGTACACATATATGCATACATACACATACACATACACATACACATATATGTATGTTCATACATACATACACATACATATATACATATCAAGTCTCTTTGGATTTTCCATTTCTTATGTTGATCTAAGTTGTAGAACATTCTATTTCATAGATCTATAACTTTCTATCTAATTAGATATAAAGTTAAAAATATTTTTATTTTTTTCAAAACTTGATAAATTTGTAATTTGAAAATGTTTTAGTTTTGAAACATGATAAATTTTTAATTTAAATATATGTTTTAGTTTTGAAATTTTATAATAAAAAAATTAACATCATATATTTTGTTTTAATGATATTCATATCTCTTTATTTATATACATATATATATGGTTGATGATGATGGATCTCACCATTCTCCTTAGTCTGATCAACATGCTCAGGCTAGATCATATTGATATGAGGAGAGTATTGGGAGATTAGGAAATGAATTGAGATGTTTAGATTGAAAACCATTCACAAATCCCCTAATTTGGAGAATAGAGATATATTAGTCAATATTAGAGACAAGATTTTATGAATTATTGGAACAATTTGATCATTCAATCTTTATGATGATATGAGCATTGAGCAGTTTTATTCATCTCTTTCTAGGAGTGTTATTGGTACATAGAAATGGAGAGATGTTAGAAAGTTAGTTTCAAAATAAAATGTGTTTACCATGTTCCATTTTTATAGAGGAAAAAATAGAATTAGAGGATATATGGTGACGAGGTGTGTATAAGATATTTTTACTCCATTCATATATCCTAGATGGTTGGCAGCTTATCATAGATGGCCTCACAATGATGAGCTGCCACAATATTTTGTTAAATAGTTATATGCAGATTTTCATTTAGAGATAGATGTGGACTACAAATCTTATCTTGAGCATGTTGGACAAGGTAGAGACAATTTTTTTGACAAACCTCTATATAGATGTTGAGATTTTCCATCACTCATGATTGTAGACATCGATAGTGTCATTTTCTTCAAAAAGAGGCTTTGATACTAATTTTTTTATTTCCCATCGTGAAACATAACCATCTGTAATATTCTCACATTGAACAATATTTACATTTTCCTCAATGCAATCAACACAAAAACATGATTTTTTTTTCTCACATTAACTGCATAAGGCCTGCTACCTCCCGTTGTCATGATTTGATGTAGACTTCTAATACCATTAATTGTTTGATAATTATAATGATTTGATTTATCAATGTCTCTAAATTACAAACATCCAAGTGATTAATTTAAGTGAATATATATATATATATATATATATATATATATTTGAAAATTCAATTAAATCATGTACACACACTTTAAAATTCAAATAATTTTTTTTGACTAGATGTACCTATAACTTCCTAAAAATACTGTGTGTTGTATGTTGAGTCGCAAGAAAAAAAAATGACTTTTGCACCATTCAACAATTTTATTTGAATTTTGTGTGGCATTACTTGCAAGTACACATGTTGGGAAAATTTGTCACCTATTACTTGAGGTTTAAGAATTTAATGTAGTTTAAGTAGATTTTTTTTTTAAATATCTAGATTCCATATATTTGTGTTACCTGCAATTTCATGTTGACGAAGTGCACACTTCACACATGCTCTTACTCCATCGTGATCTCCTTTTCCATGTCCACTCTCATAAAAATTCCACAAAACTTTTGTGTCACATCTAGCATGTTGAGGGATTAACCAAAAAAAACTTTTGTAGACTTAAATTGTCCTATGAAGTTACAAATAATCACATTCAAACCAAATTAGTTTCTAAAAACTAGATATGCATGTACACATATATACACATGTATACATGCGACATATTATATATAAGCAATTGAATAATATAAGTCTCAAAGTTAAAAGTAAATAAATTTAAAATTTAAATAAACAACACTTACCATCACATACATCAAACAATATCCAATGTTCAACATTTATGCCACGTCGTCTCAGTTCTTCAAAAAACATTCTGAAACAATGAGCTACATAGTTTCTATCATGACCTGTATCATCACTAATATAAAAGTGAACCTCTTTTATGATAATTCGATCATCTTTGCTACTTTGTATACCATCTACATGAATCAAAATACCAATAGAAAAATTTCACAAAGATTGCAAATTTCTCTAAATGATAATATTGACTTTGAATCTCAGTTTGAGGAACAAATATATAGTTCTTAGAGAAATCTATAATAGAGAGAATACAACCTGGTGGAAATAAATTCTTTGAATCATGAAACTTTTTAGCTTGTCACCTTGCACCATAACAATGTTGGATATGTGGATATATAATATTGTGAAATTTATTCATAAATTCATTGTAAGGGAATAAACTTTCTTTGAGAACAATTTTTTTGGCCTTGACTCCTGACTTTGTTGAGTATTTATCATATTCAAATCTCTTTCAAATAACTTGTATTTCAATACTATCAATTTGTAAAAGATTATTCAAATTTCCACAATCATTAAATATATTTTTTATACACTGAACATTGAATTCATCTGAATCTTCTAATTTTTTGCATATAATAGACCACAAATTGTGTTGTGCTTCTAGGGATGACTATATTTTGATCAATTACTAACATAGATTTTTTATATGATTGTAGGTGTAGATCAAATTCAACATGATTTTGACAACAAGTTTCACGTACTTTATTTATATGTACAAATGATGGTCATAGTGTCTCAAACATCCTTTGAAAAATCTTCACATTTGAAAATTCTTGCTTGAATGCTTCAAAAAGTTCACTTTGTGTTGTATCTATAAAATGTTTTGGATGAGAAATTTTTGTACCATCTTCACCTATTCTTTGTATAGTATCCATTATATTGGAAGAAACATGAGATTGGTTGGTCCAATATTCAACCACCTATTTCTTTACATCTTCTGAAATTCTATCTTTTCAAGGGACCCTACAAATATTTACCCATTTTTTCTCAATATGTTCATCTATTTAATTTATCTTTTGAATATACCTTTGAATAGTCTCCTAGAAACATTTAGTAATTCATAAATTTCTTGAACTTGTCTTCTATGTGATAATTTCTTACTAGAAATTATAGTCATCAATGCTCTATGTGCAACACTTGGATCACTAGCTCGACTCTTGTTTTCAAAACAATTCAATGATTCTTTCAAGTTTTCAACAATTGTTTGTTTTAATTAACTTGATGAATTTTTCCTATTATCAACCTATAACAACTCCAAAATAGGGGTCATTTCTTTTCGCCTAAATAACTTTCCAAATAATTGTGCTTTTCCAATTACAGATTTTTCTTCAAAAAACTCATCCCATATTCTTTTAGATTGTAATTTTACTATTCTTTAAGATAACATATCTTTAGATGAAATATTTTTGAAAAGAGAATTCCCATCCATCTCCATCATATTTTCCATACCATTTTTTTTTTTTATATTTCTAGGTTCAATTTGTTCGTGTACTTGTACATCACCTTGATCATCAATAATTTCTATGGGTTGTTCTTGAGTATATTTTCCTTCATCCGCTCTTATCTTCTTCTCTCTTTTTCAATCATACTTCCTCATCCTAGTCCTTTTACTCACCATCATAAATTGCATACAAATTTCAATTCACCTACATACAAATGTACATGCATTCTTTCAATGAATGTAGTTAATATTGCATAACTAGAACACTAAATATTGTTCATTTGTTTTAAATCCAAATTTAAAAAAACAAAATAAATTATAACATTGGTTTTTAAAACATAATGAGCTCATATATTTATACTATAAGAACTCTATAATCTCAAGCATCATCTAAAATTCATATATAGGAAAAATTTATGTGTACACAACATGTAATAAATAATTAACATGAGCCACACACTAGACTATTATCTAGTATCTTTGTATTGACATAAAAAAAATAACACAAACATTTAAATAAAAATAAAGAAAAGACAAACAAAATAGGTCTTAACTAATGATATATTGAATGAACTCAAGTCCCCAAGAAGATTACAAACATATTATCATCATACTCAAATTTTGAATTGTTCGAACTTGAATATAAGGGTCCTAAATTACTTATGTTACATTTATCTAGTGATATATAGGATGATAAGGTTCATCAATTAAAATTTCTTTAAATGTGTATAAATTGTAAAATAAAGGTTCATCAACTAAAATTTATTTAAATACATAAATTGCATTTACATATCATGAGCATATTTGGTATATATCACTTGAAAATATTTAGCATGTAACTAGATTTACACTAGATCATGATATCACTTACTATCACCCTTAAATGCATCAATATGTGGATCTTTCTAATAAAATGAATACTATAAAACATAGAAAGAGAAATGTCATGCTCAAAATACCTAAATGTGTAGATCACTATCTCATATTATAAATTTGACAAGACATTCAAGATCATAATTTTCAATATCACATTTGATAAGGAAATCCAATTAATCATCATTAATAAGGCATGCCATGGAGATCTTTGAACCATAAAAAAATTTTAGAGACAAAGAAGGGGTAAATTAAATTACACGTGTACTAAACAACCCTTTTTGTATTCAAAGAAGGGGTATTGTTACATGTATCATGTGCATCAACCCTTAAAATGTATTCAAAGAAGATATCTCATTATTTATAGAATTAGATTTAGATAGCACATGAGATAAAAAAATAATGTGTTCACAAGAAATATAAACTATATCTAATATCTTGAGAATCACATGATGAAGCATCTAGCAATGAGGAACTCTAGAGGATACTTGAGAAAAAGGGGAATCTAAATTTGCACAAGTAGTTCAAGAATGTATATTGTAGGGTATGTGAAATTATGTTTGAATAAAACTTGTATATTGTAGGGTATGTGAAATTATGTTTGAATAAAACTTGGGCAAGATGTGTCAACCTAATGCAAGAGCATGGGAAGACTTGTACTTACATGACATGTTTGGAAAGATCTAGTCAATTTCAATGATTTAAAATATAGATGGACAAGGTAGTCACATCTAAAGGAGAGGATCCATAGAAAGGAATCAACATTGCTTTCAATAAAATCCAATTGAGTGAGTGGGCATGAGAATAATTTAGAGAATGAAAAAAGATCCTTAGCATAAATAAATGAGGAAAGAGAATGGAACACATAAGTGCTACAAGAAATAAGTTGGAGCCTAAGAAAAGTTCACTAACATAGAGGAAGTTCTACCTAAAGAAGGTGCAGAGGTGTCCACAAAATACAGATAAGTCCAAGGCATAAGGAGGATGTACACTCGAGAATAAGAGGAAATATTTCAAGAAAATAAATTGGAAACTAAAATGAATCCAAGTAGGGAAGATAAGAATGGAACCAAATAGAAAATATAAAATAAGTGTGAAAATTCACAACAAATAATGTGTATTAAAAGACCTAAAATATAAAGAAATATATTATTAAGGTATATGGAAGAATGGGTGAGGGGGTTCATAATATATGTATGACATAGAAAAAAGTGAAAAGTAAAAATGATACCAAGAAGAAGTGACATAAAAATTATTTATTTAACACATGTTTAAATTTTCTTGTGTCCAAATGTAATACAAAAGGTGTATTTGCATCATCACCATGCTAACTAGGAATGTGAAAATGCTCATAAATCCAATCTAAAAAGAATGGAAGAAAATATAGAATTAGTGATCAATAATAATGAAATCTAATCATTTAATTCATATATATCATATTAGGTGGTTTCTCAAGTTGTCATGGGTAACCTTGCTATCATCATGTAATGTAAGAAAAGATGATGAAGCATGAATGCACATACATGATCTAGGCTAACAAAATATCATAAATATGTATATTCTAAGCATCATAAGAGGTATATATCTAAATGAATATTGATAGGTCTCACATGAGCTATGGGAGGATGGTGATCATGAAACCTACCATAATGTATAAAATTAGGAAGGACATAAAAATAACACGTGTCTCTATGGACATATCTAATCATCATGACATGTAAAAGGAATATCATCATAAGATACACCAATCTCATGTATAAATTGAAGGGAGAAGTAGCTTTGAATCACATAATAAATTTCATGATTATCTAAAACACACTAGGTGAAGTTAAGCATATTTTACAAACTTCATAACTTACAAGTTTGTAGATGCACTTGAATGATCCAAAATTGTGGGTATTTGTACATGTGTATACCATAACCTAATAACCTTAGTTCTCAACCATATTCAAATGAAAAATAGTGAAACTAACTTCAAATACACTCATGAAAAGAGTGACATAATCAATTATAAGTTGAATACCAATGTACCTTTAAAAATAGCTCTCCTATTGTCAAAATACATTTTATTTTCTTGAAATAAGTCTTCTATTGTCGAAATAAGCCTTGTTTTGTCAAAATAAGCCTTCTTTTATCAAAATAAGCCTTCCTTTGTCGAAATAAGCCTTCCTTTGTATTTTACCAAAAAAAATTGAGTTGACAAAATCTAATATATATATGGACAGTTTTCGGCCTAAAAAAATTCAATCGACCACCTTTCTGTCGAGCATGTTCTACTTGAGAGGGTTTCGGCTAAAACTAGTCTATCCTAACATATCTAGTTGGCATCCTATTTCGTAGCCAACTCACCTATTTTAAGAGTTTTATGAAACATTCAACCTGAATAGAGTATTTATCCAGTCAGAATGATTTTTCTAGAAAAAAGAAAAATACCCTTTTGTGGAGCTTTGAGTGGTGAATCCAAATATGTAATTATTTTTAATATATTTTATTTTTAAAATAATGCAAGTAGGTTGTTAAATTTAAAAAAGAGGTTTATTAGAAATTGAAAAAAATAGTAAAACATATTAAAAAAAATTGAAAAATATATGGTGCACTAGAGGAGAGATTCCTCTTCAAAAGGGTATAATTTGTTTTTTGAAAATTATTAAAAAATAGACAATAGTTGGCGTCTAATGAAAATTGTCAAATTATGAAAAGTTTGACTTTAATACGTTATTAATGGATATTGAAGTTACCTGTTTGGAGAAAAAAATTTAGGGAAAAATAAAGTTTTTTTCAATTTGTTTCTTGATGTCCAGTAAACATCACTTTTTTTGAAATTTTTAGCATTCCAAAATCTATTCTTAAATTGATAAAAAAAAATTAAAATAATTTTTAAAAAATATGAAAAATTCCAAGAATAAACTTTATCAAAATTTCTACATTTCATTAGTTTATATCATTTTGAAATTCAAAACATAAAGACCACTTTTATGTGCTTGAAGTTCAAAATTATTTTTGTTGTTGGCCCATTCCTTTATAAAGTGACACAGGAACTTGTACTTTTACCCTCACATATGCACTCTACAAGAGATCTCTTTAGTAACCTCACAAATTTTATGTTCCATAGACTTCATTATCTATATGGATACAATCTTGAGTCACAATGTAAACAAATTTACTGATAGATCCCCTATAATTGAGAGCATGGAAAAAAATATTATTTTTGTCTCCTTTATTTAGCCATGTTTCTCTTTACTATTATCTCCAAAATATTTCTTCTCACAATTGAATCTCTTTGAGGTTCTTCCAAAAGGGATTTCTCTTTCACAAAGGCTAGTTGACCCATTCACTCTTTAATTACCACCACATTTAGCTCCATTTGATAATTTTCTCCAAACTTCTAACTAGAAATATTTTTAAAGATGGTAAAATTATAATTCTTAATGAATTTTTAACAAACATAAGTTTTTCCATAGTTTGTGTGTATTAAAGCCTCCAATTTATGGTGTTTTTTCCCACTAGCTTTGCAATCAAATAAAAAAATTTGGATACCTAAACCATACCATTTCAATGTTGAAGGAAATTTTCTTAGAGCTCAACCTTTGAAGTATTAAAAAGAGACTACGAATTGATCAAATCACAAAATAGGATCAACTAGGCTAGTGTAATTAGAAATTGTTGACCTTTTGTTAGACTATGTCAAATTCCCATTCTTAGGATAAATTATAGTTAGCCCATAGTGATTAGTGATCTTCATAAAATTATATCATTGATGTTTCACTATAAAAAATCCATGTGATTAGCTCCTTTTTTTGCTTCCACCCATTGTTTTAATGTATTTTTCTCCAATTTTTTGAAAAAGTCGGCACTATTTATTGGGCTGACACCATTTTTGGCATTTTTTGCACTGATCAAAACAAGTAGGTGCTAATTAGAACCTACTCTAGCACCTGATTTAGTGCCTACTTTAGCACCAAATTTAGGGTATGTGCAGGATCATGATGGGCCAAAAAGTGGCAATATGTAAGTGATATGATGGCCCATGTGGCCGACGACATTTTTTTTACCCAAAATTGATGAAACAAAAAGGGTTTTTAAAGGAGATTCTCAGATTTCCACCAATATAAACTATGATTTAATTTGAATTTAATAAATAATTATTAGTCATTTTCTATTTGAATTATGACTATATTCCCGATTGATAGGCTAATTGAAAAACACCTATAGATTTCAAATAGTATCAATTTTTTTGAATCTGAAACATGTGTCACATTCTATGCTTCAGATACTATAGAGTTAAAAAAATAAAATGAATTTCATGAAGTTTTGACCAAGTTCAAGTGGTCAAACATACAAGTTTTTCTATTTTCTAAAAATTGTAATAAAAAAATCATAATTAATTATTTACTTGGTAAGAAATTACAAAAAAATATGCATCACATCGGGACATGAGTCCTCTATTTATATATAAAATATTATAAAAAGACATTATAATTTTATTGTGGTTAGGGTGGTTAGACAAGCACCTACTTCTTATTTTTTCCCTGAAATTTAAGTACTATTGCATTGAAATTTAAAATTTTCACCAAATATATTTTTATGTCTTTTAAATAAACCTAGTAGTTTAGAAACTACATTCAATTTGCTATAGATTCTATTGTTACATATTTTTGAAATAATATAGATAACTTATTCAAATTTTTACGTCAAGTTACCTAACTCTGATTTTCTAAATTTGTATTGCCACTTAAGGACCTACTTTTTCCATGATGATCCTGCACATACCCTTTAGCATCGGGTTTAGCACCGAGTTTAGCATTGGGTTTGGCACCATATTTAGCACCAGGTTTAGCACCAGATTTAGCATCAAGTTTCACAATAGATTTAGCACCAGATTTAGCACCGGATTAGCGTCTAATTTAGCACCTAATTGTTCTAATCTAGCAAGGATTAAGGGTTAAGGGATTAGGGGTGTTAGAACAAAAAATACTTCCCCAATATTCACTGGCCTTCAATTTCTTGTCTACATTTCACTTGCATCAAAAGATCCCTCAACCCTCAACCCTCAACCTTAAACCCTAAACCCTAAACCTCTATACCCTCTACCCTATACATTGGACTCTCAACTCTAATCCTTTAACCATATACCCCCAAACCTATACCCTAAACGCTCTACCCTCAACCCTTAAACATCAACCCTAAACCATTAAACCCCAAACCCTCAACCCTTAAACCTTCTACCATCTACCCTCAACCCTAATCCATCAACCATATACCCTCAACCCAATACCCTAAACCATCAACGCTATAGGTCCTCAACTCTAAACCGTCCTCTTCCCTCTACCCTCAACCCAATACACTCTACCCTCTACCCTCTACCCTCAACCCTCAACCCTTAAACCTTTAAACCCAAGTAAAATCTCTACCCTAATCCCTCAACCCTTAAACCCTTAAACCCAATTAAACTCTCTACCCTAATCCCTCAGCCCTCAACTCGTAATCCCTCAACCCTTAAACCATCAACCCTCTACCCTCAACCCTCAACCCTTAAACCCTAATCCCTCAACCCCTATACCCTCTACCATATACATTGGACCCTCAACCCTAATCCTTCAACCATATACCCTTAAACCTATACCCTAAATGCTCTACCCTCAACCCTAAACCATTAAACCTTCCACCCTCTACCCTCAACCCAATACCCTAAACCATCAACCCTATAGGTCCTCAACACTATACCCTCAATTCTCAACCCTCTACACTATAGATTGGATCCTCAACCCTCATATATCTTTGTCCCTCCCTCCTCTTCTCTTTGTTGAGAAAATGTGTCTCAAAGTCACTGGTATAACCCTGGTTCTATCACTAATTGGCTCATAATTGAATTAGTGTTACTTACTTACTTATACCTCTATACCGCTAGGTGATTGTGAGAGAGGTGTGGTAGCATGATTACCGCCATACCGTAGGAGTCTTCTAATTTTCGAGCGGTAGTGCGGTTACCACCATACCGCGAGACCCTTCTTGCTATCTAGTGGTAGTGCGATTACTGCCATACTTCGAGCCTTCTAGCTATTGAGCGATATACCGCCACCCCGCAAGATCCATTTGGTTGTCTAGCGAAGGTGTGGTGTATGGTGAATGAGTGCAGACTTGGTTGATTGCTGAGGTGTACACTGAATAGTGGAGGTGGTCATTCGATGACTGGGAAGTTTGATAGTTTCTCAACAGAGGAAACTAAACTGAACCATCTGTACAGAGAACAAATCAATTATGGTTGCTGCTATACATTGCAACATACTATAACTATTATGGGTTCGATGTTTGGGTGATTGAATGATCAGTGGGTGTTATTCATTGTATTTTGTATATGCATTGTAATAGTGAAACATAACGAAGCATGATCAGAATTTAGTTTTTACAAGGTTGATCTGGGAAATGTTGCTACTATGAGATTGATTATCTAAGATTGATTGACAGTTCAATGCAACAGTGTCTTTGCAAAGTCACAAAAGGATGTGCTTAAAGAGAAGAAAGAAAATTTTCCTATTGGGGCAAACTCTTTGGAATTTAGACTTCCAGCAGAGAAGACTATTCTCTGGCATCAAAGGCTCAATAACATTGGTGAAAAAGGCTTGAAATCCTTGAAAAGTAAAAACTTGGTTGAGGGGCTTGATGATTGTAACCTGGAATTTGAATTTTGTGAATAATGTATATATGGAAAACATCATCATGTTTCATTTTATTCTAGTCCTTATAAATCTTCTGGTATACTTGACTACATTAATTTTGATATGTGTGGTCTGGTGAATGTTCCTTCGTTATCAAAATCTAAATATTATATTTCTTTTATTGATGATTATTCGAGAAGGGCAAAAAAAGTAAATCAGAAGTTAAAATTTTTGAGTAAAGGATAAAAAAATGTTTTAAAAGGATAATATGAAGATAATAGTATGATCTTAAAATTTGAGAATTAATAGCATTTGAATTAAATGGCATTTTTATCTTCTTTTCAATTAAAAATTGTAATATTTAATTTGTAAAATATTATAAAATAAATAAATAATAATAAAATCTATATGTTGAATATTAAGCATTATTTAGAATTTATTTTTCACAATAATAATATGAATGGTTTGGAAGAAATGCAAGAGGTAGATCTATTTTAATTAAAAAAAATCTTATGGTGCAAGGAATCTAATGTAATATCACAATCATAATTTTGTTTTAAATTATAATAATTAAAATCATAATTTAATGATTAAATTATATATTTAATTCATATTCATTTTAGTTTTATTTAAATAAATATATTTTTTTATATATTTTAAAATTAAAATTAATAATTGTTAAAGATATTTTTCATTTTTTTATTTTATATAAAATAACATCAATAGTTTTTTATTATTATTTGAACATACAAATTAATAAATTTAATAGATAATAGTAATTTTTTATTATAAAATATATGTTTTTTGTTTTCTAAATTTGTTTGAATATTAAAAGATTCAATGATTAAACATATTTGAGTTTTTTCACATCAATATTTTTGCCCCCATGATGAGGTAGAATAAAATACCCAAGCCCTAATTTTCAACTCTCATTTTCACTTGGTTTTTCCAAGCTCCCTTGCCCTGCACATGTCGCCATCATCAGAGTTTGAAACCTCGAGCTTTATGAAGGAGTCTCTATCAAATTTCTCACTACTTTTGAGAGTTTTCTTCACAAAAAATTCTTTTGAGACCGAATCAGGTAAATCTTTCATGGTTCATCATGTGTTTTCAAAGACATTCCTTCTCGGATTCTCATGAATTTTTCTCTTGCTTTACTCTATCTAAGCCTTGCTTGTCTTGAGGCTGACATCAAAGCACTTCTGGAGCTTGCATTTATTTGAACAACAAGAAGTTGAGTAAGTTTCTATGTGCCATTTCTCTGTATCTTACCTCTATTTTCTGTCAAAACAAGCTCGATTTGGATTCAATAGATACGAATGAATGGGTGTTTTGTTTCTACCATGCATCCTTATTTTGAAACCCTTTTATCTTGGATCGAATTCTCTAGAATTAGCTCACTATTAAAAGAAATGAAACAAATCATACTCTCCATATTTGGTTTGATCAAATGATGAAAGATTTTTTTATTTCTGCATTTTTTCTCTTTCCTAGTGATAGCTTGGCCACGACCTCTCTAGAATATTTTTTCTATTTCCAAAAAGAACAAAGTGTAAAATTTTCTTTATTATATTTTTGAGCCTCCTTCATGGCTCCATGACTATGGCCATGGGCTCTATTCAATGGCATTCTAGGTTTGTCTTTGATCTGGGGTTTTTCGAAAACCCGTGACTTCTATTGCAGATGTGAGCTCTTAGAAAAATGAGTGCAAGCCTTTTGGCACAATCTTTGACTTCTTAGAAAGAAAAATAAATCCTTCCAAATTTGGGGCTCATCCTAGAAACCCTAAACCATGGGTTTGTAATATTCTGCATATCCTTCTCCTTTCTTGCAAGCATTTTACATTTTCATTTTTCAGAACCCACTTCACAAGACAATTGCATTATTTTTTGTATGTTCATTTTTCTCTGAACATGACAAAAATTGAGATGATTGATGCAGAGCATGGTGGGCTTCAAATTTCTTCAAAGACACAAACACATATTTTTGCAAGATCACTTAAACATTCACAAATTTACTTTAATGAAACATGGTTTTCCAAGCTCCAAATACACCAAAAAGAGGTTTTAAGACACCAAACTCTTACTAAAAATTTACCACACCTTGAAAATCATAGAATTGATAGGTTTAAGCCAAAAAAAACTCTTAGAACACTAGTTCTTTCATTATTGCATTATTCATATTGAAGAAGACAATTTGCTTGTAGTGTTCCACATAGACAAAATTGGGTGTATCTCTTAAACCAAATTGAATCTCCAAAAAAAAAAAAAACATTTTCAAGAACCCATTTCTGCATTCTTAAACATATCAAAAAATAGAATGAGGTTATTTTGGAAAGAAACTCTCAAAAAATGATTGTCCCGCTGTCCTAGAGGCCTAATTTTGGTTCATATGCAAGAGGGTTTATTGGAAATAACTTCTCCAAACCACAAAACACTTTGCAAATTATTCAAACACCTTATAATAGGTCTTAAGATTCTATCCAAACCATCTCCAACCCTTTAACATTGCATTTGTAGAAAATCCCAACTTGTAGCTATGCCTTCATGCTCAACATTCACAAATTAATTTAATGAAACACGGTTTTAAGACACTAAACTCTTACTAAACCTTTACCACACCTTTAAAATCATATAATTGACATGATTAATCCAACAACACACTCTTAGAACACTAGTTCTTTCATTATTGCATTATTCATACTCAAGAAGACAAATTGCTTGTAGTGTTCCACATAGACAAAATCGGGTGTATCTTTTAAACCACGTTGAATCTCCAAAAAAAATAAAAATTTAAATAACCCATTTTGGCCTTATTAAATATATAAAAAAATAGAATAAGGTTGTTTTGGAAAGAAACCCTCAAAAAATGATTGTCCTGCTGTCCTAGAGGTCTAATTTTGGCTCATATGCAAGAGGGTTTATTGGAAATAACTACTCCAAACCACAAACCACTTTTCCAACACTTAAAAAATATTATAATATGTCTTAAAATTCTATCCAAACCATCTCCAACCCTTTAACATTTAATTTGTAGCAAATCCCAACTTGTAGCTAAGCCTTCATGCTCAAAATTGATGAAAAATCACTAGGGCAACAATAGAACTCCTATAATTTGACTACTCCTCCACTTGAAAACACCACCAACATTGAAAAAAACCTAAACTAACCCATTCCACTTATTTATAGAGGTCTATATGGGTGGAATGGTGTTTTATGCTTTTATTTGACTCTCAAACCCTTAAAATGAGGGTTTTTGGACTGCCCTTAGAAAAATGGCTCTAAAAAGCTTAAAACTCAACGAAATTAACTCAAACAAGATTTATTTGAAATATAATTCAAATCTCTATAAAAAAAAACCAAAATAAAAGCTTGAGAGTATTGTACTAACCAATACCACACCTAAGAACAATAATAAAATGTTAAAATCTGCAAAATAGGGTACTATTATTCAAAATTTATTCAAGATACAATGTACTCTCTTTTTCCATGCCTTCAAAAGGATATTTAAAGGTGTATATAACAGTTATCTAACTACCCCTTCAGTTAAAATCAACCAAGAAACTTCCCTTTACAAAATGACTCTTCACATTCCACTTTTTTGTATTTTGCAATTTTGCATTTTTTTGCTACAAATGAGAACTTTTGCATTTTGACTTCATAGACCTCATAGAAACCTATTAATGACTCAAATGCTTTTAAAATGGTTCAAACATGACCTTTTTAAAATCACAATATGATGAAAACTCAAATTTTACAAATTTTCGCCATGGAGGCATGAAGTTACATGGTGCTCTGCACCAATGATATGGTTCACAATTATGAAAATAAACATGGTTCTATTTCCTTTTGATGTATGTAACTGTAATTTTATTTTTCTTGTTCTTAGAAATAAAGTTGTGTTCTCTTTCCACAATTCCATTGATCTCTTCATCATTCCCCAATAATTGAATAACATTATAGAAGCATAACAAAGAGGCAGTCTTAGGTATTAGATATATGGTATGTTTCATAACACATTGCTTAGGCCATCCACTGGGGGAATGAAAATTATCCTTGTATAAGTAATGTATTGGAGGATTCAGTTCAATAATATTCTTCACCATGAACTTCATATGCCACTGGAATATATTTTTACAACATAAAATCCTATTTTAAGCATACTAATTGAAACTTCAAGGTCAAGTGAACAATTTTGTATTAGATTTTTTATTTTAGAAATTTTGAATATTATGTGGCTGAGAAAGCTTTTCAAACAACTTTATTATGTTGTGGAGCCAAACAGTTACCATGGCATTACTTTTATGATCAAATTTATGCATGTCTTCTGAGCTTCTTGATTTTTCTCTTGTATAAGCCTCTAAGAAGCTTCTCAGGCTACTAATTTTTAATTAGTTTGCAAGGAATTTTTTTCTCTTTATTTTCCAATTTCCTATTTTATAGGGAGTTATGGTCTATTTCTTTCCAATCACAAGGTGCATTTCAGTGAGCTTGACCATTCTAAATTATTTAAATGTAGACACCATATGGTCGATGTTGAATGCTATTGCTGCTCCAAGGCACTTTGACTTCTTCCTTAGATAGTGAGATTCCCTCAAGACATGAATGTGGTTATCATAGCTCTAAACACACATTTCAGCATGAAGAATGCATCAATGTGTAGTAGAATTTGTAAAACATTTGTCTGTGATTATGAATGTTTTAGATTGTTACATATTCATGGTCATATTCTCATGATAGATTCCTTTGAAACTTGTGACAGGTATGTATTTGAGGACCAAATTGATTTTATTGAGGAATTGATACTTGAAGGAGAATAGGTACTTTAACAAATTATCTCATATGTTGATGTTTTGAATTGTATATCAAATATCTTCTTTTGATTTAAATAGTAGTAAGATATATGTTTCTTGCTATGGTTGATTGGACTAAACTTTAGAGAAAAAATGAAAAATGTTTTGGAGTTTTATATGTATTTTTGTAAGACTTTCTATCTTTACATCATAGATTATGTATTATTCACTTTTTTTTTTTCTTAATTTGCTCATTATTGATGTTTTATCCTAAATCATGCTAAGGGTGATGATTTTGAAAAGGATTCTAGGGAAAAAAAATGTCACACAAACTCTAGGTGGGATGCATTTTCTTGATACCTGAAATGAGTGTAGCATTTAGCTATAGAAGGCATAAGAAATAATTTTGTTCCATAAATTGTTTAACATATATTATATGAATCAACTACTTTCAATTTTCATTTTACTCCACTTAAATTAAATTAATCCTCATTCGCAATCATCAAGCCGCTGGAAGGAACATTGTTTCCTTTTATTTTATTCTTGACATAGCAGCAATTAAAAGTTTTCATGTTATTTTCAAAATTGTTGGTTATTTGATGATAGCTTAAATTTTCTTGCAATGGTTGTATAGGATGAAAACAATAGCCATATCAAATTCCTTTTGCCCAAGTCCTACTCTCTCAAGGTTAACAATCTCAATCTCACTAATAGTGATTACTAAGAAAGGTAATTCCACCAACTCTACCAAACAGTTTACCGTAGGAACAATAAAAGTAGATGCTTTGAAAGTAACTCCATGAAAACCAAGCTCTCTAAATGGTATACCAAACTCTAGTTCAAAATATTTTAGATGAGGTTGCTCCCATAGCTTTGTTACTCGCTTGACAAATCCTTGAAACTTTGCATTGATTTTATTTTTCCTATCCCTCTCTTGTTGTTCTTCCTCAATTTCATCAGGATCATACATTGACCTTCTTGCCCCTCCTAAAGTTAGGATCAAATCCATTACCTCCACATAAAATTGGACATCCTTGATCTTCTTGGTTCACACCATGATATGGTTATGCAAATGAAAATGAAGCAAAGTAATCATCTCCTTTTCCACTGGCTAGAAGAATGCATGCTTAATGTTTTGATACATGATATCAAATCCATCTTTTGCTCTCATGGTTGAATACCAAAATCCATTATGGTGGGCCTCTAGAGTTCCAGTCATCTTTCTTCCTCTTCCACCAAATGCTAGCATATTTTACTAACATTTATTAGAATTGTTGCATTTTTTACATTATTGGAATGACATATTAGCTGTAAGCATGTATAATAAGAAGTGATAAAGAAACATAAGAGAGTGAAGGAAAATATAAAAAACATGTATAAAGACTTGACATACCTTAAAAATGGAGATTTGAATGGATAAACTACACAATTACATGTGTGGTTTTTTTTTCTTCTTGCATCAAACTCCTTAGAAATTTTAGATTTTCACAAGCTTGATTCCTTTTCAACGTTTAATTGTATATAACTCTAATAGAATTACTAAAAAATATACAATTAACCAATGCATAATATTAAATTATAACAATTCAATCATAATTAACATTGAAACCCTACAAACATTGAAACTTGAGTTGATATAATCAAATTTGATGTAAAAACTCTATTATTTCCTCCTTAAGTTGGAAAACTAGAAAAACATGGTGGAAAGTTGATGCAAAGGTGGTGGAATGTGTAAAAATTGTATGTGTTATTCCTAATAGTACCAAAAGGATTTTTTTTGTTAGAACATGTGTAGAAGAAAGAGAATAACATTGCATGTGGGTATGGATCATGGGTTTTCTGACTATTTTACCATTTTTAGACCAAGAAAAAATGTGCTCATATTATAACATGAGTGCATTTTAGCTTTCTCTAAAAATAGTCATATTTGAACTTCTCCAAAACATGCTCATGTTATGAAAAAGTTGATTTTGTAAAGGTTTCCTAAGTCTTATCATGTGTCAATATGGGTTTGGGTTAGATACTATGAACCCCAATCCTATACTTGCACAAACATGAGAAACAAACCCATTATTAGAATGAAATGCAAGTAAGAACAAGGAGGGGCAAGAAGGTCAATGTATGATCCTGATGAAATTGAGGAAGAACAACAAGAGAGGGATAGGAAAAATAAAATCAATGCAAAGTTTCAAGGATTTGTCAAGCGAGTAACAAAGCTATGGGAGCAACCTCATCTAAAATATTTTGAACTAGAGTTTGGTATACCATTTAGAGAGCTTGGTTTTCATGGAGTTACTTTCAAAGCATCTACTTTTATTGTTCCTACGGTAAACTGTTTGGTAGAGTTGGTGGAATTACCTTTCTTAGTAATCACTATTAGTGAGATTGAGATTGTTAACCTTGAGAGAGTAGGACTTGGGCAAAAGGAATTTGATATGGCTATTGTTTTCATCCTATACAACCATTGCAAGAAAATTTAAGCTATCATCAAATAACCAACAATTTTGAAAATAACATGAAAACTTTTAATTGCTGCTATGTCAAGAATAAAATAAAAGGAAACAATGTTCCTTCCAGCGGCTTGATGATTGCGAATGAGGATTAATTTAATTTAAGTGGAGTAAAATGAAAATTGAAAGTAGTTGATTCATATAATATATGTTAAACAATTTATGGAACAAAATTATTTCTTATGCCTTCTATAGCTAAATGCTACACTCATTTCAGGTATCAAGAAAATGCATCCCACCTAGAGTTTGTGTGACATTTTTTTTCCCTAGAATCCTTTTCAAAATCATCACCCTTAGCATGATTTAGGATAAAACATCAATAATTAGCAAGTAAGAACAAGGATTCCCCATTATTATTATTTACTCGCTCTTTTATTCCTCCTCGTTATTTAAATAAATAAATTTTATTTATTTATTTAAATACATCTCTAATTTCCTATGTCTCTCTATAGTTAAATAAATCCCTAAATTTATTTAATTATTATTTACTTTAGTCCTTTCCATCTATAATTAAATAATTTTCATTAATTATTTAATTGTCCTTTTGTCTTTTCCTCCAAATTTAAATAAAATCATTTATTTAAAGTCCCATTCCCATTTTCCCACCAAGTAAATAATTAAAATAAAAAGTTTACTATCCTAGCCCCACTTGTTTTGAATTAAATTAAATTTTAATTCAAAAGGTCAACACTCCCTCCTAAATCAAATAATTTTAAACTCTTATTTGATTCCCCCAACAATCTCTTTTTTCGTGCCCAATATCCTCTTGTCACATGCATTCTTGTCCATTGATTTAATTTTCCTAAAATTAAATCATCGCCCTCTATTTTAAATTTTACACTAATTCTACCCTAACCGTAATTGCTAGTTGTCACATTCAATCTCATCCTTCCATCTTAGGGCATTTGTCAATTGTCAATCCACACAAATTTCTAAGTACACTTGCAATTTCTTAGTTGAATCCTTCAATATTTTGCTAGGTCTTTGTCATAGGTCATAGTTGCTCACTAAAATATGAGGGCAAATACTATTTCCAACAAAATGGAGAGGGGCAATGGAGATGAATCATGTAGTGCATGAAGTTTTTTGTGAGATTGTTCATTGGTTTATGCTTTTATGTTCCATTGTGCTTCATTGTTAGCTAGGGTTTAGTTTGTTTATGACATATTATGCTAACCTGAATTTTTCCTTAGTTACAATACTGATTCACCTCCTCCCCGTCCCTCTTAGTACTTTCAATGTTCAAAAAAATTGACTAACTGTGCTTACGATAATCAATTCTATGGAGGAATCTTTAGATTTTTTTTTTGTGTCAAGATGGGGGTCCTAGTCAAATGACACTTTGGGAAGAAAAAATTAAAATAGAAAATCAACTCCAAAATGCAATCTATCACTTAGATTTAGTAGATTAAGCATAAAACTAAAGGAACCAACAAAGTTTCTAGAAAATCTAGAAGAGATAAATATTGTGAACCTATCACAAAATGATATTTTTAGAAGTTGTCTGAGGACTCATTCACCCTATGGCGAATGGGTTCTTTGTAGGGATTTTCAAAATTGCTTTTTGGGTCCTCTGCTCTTGTGTATGCACTTTTAGATTCCTAGGTTTCATAGTCAGATAGTCAAAAATAAATCCAAGATCTGAGATTCTGTGAGATAACAAATACAATTTTGAAATTTTACAACTTTGAGATCTTTAACTTTTTTTCAACCTACAAATTTGCAACACACAAAGAGAGGGGAAAAATGCTTTTTTTTTGGTGAATTGAGTTTTTCCTTCGTAAAACTCTATTTTGGTAATTAAACCTTTAAATGAGATAAAATAACATGAAAGAGAGAATGAAGAACGAACAATACAATGTTGTAATTCAACAAACCCTTGAATAACATCTGGAAATATAAAGTCTTGATGTTGATCTTGCATGAAATGGCTTCAATGAATGTGGAACTTGATTCTTGAATCTTGCTTTGAACACTTGAACTGGATCTTGAAACTTACATCACAATGTTAGCTCCAAAAACATGCATGATTGAACATAACTTTGATATGATGAATGGATCTTGATTGCTGCAAAAAATGATAAAGAAATCTTCTCTTGAATGCTCTTGATCATCAACTTTACTATAATTTTTCTCACTTGAAAATCTTAGATGAAACTTAGTGAAATAATGTTATATTTATAGATATGCATCCTTAATTTCTTGAAATTGAAATATCACAAGCCGACATTGAAATATAGATTTAAAAATGTTAAAATACTGCCAAAAATATAATTTAAATTTAGGTACTATGTCTAAGGGAGGACCCATTTTCCCATGGGTTAATGGGTTCTAGGTCCCTAAACCTAGGACACACATTTCTAAATGAGAAGTGTTATGCTAAGGCATTAATGAATGTTGGGTTTCCTCTTTGGAAAATGTAATAAATAGGGTTGGAAAATGAATTAAAGGGCTAATTAAGGAAATATAAAGCTCAATTAATTAAATGAGTCCTAAATAAGTGTGAAAGTGTAAAGGGGTACACTTTACAACACTAAATTAAGGCACAATTAAGTCCAATTTAACTAAGAGGGCCTAAACAAGTGTGAAAATGTAAAAGGGATACATTTTTCTATAGTTCAAACTGCAAGATATCCACCTCAACACTCTCCTTCACAATGAAAGAGATAGTCACATGCTCATAGTCTATTCTAGTGGTATCATTAAATAATGTGGGTCAAGACGTGTCCCCACTCTATCTTGTGTGAAGCCCCAACCTCTACCCTGGAACTCCTACATGTCAAAATAGTTTGGGATTTTAATAAGGACAAACTCACAATAGGGTTTCCTCAAAAAATATTATGGTCCCTCATTATTGTTGTATGGAGGATGGTCAAAAACCATCCACCACTTATCCCAAAAATTGTTCTTTATCCCTTGGTGGTTGCACCAATGGATAGGGAACCTCTTGCATGCACCATGTAAGGGTTGATTCATTCTTGGGTACGTGAATAGTGCACACAAGTCAGATTTCAATTTTTTTGTCTTTAACTTTTTTATATGATAAATGTTCTTTATAAAATTTCCCGCTAACTGAATCTACATGAGATATTATGGATTAAAATGATTGAGTGAGGGCATTCCTATGCAATTTTATTCTTGTAGGATCTCTCAACCTTGTAATTAACTCCTCAATTTTGTTTTTATTATTTTCAATTTGTCCCAATATATTTTCTTGTGTTCCTAGACCATGATGAGGAATTCTAGGAGGTGTATATTGAGCTTTTTCTTTAGGATGGATTTTATCATGAGGCTAATTATAATTTTCAATATTTTTGGGTTCATTCACAATTCCTAAAAATTAAATAAATATTCATTAAAAACATATTCAATCTACCTATTTAATATAAAATTCACACTTAAAAACTGAAATAACTTACTCCTTCAACCTCCACAATGTCATGGCAACATTTTTTTGAAGAATTAGTGAAGATTTAAAGCAAGAAACAGGGATTCCTAGAACACAATCATGCTTTGAAGGGTTTGAAAGCCGTGGGTAGATTTTTTGTTTGACAAAGATATGATGAATGAGGGACACTTTTTTCTTTTTAATTGCTTAACTAAGCAATAAAACAAGCATGTTATAACACACTTGTGACATTTATAAGTGAAGCAATAATGTGACCACACTATAACACACTGACATTATGGCTTTCATGGAGCCAAAAAGTGGGGTGGCCATGTTTTGGTCCCCCATCTTTGTACACCCCCCTAATGAGAAGATATACATTATTTCAATAAAAACAATTGGATGTTATGCAAAGTTCATAATTTTCCTTCTAGTTTTCTTTTTTGTAGATTACTAATATTTATGTCCCTAATAGCTATGTTTTCAAAAAATAATTATGCAGAGACCACATAGTTTGATTAATGACAGAGTTGATTACTGATGAGATAGATGGGCAAATGGATTGTCATTGCGACGGACGCCTAAAGGACTGACCTAAAATCTCTCGGGGGATGATCAAAGATAAACATTGCCTATGTTCAAGCTCAGAGATGACGTAGTTTGGCTGATGAAATACTTGATTATTGTTGAGGTAGATAGGCGAATGGATTTCCATTTCTATTGCGATGGACGCCTTAAGGACTGACCTATGATATCTCGAGGGATGATCAAAGATCAACCTTGCCTACGTTCAAGCTCAAAGATGACGTAGTTCGGTTGGATGACTCTACTGACTTGATTTTTTGGATTTTCGACATGATTTGGATTTTGATATGATTTGGATGTTTTTGGATTTTCGATGGATTTTGACAATTTTTATATAGATATATGATATCAATGCTCTTTTTTGGGATTTTTGTTGAAAACCATGCTAGGTTGATTGATTGGATCAATGGATTGATGATGATAACATTGTTGAGGATACACAACAATGCAAGGATAGTGTTAAGCAACATGAGGATTTCAAGATTGATGAGGATAACATTGTTGAGGATACACAACAATGCAAGGATAGTGTTAGGCAACACAAGGATTGGGAAGGATATACCGAGATTATGATGAATTCATGATGATAACATTGTTGAGGATACACAACAATGCAAGGATAGTGTTAAGCAACAAAAGGATTGGGAAGGATATCCCAAGATGATGATGGATTTATTGGATTTAATTGATTAGGATTTGGAAGCTTGGTTTGGAACAAAAGTTGTTTGAATGATTTGATGTGGCATTGAAGTGCAAGTAAGATTCAATTGATATATTTATTTTTTGGATTGATGTTTGATGAAAGATAAAGCTTGATAAGGAATCTATTCTTGTCAAAATATGCCATGGGCTAGTGATTTGGCCTTCTGGCTCACAAATGCTTGACCAATTTGATTTTATGTTTTCCAATGTTTGGATCACCACATAAGTTGGAGGATATATATCAAGATTTATTCCCGAAGCAAGATGTAAATATTTGCCCCTAGTGTCTAGCAATGTATGGAAAGTCATGGGTGGATTCTTGGATAGGTGGACGGATGGATAGATATGGCAAGCATGGAAAGGATGCCAAGGATGCTAAGGATTATCTTGCAATAAGACAAGGTGTTCGAACAGAGGATTCTCATTTAGATAGTGCTTCTTGGCTCATATAATTTTGGCTTGGATAGGATCAATGAAAATGATCCATGTCAAGATGTCTACCATAAGCAAGTGTAAAGTGTGCACCAAAATTTTCATCAAGATCGAGATAAGGTAGACTATGGATGCAGATACATGGAAATGGATTCGATAAATGGTTCTAGATGAATGAGTTTATTATGGATAAGATGGATGGAATGTTGGCTTTATTATAGATGGGATGAGATGCTTCCAACTGAACTGGCACACGCAAATGCACAATTCTACAGATGATGCCTGTTTGCCAGGTTTTCATCATGGTACCTATCCAAAGTGACAACAATGTGGTTTTCACTAGAGGACGATTTTTGTAATACCCCTTTGTTTTGCTCTTTTGATCAAACAGTGTTTTGTTTGGTTATGTTGTGTTTTCTGTCAATGCTTTGAATATGGTACTCGGTTACTATTAGATCGCTATCTGTAAAGCGATGTGAATGTTATATTGGATGTGATGGTATTTTATTATGATGCTATTATGATGGCATGTTTTGAATTAGCATAAGTGGATATTCGAATTAATGACATTTTATGCTTTTGATTAAAGTAATATGTTAGATTTGTCAATTAGTTATATTGTATTGGTGAAGGGGATGGTATCGCATCACTCACTTGCGAGCACCCTACAATTCTGTGATTTCCTCTTCATGGTGTGTTTTAGTTATGACATATTTATACATGTGGATATACTCTTTTGTTCACAGGTTAATAGGTATAGGACATCGACTCCACCTAGCTTCATAGGTTTGAGCGTGTCCATTGCCCAACGGAATTCGATTGGTAGATAGTAGCTAGGTTTTCCATGCCAAGTCATCACCCTAGTCATAGTGTGTCATCAGTTGTAGTCTGGCTCAATTGTTTAATATTATTTAGTTTGCCTAGATTTTATTAAATTGCAAGTTAGAAAAGGGTAATTAAATGGCTTTATATATATTTAAGTTGTTGATTAAATTAATCTGGTTATAATGTGGAAAATGTTATTTAAAGTTATTAATTAATTTAATTTAATTAATAAAATAATTTAATCTTGGATTAAATTTATTTTATTGAATTAATTAAATTAATTAAATTGAATTAAGCTATTCATTTTGGAAATTATTGGATATTTTGTTGAAATTGAAAAACTGGGAAAAATGTTTTAATTTGCATTTTGTTGAAAATTTAAATGCAAAAATGAAATTGAAAGATATTTTCTATTTCTGTTTTCAAAACTTTATGTGGGTGGGTGATGAGATATTTTTGGATATTTTTTGATTATTATGGATTTTCATGGAGTATTTGGGAGAGGATGAAAAATGGAAAATAGAGAGAAAGAGGAATTTTTGTTGGTTGTGGGTTTTGGACTAGAATTGTGGAAAAGCTTTGAGGAATTGTTGGGCAGGAGTTGGAATCAAAGGAAGAACCTGTGCACCATTTGATATCTTCTCAAGCTCTGGAATTCCAGGTTCATGCT
Organism: Sequoiadendron giganteum; assembly: GCA_007115665.2. Taxonomy (NCBI): domain Eukaryota; kingdom Viridiplantae; phylum Streptophyta; class Pinopsida; order Cupressales; family Cupressaceae; genus Sequoiadendron; species Sequoiadendron giganteum. The sequence continues at coordinate 538,722,714 of CM021106.1, read as the reverse complement.
ATTTAAATTGTTTTTGAATTTGAAAAGGTTCATGTAATTGGTTATGTTGCTTGTAAAATATTTGTTTGGAAACTCAAATGATTCTTGTTGAAAAATAAACCCATTTTAAATCTCGTTACAAAACTTGAAAACCTCTATTTGAAAATGAAATTCTTCAAGAAGAAAAGTTGTTCTTCGCTATAAATCGTTATTTCAATTTCATTTCCTCAATTTATTTCTTCAATTTCTTATGGGGATGTTTGAATCCTAATATATATAAATATATATATATATATATATATATATATATATATATATATGTATTGATATATATATATTTTATATATATATATAATTTGTTTAAAATTTCATCTTTTGGGGGGTTATGCTATGAAAATTTTCTAAAAAACCCCCTATGGAGGTGCGTGGATTTCAAAATCTGCAGGCGTTTTGATTAAAAATCAATAAACCTAAAAAAAAAGAGGACGATAAATTTTTTTATTTTTCTTTTAATTGTTAGGGCTGCTAGGGCTCAACCCATAGCCGCTCCCATGGGAGGCGATGTGGGGAGCCATGCCAGCTGCCCCAACTCCTGACCGCGTGGTGGCTTAGCACCATCGCCACCACAGTGGTGGTCGATTGTGTTAAGCACAGCCGAGCCACCCACTGTGGTGGACAACTGTGCACAGCCACTGCTGCTACCACCATGGGTCAGTTGTGCAATGCACAATCAGCACCCATCCTTAGCTCACGGCCTGAAACAACTGCCTAGCCCTAAAATGTGCGGCCAAGGAAAAACACGCAGCCTGAGGCGCGTTTACAGTTGTTTTTTTTAATAAAATAAAATATTAATATTAATATTTTACTATAATGTTTTATAATATTAATATATTAATATATATTATAGTTAATATAATATGTATTAATATTTAATATTATATTATATAATATTATAATATGATATATATTTTATTAGATAATTAAATATAGATATATATATATATATATATAATATATTATGTGTATATATGTTAAAATAATGATTTATTGAGGGCATGATTTAAGTTTAATTGAGGAAATAAAAATATTGTATTTTTGGTTAAACCATTGTTTTTATTTGAAAATAATATATCTGATGGAGCAGTAGATTTTATTTTAATTAATATGATATTTTAAGATAAGTTAATTGTTTTAAAAGGATTATGTTGGAAAGAGAAAACAATATTTATTTTAAAACGATGTATTTTGATTTGTGGAAATTAATGGTTATGTTATTAGTATTTAAAAGCAAATAGGGAATTAAATATTGAGTTTTAATTTCATCCCTGGTCTGAAAGGGACGTAATTTAAATCAGTTTTATTGTGAAATAAATTAATGAAGGTTATTAAGGGAAATGGATTTAATATATCCAAAATTAGTTTATTTCCTCGCAATTGCTTTATTTGATTATTTCCTCTGTGTTCATGTTTGGGGAAGTGGGTTAAGTGTTTTAATATGTAAGTCTTCTAGAGGACCCTAGAGGTTGGGGGTTGTCATTTTGTAATGATGACCATTTGTTAATTCCCTTTGGTAGTGCATGAAGTTATGTCATTGTTATTACCCGGTTTCCACGAATGGGGATGTTTTGTGCCTCCTAGTAGAGGAGTGGCTTTGTTACATATGTTACCTCCAGTGTTTGGAGAGGGTTTGAACTTATGTCGCCTCCTGAGAAAGGAGTGGTCATGTTATCTTGTGTGGTTGCACTTTGGTACCCTTGGTAATTGGTTTTGTTTGGTATGTTATCAAGTAGAAGAGTGGCTTATGTAGGGGCCAGATCCCAAAGAGGTAAACTGGGTAACCTTCGAGGTGATTTAATCAAGTGATAACTAAAACAATAATTAGAAGATTAAGACTAACTTCTCACTAATCAAGATAATTTTGCCTCACTCATAGACACAAGGGCTCGTTTAGACTTGGGATGAGTGGGAAGGCCTGGAATGGCAAGGTCATCTATCCTGTCTGTACGACCCACATTAGTAAGTATGAGGACCAAGGATCGATTGAAGCCACCAGGTTAATCGGAGCCTATGAAGATCTACATTGGGTAACTCATGACGAGTTGTGTGATGACACTCTATCTAGGACAACTATTGGTATTTGATTTTGAGTGTATGGTTTTCGTAACATACTTGATTTGTTCATGTCTGAAAGCAATGTAACCATGTTGTGTTGTACTTATGTGGTACTTGGGTGGTACATGTGATTGGTTGTGTCAGTTTGGTTCAGTTACGTGTTATTTTGTGTCTAGAGGTAGATGGCTTTGGCTAGGATTCATTATTACTATCTCCTAGAACGGGGGGTAGCCTTTGGGTTCCACTTGGTTGGGTGGCATGCACCTTAATCCGTTGGGATTTCTTCATGTTCGTGCGGACGAGATTTCCAGTTGGAGAGCTCATGGGAATCAGTTTTAGTTCTTGCTTTATTTCATTTCAATTGTTCTTGTGATTTATTACCCCTCATTTGTTATCGAGGTGGAAAGTTGTAATTGTAATCTTATTCTTTGGACTTGCCTCATTCGGGGAATGAGATTTCTAACCATATTGTTTAATTATGAATAATGAAATTGAAAGTTATCTCTTATGCTTGATCTAAATTATCTTAATTGGAATGTATGTGTTTTATTTCTTAATTAAATAATTGGCATGGTTTAGATTCATGTTTTTTGTTGAGGTTCTATATAACCTCTATCTTGTAACCTTAGAGGTTGTTGGCATTAGTTAGTGAAATTGCTTATTAATTGTACTTAAACAAAAAAAAATTAGTTCATTTAAGTAGTTAATAGCAACTTCCTCTAGGGTTGCGTGGCAGGGCATTACAATTTTTCTCTTTACTATTTTCAATCCTTTTTCTGATTTTTATTTTTTTCTATTTTTTGTATTTTTTGTTGAAAGATTTTAAGCTCATGCTAAACCACCTAGTGGTGTCGATGTAGATGCTTCTTTCATAATTTTCCATTGATATCCTGCTTGAAGAAGTTTCCTTGCCAAGATACGTGCACTTGAAAGCAACTTTTGATATTCATGATCTGTTTTGTTGATACCAGAGTTAACTTTGTCTTTGTGCACACATCATGATAGAATGTCTTATGAATCCTTATGATGAAGGGTTTTTTCCAACACATGGTCAATATGAGAATTGTATATCATTTTTAGAGGCATGGATGGAGTGTTTTTAGGAATAAAATATGGATTGGTTGATAGCTTGGAACCTTTGACTCTCCAAACATGGGAAGATGAGCAATAATGGGTGGATACGGAAGTGCATGTGGAATTAGGACCAACAACTTGATATACTTTGTATCTTGCTTGAGAATTTTATTTTTGTATTTGTAGACATCTTTGATGGATACTTTTCCCTTATTTATTTTGTGCCATAGTTTCTTTCACTAATGGATTTTGATAGGGATCATCTTAAATATTTGTATTTTTGGTATCCATATGTATTTGATTTGTTTGATATTCTTCTTAGCTTCTTTTTCTTTGATAACGTTCTTTGTGCTTTGATTCAAAACCTTCTTTTGATGTTAGTCCCAATTCGTGGATGGGGTGATGGGTGGATGAAAATTCACAGCGTGGTTGGTTGTAGTATTGGTATTGGTTTCACCATAAGAATTTTTTGTGCCCCCTATGTTGATATTTTCTTGAGACAAAGTTTCCCCCAGTATGGTGGTAGTAGCATCTTTGTTCTTTGATTCTCCCTATTTTGAGATGTCTTGTTTAGAATGCATTCTCTGATAAATGACCACTACAGATGACGTTATTTCAATTTATTGCTTTGCTGACTCTGGAATATCTTATTTTGTCTGACATGTTCCCTTGAGTAGATAATACTAGATATCTTCATACATGATGTCCTTAGTCTGAATTTGGGATATATCTGATCCTGATGTTGACAACTGAGTTTGATTGTAGGAGTCAATATCTTGCTCTTTTTGTGTAATAATGTTAGGAGTAAATGAATCCTATTCTGAATGAAGACCATCTACATGTCCATCCATGGAAAGCATCTCATGGGTAGATGGAGGAGTATGTGTTATATGGATTTGATCATCTCGTATAGATAGAGAGTGTCCATAATATCATTGTAGTAGCTTGAAGATACAAATTATTGATCTTGAATGATTTCATAATTGCTTTCGACATGCTTTGGATCAAGTTCTTGACATAGGTCAATTTCAAAGAATGGATTTCTTATAAAGGGTTCTTGGATATCTTCATTAGGCATAGGAAGTTTCTCAAATGTCATGAGGACAAAGGATGTCCATATGTTTTGGAAAGGATCATTGCTAGACCTTGGTGAAAGATGTTGATCATGCTTTGGAATAAATTCTTGAGATATGTCCTCTAACTCATTAGGTGATGTAAATACATTTTTAACATGATCATTGGTCGAAGGATCTTGATCATCATTTTCAACGATTATGGTGGGAATCTGTTGCAAGCTTTATTGAGCGAGTAATGACCGCATTTGTTGCTAAGCCAACAATGCTTGTTTTTCGGGTTGTTGTTGGTCCGCTTGATGTTGTACTTGATAATCTTGCAAGGCTTGTTGATATGATTTTTGTTGAGTTGCTTGCAATTGTGCTTCATATTTTGCTTGTGCTTGTTGGGCTAGATATTGGGCTTGGGCTTGATCATGCACTTGTTGGATTGCTTGTGCAATTTGAGTAGCTTGTGTGGCTTTTGTAGCTTGGGCAACTTGATGTTGTTGTAGTAAAGCTTGGGATTGGGTAGCCTGATGTGCCTGTTGTGCTTGTTGAGCAACTAGTTTTGTAGCTTGGTTGTTTTGGAGCACTTTTTGATGGGTGGCTTGTCAAGCAACTTGCAAATTTTCCATGTTGTGTTTTGGTGGTGGTAGTGGTCAATTAGGAATGGTGTTGATCATTGTGGTGAGAGGAATGGTCATGTTGATGATTGGGGTTTGAGTGGTGGATGGCATGATTTGCGGGATTCTTTGAATGATGTTTTGAAATGGAGGATGGGTGGGATTGGAGGCATGATCCCAAGAGGTCTTTCCACAATTGTGCTTATGTCATAGTTGGAAGGGAGTTTAGCCCATTCTTCTAGAAACTCAAGCATGTATTGGGAGGGATATAACTTCATCATAGCATTGACAATTTGATTTTTTTTGGGATTTTGCACCATCACTAGGATTTCATCTTGTGTCATCCCTAAGACATTGTTGGTAATGTCCTCTACTTGACCCTCCTCTTGAGGATTTTGTGATGGTAGAGAGAAGTTGCGTGGGGGATTGCTTGATCCAACATGATTTTTCGGGGGTATTTTGACTTAGATCACTTGAATTTTATGTTTCCTTGGTTACTTCCATATTCTTCTTGTGTTGACATCTTGTTTGCACCATAAAATAGAGATCGATTGATCTAATCTTTAGGCACAAAAAAAGAAGAACTAGGATAATTTGAGGATCAAAGTGATGATGAAAAACTCTTGAAGAACCTTGAGGGAGATGCTAAACTTTTAGTACTTGATTTGATTTGATTTTGATTGATTTGGATAATGAACTTGTAAACTCTAGGAAGTTGTGTTATCCTAGGGTAAACTCGTACACAAGAGGATAATTTGACTAAGTGTGTTAAGTCAAACAAAGTGATTTTGGATAATGAAATCCTAGACCCCAAGATGTTGGATTTTATCAAGAGGTAAATTTGTTCACAAGGATAATTTTACTACGTGTGTTAAGTCAAACAAGATGATTTTGATTTTGCCTAAAATTTTAGCATGAATGATGTTTTCAAAGTTTCCAAGAGTTTTTTAATGAGATGAGATTTGATCTTGATGGTTGAGAGATTGGGCGATAATGATTATTTTGATCCTAGACTTGACCTAATAAACTCCTTCTTACAAGACCTCAGTTTTGAAGAACATGCCATACTTCCTATGTGAGAAAAGAAAACCTTTGAAAAAGAGTTGGATTTTGTTGATAAAAAACTCATACAAGTTAGGGTTATTTCTTGAAGCTTTCTTGTAGAAGTTGTAAACCAATCTTTCTCTAACTTCAAGAAGTCTTTCAAGATGCTCCTCACGAGCTTTTGAACTTTGGTTTCCGAATTTTGATTTTGCAGGAAATCATTTGAGGGAACACATGTGTGGGGTCAATTGTCCTTGTCTTTTCTTAATGAGTTCTTTTTACCACAAACAATTTCTTGATTAAAATTTCAAACTAAATGTCTATGCCTCAATTTATTTTCATTCCACAAGGTCCATTATGTGAAAATCAAGGTTTCAAGAGCATAGTTTCCTAGGTTCACTTTAGTATCAAAAAATTATGACATAAATCCAAATGCTTAGAAACCTCTAAGGATAAAATCCCTAGGGAAAGCAACAACACTTGGATTTGGTCAAAGGTATTTTCCCCTCCTAAAGGGTTTAAATTTTGGATTATTTGTGAAAATTAATTTTCAATTATTTTGAAACCCAAGCAAAGTGCTTTTGATTCCAATCACATGCGCAATCCTAGACTAAAAAGACAATAATTGTTCAGATTCCCACTTGGATAAATCCAGTTGCTCATATTCAGTGTGGATGACTAGATGCTTGACCACACTGACTCCCCTCCATGACACAAAATTCTTGGTTCAGCCAAGCATCAGTATCCATGAATATCCCATGGCATACTTTTCATCTCTACAACAAAATTGCATGTTACGTGGGGCAGCTTCAAAGGACATAACCTTTTGCACCAACAAATAAAAAAAGAATTTTGGCTTCTAAACAAAATTTTGTAGTAAGGGCATCTAGTTTAGGGGGTGCAATGATAAAATACTTGTGAGATACCTCCCAACCCTTAGAACAAGGTCTTTATGTATTACACGGATACTGGGGAAGAGTTATCATGCGTCGCTTCCCATCGTCCATGACTTTCACCGTGAACACAAATTTATATAGCGGTTTGGAAGAGTTTGGCTTTAGCCCATTACTGCTTGAGTTGTTCCTTTGGGGTGAGTAATTTTTCCCACCAAGGCAGGCCCTCTAAGGAAAAAAAAAGTGAGTGAACATATCCATAGTTTGATCAATCTTTGTTAAGAAACAAAGAGAGAACACACGCGATATGTCCCACTCACACTCGCAAGATTGATTCAATTTTAAAACCAAATTTGAAATGTGAAGGTAATTGCTCACACAACTTAAGATCACTAAAAATAATTTTGATTCTCAAGATCACTATAAAGCATGAGAGAAGTACATACGTCTTTTTAGGGATATTACTTTGGGTAAGTAATTACAAAACAACAAAAGCACATGTTCATTTTAAGACCTCAAAGAAATGACTTGATTCTTTTTAGAGCACCAAAAAGAAAGATGAAAGTTGTTTTGTTCAATTTTTAACCTCAAACCAAATCTATTAAGCTGCTCTAAAGTTCATTTTAACCTTTCATTTTCAAAATTGAAGACTTTTGTAGTGTTCTTTTTAGAGCCCAAAAGAAATTTAGTGTGTCCTAAAAACATGAAGGTAATCAAATCCTTAGAAAGGGATTATAAGTTCTACCAAAGTTTTTAAAAACACTTAATGAGATAATAAAATCATAGAGAACTCTTGACCTTCGTTTTCCTTCCTTCATTTTTAATCAAGAAATTTCCCTTTTTGGCAGGTTTCAACAATTCTCAGATTTTGCCATTTTTGGTAATTTCACATGCATAGCTTTGAGAGTCCTATTTTTTCCCAAAGACTTTCTAAAACTAAGATAGGATGAATTGACAACTAACATCCTAAATTCGAAACATGGGTTTTGAATTATTAACAAAAATGACTTTAAAAAATATTTTTGAAAAAACACTAAATTGGCATTTTGAGGGGTAAGATGAAAGTTTCAAGCCCCGAAAAAGTGCCAAAATTGCCACCAATCAACTCAAGGTCGGTTGGGAATCCACGTGCCACCTCATAACGAAACCGCCTGTAAAATTTCAGCCAAAAACCACATCTAAGTCAAAAGTTATGACCTCAGGAAGTTCTTGCATAATAAAAAATGTTAAAAATAATAAAAAAAATTGGCCTTTTACCCAACTCTAGTAGTGCAATCTATAGGTACAGCGTAGTTTGAGAAGGATAGCAATGCAATATAGCATCGTTGATGACTGAGAGCAACGCTCTGCAAAAAAATAGTGACCGCGATTGCGGCATAGTTTAAAATTTGGAAAATCCGCGGTTGAATTTGAAATTTGAATTTTTCAAGCGGGAAGACTCCAGCGGCTAACTTTAGAATTTAGGATCAGTCCAATATAGCATTGTTGGACTGGTAGTGGTGTAGTTTGGTACTGCTTGACAGTCAGTGACTGAGTTTCCTAGAACCTGCAAAAAAGCACAAAAACACAAAATTTCTTGAAAAAAATGTGATTAAAACTTGAGATTTGCACTTCTTCTAGCACCAAAATATGAACCCCAATCCTATACATGCAAAAACATGAGAAACAAACATATTATTATATTGAAATGCAAGTAAGAACAAGGATTCCCCATGAAATCCAGCTACAATACTCAAAATAGGAAATGAAATGAAGAGTAAAACAAGAAACTAAGTTAAATCCTATTCAAGTAATGCAAACACTTAATCCCATGGGGAAATTGGTGCCAATTATGTGTATAAATTGGCCCTGTCCCAACTCCTTTGTAAACTTGATGATATGATGGAGATTGATCCACTTTTTTGATGAAGAACAAGATGATTCTTTGAGAAAACCTGCAATAACCTAGTTATGGTAATGGAAGATTGCTCAAGAAATGGATAGAATCGCTCTAAATATGAAGATAATAACTTTTCTCTAAGTGTGGATGGATAATAAGAAGAGAAGCCTCTTATTTATTGATGTGATTGAGAAGAGAAGAGGCAAAATGGATGAATGTGGGATCATTCAGCATCCAATGTCCAAGTGCCACTTATCAAGATGTGAATGGAAGAAGGTTGTGCATATTTTGATCAAAGTCCCAATAAATTATATTAGATTCAAATTTGAATTTAGTGAAATGACATGTTTAGAGTGAAGGGAAATGGAGTTAATGTCACTTGGCTCAATGCTAAGGACATGTAAGAGGCATTAAATGCCTTGTTAGAAGTACCCATCCCCTTTTGGAGGGATTTTTGAATTGGAGGAATATTCCACAAAAGATGCCCTCTTGAATGAAAATTGATGATTTAATAAATTGATTTATTGTGCAAGTTGCAAAATCTAGAGGATTGAGGTGATTAGGGTTAGATTTAATCATGTTTTGATCAAATTAAGTGGAAATTAGGTGATTTGACAATTTTGACTTAGATTTTAGGATTTATTTAAATCAAAGTTGAGAAGAAAATGATTTAGACTTTAATTAAATAAAGATTAATTTAATTAAAGGGAAATGATGTTATATTAAATTAAATAAGGTTTAATTTATTCAATCTAATAGGATGACTTTAGAGATTTAATTAAATTAAATAAATTATTTAATTAAATGGAGATATAGAACTAATTAAATCAAACTAATTAATTTATTCAACAGGGAAGAATGACTTAATTAGATAAATTTGATTTATTTAATTAAGAGAGGAAATATGATGAATTTAATCAAATAAATATTTATTAAATTGATTAGAAAAAGGGATGATTTAGGAACAAACGATGTTAGTAAGATCAAGATCAGGTGTGTAGGATCAACTTGTATATTTTTTCGTGTCTACAGATACATCAATGAGACCTTTCTTTGACCAATTATGACATCTTATGAGTGTTGTGTATGTCTCATTTTGTGTGCATTATGAAGTTACACCACAATTCCCTATACACTCAAGCCTATACATTAACCCTCAACCCTATATCTTAAAGCCTCAACCCTTACCCCCTAATCCCTTAAACCCTCAACCCTTAAACCTTAATCCCTTAAACCTTAAACCCTTGACCCTTAAACCCTCAACCCTTAAACCCTAATCCCTTAACCCTCAACCCTAAACCCTATCCCTAAAGTCTCAACCCTCAACCCTCGACATAATACCTTAAACCCTAATCCATCAACCCTCAACCCTTAAACACTTAAACCCTAATCCCTCAACCCTCAACCCTCAACCCTTAAACCCTTAATCCCTCAATCCTTAATCCCTCAACTCTTAAACCCTTAATCCATCATCCCTCTACCCTATACATCAAACCCTCAACCATCAATTCTCAAACATTTACCCTATACATTTGACCCTTAACCCTATGCTATCAACCCTCAACCCTTAAACTCTCAACCCCTTGATCCCCCAATCCTCAACCTTATACATTAAACCCTCAACCCTCAACCCTTATCTCTCAACCCTCTACCCTAATCCCTCAACCCTTAATCCATCAACCCTTAAGCCCTCAACCATTAAACCCTTTAATCCCTCAACCCTAAAACCCTCAGCCTCAACCCTAAAACCCTCAGCCCTTAAACCCTCAACCCTTAATTCTCAAACTTCTACCCTATACATTGCACCCTCAGCCCTAATCCCTCAACCCTTAAAACATTAAACCCTTCAACCCTCTACCCTATACCCTCTACCCTATACATTAAACCCTCAACCCTAATCCCTCAACCCTCAACCCTCAACCCTATACCTTAAACCCTTAATCCTTTAAACCCTTATTTATCAACCCTCTACCCTATACATTATACCTGCAACCCTATACCCTCAACCATAATCCATCAACGCTCAACCATAATCCCTCAACCCTTAAACCCTCAACCTAATCCCTCAACCTTATACCCTCAACCCTTAACTCTAATCCACCAACCCTTAAACCCTCAACCCTTAATCCCTTAATCCCTTAGCCCTCAACCCTAATCCCTCAACCCTTAAACCCTCAACCCTTAATCCATCACCCCTTCAACCCTTAATCCATCAACCCTCTACCCTATAAATTAAACCCTCAACCCTCAATTCTCAAACCTCTACACTACACATTAGACCCTCACCCCTAATCCCTCAACCCTATAGCCTCAACCCTCAATCATTAAACCATCAACCCCTTAATCCCTCAACCCTCAATTCTCAAACCTTTAATGTATACATTGGATGCTCAACCCTAATCCCTCAACCCTATACCCTCAACCATCAACCCTATAACTTAAACCCTTAATCCCTTAAACCCTCTACCCTATAAATTAAAATCTCAACCATAATCCCTTGACCCTATACCTTAAACCCTTAATCCCTCAACCCTTCAACCTTTAATCCCTCAACCCTCAACTATAAACCCTCTACCCTATACATTATACATTCAACCCTAATCCTTGAACCCTCAATACTTAAACCATAAACCCTCGACCCTTAGACCCTCTACCCTATACATTAGAACCTCAACCCTAATCCTCATCCCTCAACCCTTAAACCTTCAACCCTCAACCCCTCTACCCTATACATTAAACCCTCAACACTAATACATCAACCTTATACCTTAAACCTTAATCTCGTAACCTTCAACCCTTCCCTTAAACCCTCAAACCTTAAACCCTAAACCCTTAAACCATAAATCCTTAAACCCTCAACCCTTAAACCCTAATCCATTAACCCTCAACCCTATCCATATCCCTAAAGCCTCAACCTTCGGCCCTTAAACCTTAAACCATATTCTCTATCCCTAAACCCTCAACCCTTGACACTATACCTTAAACCCTAAACCCTCAACCTCAACCTTTGAACCCTAATCCTTTGACCTTTAAACCCTAATCCCTCAACCCTTAAACCCTAAACCCCTAATAGCTCAACTCATAAACGGCCCTCAACCCTCAACCCTAATGCCTCAACCCTCAACCCTTAAAGCCTTACCCCTTAAACCATCAATCCTCAACCCTAATTCCTCAACATAAATACATACATACATGCATGCATGCATATAAGCACACATACATACATACATATAGGCATACATATATACATACATACAAGCATACACACAAGCATACATACATACAAGTATATATATATACATGCATACAGGCATACATACATGCATATATACATACCTATACACATACATACATACATACATGCATGCATAGCAGCATGCATACATAAAGGCATACATACATATAAATATATAAAAATATGCATACATCAAACATACTTAACAAATTTGCACATAAACAATTCCAAGTGAGACATAACACGAGCATGTTATAATGTTTTCGCGTTATGTCAAGCTTGAGAAACATATAGAAAAATTTTGTAAAAGGGAGCAAAATAAAAAGCAAGACATAATGCAAGTGCATTATAACAAGCTCACGTTATATCTTGTTTTGGGAATCCCCAAGCCTTAGGATTGGGATTTTCTTTGGATTTCCAACCCAAAGGTTTTGAGTGCCTTCCCAATGTCCAAAGACATGTTTTTTCATATTCTACAGGACTCCACATAATCTCGTTTGTGCTAACTATCAGGTTTTCACGTGTTTCAAAGTCAAGTAAATCTAACACCTACATAATGTTAGGCTCTCTCTTAGCTATTTAACAATGTAATTTTTTTCACATTTTAAAAATGTTAAGGCTTTCATCTTTTTTTTTTTTTGTGTGTGTTCATCTTTTGTCAAAAACTAGTGTTTGGTATTTTTACTTTAATTTTTAAGCATTCATTGAAATTTCAAATAAATTACATTATTATAAATGAAACTCCATTTTACACATATTAAAAAAATAGATTTTCAATTATTTGTCAAAAATTATAAGGGTAGCATAGCCAAAATTATATTTTTCAGGATGTGCCCACTTTGAAAACTAGTAAAAAATCAAATATTCATTAAAAAATTATCAAAAAAATTGGGCTTAAACTACATGTTGTTAGCTAATTTCTCACTGAAGCAATTTTAAAAATAGCAAAAATAAGTTAACCTTTTGAGAGAACCACAAAAGATGCTATCATATGTTTTTTTGACAAAAAGAGCACCAATTTTTGTGGCTCCCTTTTTTGAACCCCTTAATCTCTACCATTTTAAAAAAAAATAGTGTTTAGAAAGTAGACTTGGAGCACTACGAACATTGTTTTTGTTGCATCTTAAAATTTTGAGTGTAAATATCCTCAATTTCTCATCTAAGGTTAGGATTTCCTGATTTCAAAAAAAAAAGTGGCCACTTAAGACCCCTTAATTTATATCTGAAGTTTCTTGAAATCAATTTTTAGAAATTAAATTACATTATAATTTAATTATGAATTTTCAATCAAGTAAAAATTATTTGAAATCGAATAAAATAATTTCTTTATCCAACATATATAATATACTCTTTTAGTTTTGTTTTATTTTGATATTTCATTTATTATTATTTTTATTTTGAATAAAATATCCCTCCCTTTTTATTTATTTATTTTATTTTATCTATTAAAAAATGATACATTTAATTTATATATTCATTCATTCTATATGTCCTACAATAAGTTTATATTATATTTATTTTTTAAATGAATATTATATAGTATTAATTTATTTTACTAATTGAGTTATATTTTCCTAGTTGTATACATTACAATGTACTCAAGTGTATATTCATTATATATATAAGGTATGTTTGTTGAGTGTTACACATAGGCCAACTAAAACCACAGTATAAAACATAGTGCACAACAATAATGGGTCATAGCCCCTCCCACTAGGCTAAGGCCTTATGGGTTCCATGATCCCCACAAGGGACCACAACACCCATAGTGATGCCCTTGTGGGTAAGAGGAGGGAGGAAAAATCCCCCTTACTCCACATGCTCATCTCTCTACACCTACAACTGTCATGGGTATCCAAGGCTTAGTCCCTACTATCAGTGGCTATCATATATAATTTTTGTCTTTATTAAATATTAATATTTACAAAAATATGATTTTGTGTCCCTCTTATTTAACAAATAATCTCCAACTACATATATTTAAATTTTTAAATATATTTATCCATGCAAATATAAATATATATTTAATTTATTTATTTTAAAAATAAATAAAAATAGTAAGATAATATAAGTAAAATATATTTAATTATAAATGTACTACATGTATGTATGTGTGTATGTATGTATGTATGTATGTATGTATGTACATGTACATATTTATGCAAATAAACATATACATTTATTTTTGAATTTATACATCTCTAGCTCATTTATAAAATATATATACATGTGTATATATGTATAAATACATATATAGTTCCATAGAGAGGGGATATTGTGTTGGAATATGTCACCTTCACAAGATCCATTGAAGGGTGGGAAGAGGGGACTCTCTCCAAATTATGCACAATTATCATCACAAAAAAAATAAAAATGAATAGAACTCCCTCAAGGAGGTATAACTTCTCCAAAAAAAATCACACCCTTCCAAAACACATATCACTATTTCTCCATAAATCTCAATACAAGAATCAAGGGTACTCATTTCTCAATATCTCCTTCTCAAGGAGGAAATATACCATCAAATTGGAGATTTCACACAATTCCTTCACCCCACACATGAATTTATCTCATCAATGTGAGAGAGCCGATCCTTCACAATCTTATCTCAATCCAAATAAAATTCACAACAACAAAAAAAAACTCATAAAAAATCCATTGAATTATATAAATAACATACCCAAAGCATGCTAAGATTAAGATCCTACCTCAATGGATGTTGAGGTTGAGAATGGATTTATGAAGCTTCTCCAATCTCTCAAAGTCCTTCCACAAGCTTGTTCCAAGACTTCAAGAGAAAAACTCGAACAGATAGAACATAAAAAATGAAAAAAGAACCAATACAAATACTCAAAGAAGGGTATATGTAATGTATAGAATGTCACCATTCCTCCTCAAATGATAAAATGGTGTGTTGGTTCTAATCACCCCTTCTCCCCTTTCCCAATAAAGTCTAAAGGTAGGTGGTCCTCACAAATGGTCATAAATGTGTGAGTATTGGGATAAGAGGTGCCCTTTGGTGCACTCTCCCCAAGGGGAAACTTCAAAAAAGCTTAGATGCATGTAAGGTCTTGGGAACCCCAATACATGAACTTGGGGGAGTTGATTTAGAAGTGAAAAAACACTTGCATTCACTCACAAGCCACAAATTCGTCAACCTCTTCACAAGATATTTGGGAAGGGTGAAATCATGGTAAAAGCACAAAGGTTTGGGTCCTAAATGGTGTCAAACCCATAGGAGGTTGAAAAAGGGATCTAAAAGCACTAAAATGGAGTAAAAATATATACTTTAAGGCCTTCTAAAAACCCATTTAAAAAAAGACTCGAGTTTACCCAACAAGGATGACACTTGGCTCAATTACAACTCACACAAATATTAAGACATTCATAAAATTAGATTTACAACATGGAAGACTTCCCTTTACAACAAATACTACATTTAGAGACCTTAGTCCCCATCATGTACTAAGGTTAAGGCCTCACTAGGAATCACACTACTAGTGTTTCCTTAGGGACCTTCAATTTCCATTGGCCATACAATTTTTTCTACACACTCAAAGATATAGTTATTCACAACACATCATAGATTAATATGCCTAATAATATAATATCAAAAGTAACATAAATTGAAATACATACATAATCACACAGTTAACAATAATATAGTTGTTCACAACACATCATAGTTCAATGCAATAACATATTGAGTTTCAACTGAATTCTAATTATATGTAACCACACTTATAGGGATTCTAACACAATATGTCTGATAATATTTGATATGCTTATGTATGCAAGCAAATTCCTAGTCTAAAAATGCAAAACAAACACAATGAAATACAATAAAAAGAAAGCACAAGACACATCCATATTGGCCTAGTTGAATATAAACAAAATAAAATAAGTTCCCTTGTCTAGATTGACTCCTTGGTTGGCCCTTTGATTTGTTGAAAATGTTGCTCCTTACTTGATTAAATTGATAAAAATGATGCTCAAAAAAAATATAATGCAATGGTGGATGCAATGGAGGACATGCTTGATGGATTTGATGGAATATGAAATCTAAAATGAGGCTAAAACAATGAAGATATCAAGATGGCTTGAGTGCTTGAAATTTTCCTAAGTGTTGAATGTTCAGAATGAAGCAATTTTCATTGCTTTTAGGGAAAGCGACTCCAAAAGGATGGAGGGCTAAGATTGAATCTAGGGTAGAAGATCAAGGGTTGAGATGTATTGAGACATCTTTGTTGAAAATTGAGGAGCTTTCTTAGCTTAATACTTTGTAAAACTTTAATATTGTTGATTTAAATATGTTTTTCCTTTGTTATAGATTCTTTGTGAGTGATTATATGATTACTCTATTTTACTGTTTGTAGAATGTAGACAGAAGATGATAGAAGAATTAGATAGGATATTATAAATATTACACAAGCATATACCGTGGATAAACCCTTTCAATAAAAAACTCCACCAAGAATTAATCTATTATTCAATATCTGAAGTAGATTACAATAGCTCCAATTCTTGCTTGAGAATGACTCTTTTGCCTTCACCAAAACTTCTTCACAACTTGCAATAAAATTGATAATAACTATTTTCAACCTACGTCAAATAAATAGGCTTTGATCAACTTTGTAAACTCCAATTGAGTTACAATTACAATGCTCAAGCCCTATCCCTAAAAGGTACGCCTATCTCTTGCAAGTAAAGTTATGTCATGAAGAACAATGCCAAATCCTCATCTTCATTCATTTGGGCTTCCCAAACTGAAGTGCCAACTCAACCTTTATTCTGTAAATATCTTCAAGGCTTCATCCTCAAAGTAGGTGCCCAAAAGAGGGCCCACTTAACTCAGCCTTCTGAAATATCTCAACATGCAAAGGAATTAATTCCAGGAATCCAACTTGGGCGCCCAAGATGGGTCCAAGTCAATTCTTGTTAACTGAAACATTTCTCAACACCATTCATGCAAGAATGGTCATCCCCTATTAATTGAATGTATTCTCTATTTTCTATCATGCAACTCAATTCATTAGCCATGCATTCCAAGTTAATTGAAGTCAACTAGCATTCAACTAAAACTAACTAAAGATAACTGAACCATAACTGAACTGAACTGAACTGAATTGAACTGAACTAAACTGAACTGAACTGAATTGAACTAAACTAAACTAAACTAAACTAAACTAAACTAAATTGAACCTCATACACATCACCCCCTATTTTTTAGGACCTCAACATGCATAAAACAAAATCCTTATTTTCTAGGAACCTAGGATGCATTCTTGAAGTGTACTCAACTCACCAACCAGTTATCTAAACCAAGGTGGATCCCACCTCCCATGTGTGCGCCCATGCACTCCTATTTTGTAGGAGCTAACTCCGAGGCATCTCCACATTCTCCTAACACTTAGAATTAATTACAAATCTCAATTAACATGATTATTTCATCAAATATTATTCTCTTCCTAATCCTAGTGTTGTTGAACACATTCCAAGGACTTAGGAGATACATGAAATAAATAATGTTTAGGATTGCAATTAAATGGCATCTTATTCCCAACATTCTCCCACTTGACATTATCATTGCAATTATTCTAAACAAGGAATCATTTAATCAAGTACAGGACTCAAGGCCAATGGCCTTTTGCACTCAAGAACTTCTTTGCAACATTGATTAAAGTGTCAACTTTCTCAATCAATACCTTTCCCAAGTCTCTATAGTATCCATGAGTACTCACCAAACAATTCATTCCAACTTCAAATGCAACTTGCATAATCATGAAGCCCCAAGCAAATGATTAATACTCAAAACCCAAAAAACTACATCCTCTTCAAATTTCATGAAGATTAACCATATCCTACCAAAGCTCCCACTGAACCATGATACCGAGCTATACATGGAAAAAAGATAAACATCAAACCATCACTATCAAAAAAATCCCACTGTAACATGTAACCAAGCTATCCATGACATCGTGATAACCATCTTCTAAATGAATATTATCTATGGCCTTAACACAATCAAATAATCTGTTGTTAACGATACAACTCCCAAAAGGTCAAGTAAAACCATAATCTTTAAACCAAGAAGATCAAACTCAAGCTAACCATCCCCATAATTGGAAATCAGCCCATAAACCATGTCATGACATCCCTCAAAATGAATCCTCCAAAACTAACTATCCATAGTTTAAGATACATATCTATGAAAGATGAAACATATAAACTCATGTTAAACCATCCTTAAATGAGTTTCCATAATCAACCATGAATAAACTAAATCCCATGATAAATCAAAGCATGAAACATAACACATTTGAAAGATGTAACGGGCAAATACCTCTCAAATAAACAACTATCAAGTATGTCGAACTCACGTCCAACCAAGGTGTGGGCTTCTTGGTCTTTACTATTGAAAAAACTTTTCTTAGAAGTAACCATTCCAACATATATATCTTACCATAAGATAACTCAAGCCTCACCTAATTATCTAAGTATCCATGAGGGCATGTAACCAATCAATCCATGCTAAACTCCAAATGCAACACAACACCATCATGAAGCAATCAAGCAAATGATTAATGTACCTAATACAAAGAGAACTACTACGATAAATGTCAAAGCTCCAATCTTAAATCAAGAACATAAACATGACATCCATGATATAAATAACTCCTCCAAGAATATCACATGCATTATAAGTTATATAAAAATCCTAGTCTCAAGAGAACAAGTACCATGTCAAAACTCTAAATGCAACAAGAGTAAATCATGACATAATAGCAACCACTCTAAACCAAGAAAACATATCCCCAATCACATGAAGATAACCATACCAATGATGCATCCACATCACTTCCAACAACTCCCACTGAACCGTGGTATCGATTCATACATGGCATCGTGACTACCATCCTCTCCATGAAGATCACTCTGTAACATCAAGCAAAGAGTTATCACAAAAAATATTAGCTGAAATAACCAATAAATCATTACTTTCATTTGAGGATTCCTTTGTAGAAGAATTAGAACTCTTTTCTTGTTTTTACAATCCTTCTTCACATGTCCCAATTTCCCATAGTTCCAACACTTTACCTTACTCTTACCAGGGGTTTTAGACCATCCTTTGGACTTACCCTTTCCTTCCTTGTCTCCCTTAGGTTTCTTTTTCTCAAGCCTACCTTTTAAAAACAAGGCATCTTGGATTTCCATTTTAGACTTCCTCCTTGTCTCCTCTGATAGGAGAGTAGGAATTATATTTTCCATCTTAGAATCTGAACCACTACCATTAATAGCAACAATTAAATTTTCCCAAGACTCTGGTAAAGAACAAAGTAACAAAATGCATTTATCTTCATCTTCTAGCTTTACATCTACATATGCTAACTGACTCAGAATCAAATTAAAAGCATTTAAATGATGTGAAATAGAATCACCATCTTTCATCTTTAAAGAATAAAACTGTCTTTTTAGATACAGTTTATTAGTAAGGCTTTTAGTTTGATAGATATCACATATCCTCTTCCACAAATCAAATACAGTCTTTTCATCTAAAACACTCAAGAGAACGACATCAGCAAGACATAATCTTATGGTTCCACTTTCCTTCTTATCAACCTTATCCCAATCCTCATCTGACATAGATGAAGGTGTCTTTGTCTTATTACCTACAGCTAACCACTGATCTCTCTCTTCAAGGAGATCTTCCATTTTTAATTTCCACATCTCATACCCAGATCCATTGAACCTTTCAATATCTAAATGAGAAGTAGAAACCATTGTAACAAAACTTATTTCCAAAATCAGAAAATAATCAAAATAATAAAAGCTCCCACTAAGCCAATAAATCCTTCAATATTTAAGAGAAAGGTGTCCCAATACTCTGCCCAACCTCAACTCTGATACCAAATGTTGAAAATTGAGGATTTTTCTTAGCTTAATTCTTTGTAAAACTTTAATATTGTTGATCTAAATATTCTTTTCCTTTGTTACAGATTCTTTGTGGGTGATTATCTGATTAATCCATTTTACTATTTGTAGAATGTAGATAGAAATTGATAGAAGAAGTAGACAAGATATTAGAAAGATTACACAAGCATATACCGTGGAGAAACCCTTTCAGGAAAAAACTCCACCAAGAATTAATCTATTATTGAATCTCTAAAGTAGATTACAATAGCTCCAATTCTTGCTTGAGAATGCCTATTTTTCCTTCACCAAAACTTCTTCACAACCTACAATAAAACTAATAATAACTCTCTTCAACTTGTTTGAGATAAATAGGATTTGATCAAATTTGTAAACTCCACTTGAGTTACAATTACAATTCTCAAGCCCTGTCCCTAAAAGGTATGCCTATCTTTTGCAAGTAAAGTTATGTCATGAAGAAAAATGTCAAATCCTCATCTTCATACATTTGGGTGTTATATAAATATCTTCAAGGCTTCATCATCAAAGTAGGCACCCAAAAGAGGGCCCACTTAACTCAGCCTTCTAAAATATCTCAACATGCAAAGGAGTTAATTCTAAGAAGCCAACTTGGGCACCCAAGATGGTTCCAAGTCAATTCTTGTTAATTGAAAAATTTCTCAACACCATTCAAGCAAGAATGATCATCCCTTGTTAACTAAAGGTAGTCCCTGTTATCTGTCATGCAACTCAAGTCATTATCCATGCATTCCAAGTTAACTGAAGTCAACTAGAATTCAACTAAAACTAACTGAAGATAATTGAACCATAACTGAACTGAACTAAAATTAATTGAACCTCGTACACATCACCCCCTATTTTATAGAACCTCAACATGCATAAATCAAAATCCCTATTTTTTAGGAACCTAGGATGCATTCTTGAATTGTACTCAATTCACCAACCAGTTAACTAAACCAAGGTGGATCACACCTCCCATGTGTGTGCCCATGTGCTCCTATTTTGTAGGAGCTAACTCCAAGGCATCCCCACATGCTCCTAACACTTAGAATTAATTAAAAATGTCAATTAACATGATTATTTCATCAAACATTATTCTCTTCCTAATCCTAGTGTTCTTGAACACATTCCAAGGACTTAGGAGACACATGAAATAAATAATGCTTAGGATTGCAATTAAATGGCATCATATTTCCAACAATCTCAACCCATCTCATGATGACATGTGGAAGGTGACATGGAAAGGAGAAGATGAAATGGAAATAAGGTGGAAGTGAGGTGGAGGTACTTGCAAGTACCTTGGGAAAGGGAAAGATCTCCTCATACCAACTAAGGATTTTCTTGTCCATTTTTACAATGAGAGGACAAGAGAAGAATTAAAATTTCCTCAAAAATCCTCATGGGGATTGAAAAAGGAACAAAAAAATCCTTATGGGAGGATGTGAGGAATTAAAAATTCCTCAAAATGCATAGGAGGAATAAATTGGAATTTAAAATTCCAAAGGGTATGGGGATGGATTCTCCAAAAGGAGAAAGTCATTAATAGGGTTGACCAAGGGTGGAAGTCATAAATGGCATGGGGATTAGGTTAGGTCTAATCATTGATTTAGGTTATACAAATGAGGGATTAGGTGAGCTAACCCTGATTACTAAGCCACTTGCATTTTATGGAGGATGTGAACCTAATCTTAATTAGGAATGTGCACACCTTAATTTGAAATTAAGTGGACTAATCAAGATTAAGAAAAACGTTGGAGGGTGGGCTAAGGAGAGACAAAAGGAATGAATTAAAAATTTATTTAATTCATTGGGATAAAGTGACTAAATTAAATAAATTGAACTATTTATTTAATTTAGAGAAGTAGAGGGTAAGGTATTTAACTGATTAATCAAACACCTTAGGGGACATTAGAAACAAGATGTATATTAATCAAATAATGAATTATTTAATTAATATGGCCTATGGGTATGGGATAGAGGAATATACGAGAAAATTTAACCATATGGGGTGATCAAATTTAGGTTTCTACATTTTTCCCCTCTTCGAAATATAGTTAGAATAATGGTGTTTTAAAGAAAAATAAAGTGTGGATGACTTGATAGAAGAAAAGAACTCTAGTAGATTCCATGATATTGCAAGTAGGGTGATGGGAAGGAAATGAGAAGAAATATGATGAGGTATGCCCCCTCGAGATGGTAAATGGGGAAGAAAAGGGGCCCCAGACAATGTCCTGATATGGAGAAACGGAGGGTACCACATAGTGAAGGACAAAAAACCATGAAGAATGGATTTTAAATGGAGGAAAATGAACAAACAGGGTGCAAATGGTGGCCCATGGAAGAATTAGGGAAAAATAATTAAAAAGAGGTTAAAAAAAGGTTAAAAATGCCCAAAATTTGAAAGGTTAAGTCAAAAATTAAAAACCTATAAATCATAAATTTGAAAAGTTACTATTCACTTTGCTTTCATTGTGCACACATGACGAAGAGTGAGCGAGATGGAAGAGGAGGACATCATCCATTGAGCAAATACAATTTGATATTTCTACCAATGATATGTCATGGACCGACAGGTAGGTCTAGGAAACCAAGCTTTGTGATTTGAATGTTTAATTTTTGCACATGTTTTATACTTTTTGGGGATGGGCGAATAGGTTAGAAAGAAACAAGGAACCACATAAGGGGGATTCACCCTTCTAGAAAAATGCATTCGCCTCTATAGTCCAAAAGGTAAATGTGTGGCAGGGGATGGTTGAACGTGCATCCGTAGGGGTGGTTGCATGGGGAAGGAGGCAATTGATAAATCACCTAATAAGGGGATGGGAAGATGCATTTCTCCACAGGGGCGGATGCACAACTGGAGGGGTGATTGGGATATCGCCCCTCAAGGGAAAGGGTGAGGGTGCATTCACCCAAAGGTAAAAAAGGTGAAAGAGAAATCGCTTGATGGTGAAATAGGGGTTGCAAGGGCAAATGCGAATTTGCCTTTGGTAAAAGGGATGAACCTGCTCCCAAGGAAAGGGAAAGGAGAACCTTCCAAGCTAATAGGTGAAGTCGCCAAGGGGGAAATATAGGGGTGAATGCATTAAGCCAATGAGAAAATGCATGAAGTAGCGAGTAGGGGTGAATTCGCTTCCTACAAAGGAAAACTGGCAAAAACAGGGATAGGAAGAAAGATGAGGACTAGAAGAAAAATGACAAGGAAAGATCTAATAGATGGCTAGATGGATGCAGAGTATAGACACTCTATAAACATGGGAGAGGCATTTAATCATGCTCATGACTAATGGGTTCACATCAGTAGACCATGAGACCTTGGACCAAGTGGGACTACTACACATGGTAGCATTCCCAATTATATGAGCACACAAACCATTGTTGACTACATTGATGGAGAGGTGGAGCTCAGAGACATGTACCTTTCTCCTCCCAACTGGGGAGGATGGTTATATTGGAGGACATTTGGAAGATATTATGGCTATCAATTTAGGGCCACTTGGTGAGCGGAGGAGGAGATAGCCATTGGAGTAGAGCTTATGGGCTATATTTGGGACAGTTGACCTTCCTACTAGGGGAAGAAGTTGGAGATAGATGGGTGCATTGGGACTATGCCACCATTGTTGCTATTTCTATGTGCTTTGATCAGTAGGATCCTATTCCCAAATAGGAGTGGGATATTTTTCATCCTCAAGATGATTGAGGTTGTTCATAATATCATTGAGAGGAGATAGGGGGTGTTTACATGGGGGCCTTGCATATTGGCTCACCTCTATAGGGACACGCATGTGGTCTACTACTAAGGAGAAGTTAACATTACCCATTTCACCCTATTATAGGTGTGGGCATGGGAGGACATCAAGATCACCATACCAGACATTTTCATGCCCAACTAGTGGGTAGAGGTATTGTCAGTAGCATTTGATTACATAGCTATTCTACACTACATGTAGGTATCTAGCCTAGAGCACTCTCGTCGTGTTTTTGATGATCTGACTGTAGATCAAATAGTGTGGAGACCCTATGTGGATAGGGATTTCAAGGACTGGAGAGCAGATGGTTGATAGTACAAGACCTTAATGTTTACTCGATGTTATCTGATTGGTTGGGACCCATTTATTATAGAGCTATACATGTCAGATTGGATCGCCAAGAATTTTTCTATCCGATAGGACATCCCATTTTTGGAGGTGAGGTTTAGAAGCATCACATGAGAGATGGGATGGGGGCAGACAGTGTCATCTGCTAAGGTGATCCGGGAGTGGGACAAGTTGGGGGTGGAGTGGAGGGTCGAACAATCTAGGAGTTATAGAAAAATATGCAACATGGTGGCAGGGGAGGTTGTCAGTGAGGATCATGCCTATTGAGCCCATTGATACAATAATGGGATGGGGGACAAGGAGGCTAAGGAGGTAGATGCAAGGCCTCGATGGAAGAGGAGAGTGCATGGGTAGATGGAGGAGTAGGTCATTGTGTAGGAGGAGGGGAGAGTGGAGAGAGAAGTGGACAAATCAAAGGTGGCAGAGAGAGCATTAGTGGTGTACTAGGCACCACCCACAGAGGACCTAGCCATCAGACTAGCAGGTGCCCAAGTTTGTATTCATATTTTATAACATAGGTTGAGGTAGTCTAATGCAAAGAGGGAGAGATTGTCGATGGAGGTGGATAGGATATGAGGAGTAGAGGGGGGAGTAGAGGATGAAGTAGTGGTATAGGAAGATGGTTTACGGAGGAAGGTAGAGAGATTTCAAGGCCTGTTGGAGGTTTCCCAAGGGGAGAAGGATGAGGTGTCAAGGTTTAGTGCAATGGGTAGAGTGATATCTAGAGAGAGCATAAGGCCTATTTGAGGCCATGAAATGGGAGCGAGAGGACACCGTGATGCAAGTAGATGAGGTAGAGAGGGAAGTGGAGGATGATGGGATGTAGTGGGAAAGGGATGAGGCACTATCACATCTCGAGTAGGTAGAGGCATAGGTTGAGAGCTTGAGATTATCCCAAGACACCTGGTAGCAAGAGAAGGGAAAGCTCTAACAATAGTGTGATATATATAGGCTGGAGAGAGACCAAGCATGAGAAAAGGTAGATGGGTTAGATGATGCTAGGACGAAGGTGGGATATTGGATGGGTTCTTATTATATAGCCATGCCCGATCTTACGTAGAGGGTTCTTCCATATGTATGAGCAGTTGCACAGAGGCCAATGCCATCCCAATCAAGACCTAGTCATACCAGGGGCTTCAATGATTATAGAGAGACACCATCACATGATAGGGGGAATGTGCAAGATTTACCCCAACTATCGGATGCAAGTAGTAGTGGTTAGGGGAATAGATGATAGGTGACAAATACAGGGTCCCAGTTTTAATGGATACCTCAGAAGAAAAAATATATGCTGAGATGAGATTTAGATTCTTTTGTACAGATTCTTTCACAAACTAGAGTAGATACTATTTTATTCTTTCTGATTTGGGACACATGATGTGTGAGGTGTACCCATATGTATTTGCATATTTTGACTCTTCTATACATGTATTTTGTTATGAGATGGACACTATATGGACTGTGGATATGGGTTGTATGATGGACATTATGGACCTTTATTATGAACTATTTGATGGACATTATATTTTGATATGTATATATATATGATATGGTAGATTACAATCGCTATGTATGATGTGTATCCAATTTTTTGATATTTGTATGATATAGATGATACAGATTGTGTTTGAGATTTTGTGATGCGGGATGTGATGCTTTATGGTTTCTAATTTGTGATATGGTTATGCTACTAAAATTTTGTGATGCAGGTGATGATGATATGATGGTTTATTATGTATCCATATGGGATTATGACGTATATTTATGTATGACATAGATGTTCATGGATGGCATTGTAATGTTTGATTATGAACATATGATATGACATGAATGTGGATTATGACATGCATAATGGATGAAATATGAATCTGTATAGTGTTATAGATGGAATATATGAATGTAATATAATGGAATAGATTGTTAGAATAACAAATCTATATTATTCCAAATAACTAAAAACGTTAATGGAATGCAATTACAATGGATTAAGATGCTTAGAATAAAAAATCTATATTAATCTAAACAACTTAAAATGATGATGGAATGTGAATGCAATGGAATAATATGCTTAGAATAACAATTCTATATTAATCTAAACAACTTAGAATGATAATGGAATGCAAATGCAATGGATTAAGATTCTTAAAATAACAAGTCTATATTAATCTAAACAAGTTAAAATAATATGATAATGAAATGGAAATGGCAATGGAATGGATAATGAACTGATAATGTAACCTAATGAAATAAAAATGAAATGGATAGTGAAATTGATAACTCAATGGATAATAAAATGGATAATGCATCCTAATGATATGAAAATGAAATGGATAATGAAATTGATAATGCAATGGATAATAAAATGGATAATGCATCCTAATGATATGAAAATGAAATGGATAATGAAATTGATACTGCAATGGATAATAAAACGAATAATGCATCCTAATGATGTGAAAATGAAATGGATAATGAAATTGATAATGCAATGGATAATAAAATGGATAATGCATCCTAATGATATGAAAATGAAATGGATAATGAAATTGATAATGCAATGGATAATAAAATGGATAATGCATCCTAATGATATGAAAATGAAATGGATAATGAAATTGATAATGCAATGGATAATAAAATGGATAATGCATCCTAATGATATGAAAATGAAATGGATAATGAAATTGATACTGCAATGGATAATAAAACGAATAATGCATCCTAATGATGTGAAAATGAAATGGATAATAAAATAGTAATGCATCCTAATGATCTATGAAAATGAAATGGATAATGAAATCGATAATAAAACAAATAATGTGTCCTAATGATATGAAAATGAAATGGATAAAGGAAATTGATAAAAAATGACAATGCAATGTAATGGAATGAACCCCAATGATAAAAAAAATGCAAAGTGACATGAATAATGATGAATGATATAGTGCATATGTCAAAAAATGTAGGGACCCCGATAGGAAGAATAGGTGGGGGGGTAACATTTGCACAACTAGAAATCAATAAGCATAGGCTAGGAAAAATGGATCGGGATAAATGCAATGCAATGGGAGAATGAATGAAATGCAAATCTAATGGAATTCTATCATATTAGGAGCACTGAATTTTACTGTAGCATAGGACATGATATGCCAGGGTATTAGGAAGGAAGGCCAATGAGTGTCAAATTCATATGACTGACATAGAAAACAAAAAGGTTATCCCAACACCCCAAAGTTGCAAGGGCTTTGGCAAGGTCTGATGCTAGAATAACCAAAAGCACACAGGATGTTCCAACATAAAACAAGATCACAAGGATCTTGGTGGGTACTACATGGGACAACCAGGAAGACAAGATCATGTAGAAAAATAAGATATGCCCCTATGTCTACTAGTCAAAGTGCACCATGATATGATGGATCGTGGTGACCTTGAACAAGTATAATAGGAAGCTCAAAAGATAAACAAAATGAAAAAGAATCAAAAGATCATAATAAATTTCAAATATCCTTTGCTATAGGACCAATAGGTGAAGTGGATTGATGTAGTCTAATTTGAGGAAGGTACATCCTATTAAGACCAAATATGGATGGAGGTAGATTGTTTGGTCGACATTACTCAAGTACCAAAATGGATTGAATCTCGACACAAATGGATTTTGTTGTTGGGAACCAGTTGAATAGGGACACACTTGATGACATGAAATGAAACCAAGACACACCCTAAGGACAGACCTAGGGTCTCAAGGGTTGATCCAATGATTGGCCTTTCCTATGTGAAAGTGTAGAGACCTTGTAGTTCGATACAATACTAACAACAGACGATGGATAAAAGAAAAAGGAGGAAAATGAAGACTCAAACGGATGGAAAAAGTCCATGAATACATAGAAAAACAATGGGGACTAACACAAAAGAACAAACCAAAGCCTCGGGGGATCATCAAAGATGGCCTTTCCTATGTTAAAGTGTAGAGGTAATGTAGTTTTACAAAAGGATGAAATGCATTATGAGACTTAATGATAAGAGACACAATGAAGGACCCTAGATGGTAACACAAAACCAACAATACTACACCAATGTACAAGTGATAAAGAGCTCAAGATTTAGGTTAGCAGATCAAAATCTTCTAATTCTCAATCAAAATATACCAAGAGATGGATGATAGGGTGGAAATAGAGGATGAATGCAATATGATGTGAGGATATGATATATGGATAGAATGGTGGGGATTCAAGCATAGGAAAGAGGGATGTAAGGTAGATAGTGATTAAGCCATCTTTGAATGGCACCTGTTGCCAGGTTTTCACAAATCGTACTTATCCAAGGCACCACCAAGGGTGGTTTTCACCATAGGACAATTTATTTCTCTTTACTATTTTTATATTTTTTGACATATTTTTATTTTATTTTATTTTTTGGATTTTTCTTTTTTTGGGTATTTTTTAGGTGGCATAACCTAGTTGACTTAGGTGTAAAACTGTTTCAAATGCATTATATTGATGGGTTCCTCCAAGGATTCTCCCTCAGGTGTAGTAAGTTGATATGCTCCAGAATCGTAGTTTGCAGTAATGACATATGGACCCAACCAATTAGCTTTAAATTTTTCTTTCTTCTCTCAATCATGTTGGGTGCGTTGATTTTACTTGAGAACTAGATCACTGACTTGAAACTAATGAGGATGAACCTTCTTATTATAGCTCCTCCTATGCTGATTCCAATAAGCCTAAAGATGATTTTAAGCCTGAAGACGCTTCTCGTCTAGTAGCTCTAACTAACTCAAACATGCAACATGAGATTCTTCATCATTGATTGAATTCTTTAGAGAGATGTGGAGTGATGGGATCTCAACTTCTATCGCCAAGATGGAATCTCTGCCATAGACAAGGGAGTATGGGGTTTCCCTAGTAGGGGTGTGGATAGATGTTTAGTAAGCCCAAAGGGCAGGATTAAGGTGGAGGTTCCAACCATGACCAATGTTATTGAAAACCTTCTTGAGGATTTTGATGAGAGTTTTGTTGGTAGCCTCAACTTTTTCGTTACCTTGGGGGTAATAGGGAGTTGACCAATGGTGTTGGATGTGGTATTTTTCACATAGGTGTTGCATATACTAGTTTTTCAAAGATTTTTTGTTGTTGGTGATGGTGGTGGCAAGGATACCATATCTACAAAGAATATGGTAAAGGATGAATTTGAATATTTGGATGCCAGTGATTTGGGAGAGTGGAAGTGCTTCCATCCATTTGATGAAATATTCGGTGGCATTGATTATGAAAGTATGATCATTGGATGATTATGGATAGATCTTGTCAATCAAGTCAAGACCCTACTATGAAAATGTCATGACATAGTGATAGGTTGTAGGTCATATATAGGAGCATGGATTAGATCCACATTTTTTTGACATGGCACACATTTTTTGATAAACTCACAAGCATCATGCTCCATAGTTGGCCAATAACACCCCATTTTGAGAAGCTTCTTTTCCAAGGCCATTCCATTAGTATGGGCCTCGCAAATAGCACTATGCACTTTTTTTAATGCAACGTGATATTTTTACTTGCTCAAACATCGATGAAGGGTGCCATCATACCCCCTAAGATAAAGTGTATCACCTAAGATTGTGTAACAGGAAGCATGTTGGATGAAGGATTTATGTTGATTTTAATTTAGATTAGGTGGGAGAATGTTGTCATGAAGATAGGTGTATATGTTGTGGTACTAGGGAGATTGAGGACCTATGACGTCACACACTATTTCATTGTCTAGAACATCATATGTTGGGATTAGTAATTGCTCAGCCAAGAATTCACAATTTGTTCATCTCTAGGCATGTCTATAAGGGAACCAATTGTGTCCATTACATTAGTAGCCTTAATATATAATTTG
The DNA here is from genome assembly GCA_007115665.2 of Sequoiadendron giganteum. NCBI lineage: Eukaryota > Viridiplantae > Streptophyta > Pinopsida > Cupressales > Cupressaceae > Sequoiadendron > Sequoiadendron giganteum. Next base: position 538,692,908 of record CM021106.1, on the reverse strand, counting down.
GGGACTTTCTCAAACTAGATATGATTGAAGTACATCTTAAATTCATCAACCATTCACTTATCATGAAGAAGCTTATAATACTTAGTATGAAACTCATCATTGACATGTTTGATTATGATTTGGGAGTCTCCATAAACATGAAGATGAGTTATATTCCATTAGAATGCAATTCTAAGACCTGTGATTAAATCTTTGTACTCAGGAATATTATTCATGCATGGAAAATCCAATCTAAATGACTTGGGGATATAGCCACCTTGTCGGGTGACGAAGAGGATACTAGCTCTAGTTCCATTTTTCATGAAGGAACCATTAAAGTAAAGTGTCCATATATCTAATTCTGAAATAGTGAAGATGGATTCATTGAGAAATTTTTCCACTAAAGGATAAGCATCCACAAGGGGAGCATCATCTAGCTGATTTGCAATTACTTGTCCCTTAATTTATTTTTGGTCTACATATTCAATGTTGAATTCACTAAGGGGCATAGCCCACTTATCCATGCATTCAATCAATGATTGTCTTGATAACATATACAAGAGTGGGTCAGCTTTAGATATTAGCTTAATTAGGTGGTTGAGCATGTAATGATGAAGCTTTTATGAATTGAGGACAACCGCCACACAATATTTTTCCATGGGACAATAATTGAGTTCATATCCCACTAGTGTTCTACTGATATAGTAAATGGCTCTTTCTTTGGAGGACTAATCATGTTGTGCCAAAAATTCCCCCAGTGCAACTGCAATAGTCAAGATATATAACAACAATGGTTTTCCTGGAATGGGGGGGATCAAGATAATCGAATTTCTAAGATATTATTTAATTTTATCAAAGTCTTTTTGGCATGGAGGATCCCATTTGAAGAGTGTATCCTCACATAAGAGATGAGAAAAAGGTTGAAACTTATCTGCAATTTGGTCGATGAAGTGCCTAATTGACTGCAACTTCCCTTGTAAGCTCCTTAATTTCTTGAGATTCCTGGGCAGGGGCATTTCCATTATAGCTTTAACCTTCGTAGGATCGACTTCAATACCCCTTTTGGACATGATGAAGCCTAAAAAATTATCGGATGTGACGTTCAAGACACGCTTATTAGGATTTAACCGTAACGTATATTATTCCAACTGATCAAAAATCTATCTCAAAACTTTATGTTGATCCTCTCTAGTTTTTTACTTTCCCAAGAGATCATCAACATAGTCTTCCATTATGATATGGATAATATCATGGAAGATAACTTTCATTGCACATTGATATGTTTCCCCCACATTCTTAAGACCAAAGGGCATGACATTGTAGAAGAATGTACCCCAAGGAGTAGTAAAAGTGGTCTTATGTTGGTCTTCTAGTGCAATCTTAATCTAGCTATACCCTGAAAAGCCATCCATGAGGGATAGCATGACATGTCCTACTGTCAGATCCACTAACATGTTAATGTTGGGTAAGGGAAATTCATCCTTTGGACAATATTTATTCAGATCCCTAAAATCTATGCAGATACTAATACCCCTAGTAGGCTTAGCTATAGGTACAATGTTGGATATCAAATCCAAATAGTTGATTAGCCTTATGAACCTAGTTGCCAACAAATTTTCTAGTTCCACCTAAACTAGTAGAGGCACTTGTGGGTGCATTTTTCATAGTTTTTGTTTGATAGGCTTTACATTTGGACACACATCAAGATGGTGAACTAACAGGGCAGGATCCAACCCAGGCATATATGAATAGGACCACGTGAAATTCATGAGTCTTTCTTTCAATAGATTGGCAATGACTAGATACTCCTCTTCAGACAAGGACTTCACCACATAGGTGATTTTAGGCTCTTCTTTTGTTCCCAAATTGATCTCTCTTGTCTCTTCAATCAAGATCAAAGATAGCTCAAAAAAGTGAGTCCCTATAAGGGGAAGATGGAACTCCACATCCTCTAGCACCTCATCAAGTTTTTCACCAAAGGATACAACCTTTGTTTTTACTTTTGTTGAGTCAAGAAGTGCCTCAAAAATGTTTTGACTAGATGACCCTTTTTTTAGGGTATGTGCAAGATCATGATGGACCAAAAAGTGGCCATATGTAAGCCATATGATGGCCCATGTGGCTGATGACTTTTCTTTTACCCAAAATTGATGAAATGAAAAGGGTTTTTAGAGGAGACTCAGCTTTCCACCAATATAAATTATGCTTTACTTTGAATTTAATAAATAATTATTATTCATTTTCTATTAGAATTGTGAATAAAGTCCTAATTGATAGGCTGATTGAAAAACATCTATAACTTTCAAACAGTATCACATTTTTTGAATCCGAAACATGTGTCACATTCTATGCTTTTCATACTATAGGATTAAAAAAATTAAAATTGAATTTCATGAATTTTTGACCAAGTTAAGGTGGTTAGACAGATGAGATTTTATATTTTTTAAAAGTTGTAATAAAAAATTCATAATTAATTATTTACTTGGAAAAAAATTATAAAAAAAAATGCATCACATCGGGACATGAGTCCTCTACTTATATCTAAAAGCTTATAAAAAAATATTATCATTTTATTGTGGTTAGGGTGGTCAGACAGACACCTACTTCTTATTTTTACCCTGAAATTTAAATACTACTCCATTGAAATTTCAAATTTTCACCAAATAGATTTTAAAAATAAAAATGAAGGTCTAGTATTTTAGAAACTACGTTCAATTTTCTACAGATTCTATTTTTACATTTTTTGGAAATAATATAGATAAATTATTCAAATTTTTACATCAAGTTGTCTAACTCTAATTTTCTGTCTTTTTATTGCCACTTAAGGGCCTGTTTTTTCCATGATGATCCTACACATACCCTTTATTTGTTTCTTTTTACTTTTTTGGCTAGGGTGTTCATCCTCTCTGAAGTAAACTCCATGGTCTTTGCTAATCCCATGAGATGCACATATGCCTCTTCTAAGGGAAATATATCAATTGGTGCACTTCCTTGTAGGTCACAATCAATTAGGTCATAATGATGAAATGAGAGGTTGATGGAGAAAATGGATGTGGATTCAAATAGAGAAAGGAGATCCAAATCATCATAACAAAGTATGATGTTCTCCTCTGCAGAGATGTCCTCAAGAAAATCGGTTTCTGAGTTAACATTATTTGAAGTACTGGTGGATTTTGTAGATCCCTTCTATTTCTTATCATACCTAAGACCCAGGTGTTTAGGATGTGTGGGTGTTTCAATAGGTTCATGCATCCCCAGTTCATCAACACCGAGCCATCCCTTCTAATAATTGTACTTTTCTACTAATTTTGAAGCATGGGGATAGACTTCTTGGAAGTATTCAATAAGGGGAGGTGAAGGCTCGGGTTCTTCTCTATAAACTCATTAGATGATTTCCTCATCCATGTAATCTTGTAAGGTTCTTGGAGACTAAAATTTAGTGGAACTCACATTCTTGGAACTGATAATCTTAGTCATTGGTTCTTCCTTTTGTAAATACTTAGATGGTTGGCCATAAGTGTGGGGAGAAGGGATCATTTTTCCCACATTAACTGCACTACGCATCTCGTATTCCCCACAACACTTGTCAATGATATAGACTTTGGTGATGGTGGAGTCAAACGTGGTAGATGGAGTGGAGGATGTGTCAGAAGATGGAGAAAAATATGGAATAGAAGACGATGCATGAGGAGTTCCCACTTCTATTCTCAAACAATGGTGTGAATGTGGGAAAGATGCCTCAAGAACATGACAATATTCAAAAGGTTAGGGGTCAACATGGATAGTAATTTCAACCCCATTATGTGGGAACTTCAGACACTAATGATAAGTGGATGGGATGGCTTGCATGGCATAAGCCATGGTTGGCCAAGGAGAAAGTTATACAGTAAATTAAAATCAAGGACAAGATAAGTGGTATATTCCACAACTAGGCCAACCTAAATGGGGAGGCAGATGATTCCCTCTGAATCTTTTTTTGCATTATCATAGGCTTTAATTGTGATCACTTGATTGTCTAAGTCAACATGAGTATACCCCACCTATTTTATGAATTTTCAAGTGCATGGATTAAGGGCAGAGCCATTATCTACCAATACCCTCTTAACCTTATGCTTAGTCACAAGGACTTCAATGTGAAGGGAATGATTATGAGCGGGATCAATGGGTGGCATATCATTTTGGATAAATCCCAACTAATAGGTAGATGAAAAATGTCTCACAAGATCCTGAAACTGAGTGTGATCTATGTCATTTGGTACATGAGTATCTTGTAAAGCTTTAGTAAGGATCTCTTGATGGATTGGGAAAGACCTTAACAAATCCAAGCTATATATTTATGTGGGAGTATTTCCAAGATGATCAAGGGTATTGTATTATGACCATATAGGTGTTGTTTGGGATGAAGTAGAAGGTCTTGGAATAGATATGTGGGTTCTATGAGTGGTCACTGCACATTGAGGGTCTTTACGTTTTATCCAAATCATGGAGACATAGGGGTCTACTTGGGTATTGCATCCAACAATATTTTTGTAATTAAAAGGAACCTTGTTGTATCTTATATTTCTGGTTTGATTATCTTGACCACTGTTATTAGACCTAGTGTTAGCATTCGACGTGTTAGGACCTTGATTGTGTTTGGGGAAGGCATTTTAGAATATTTGTAATTGAGAATTAGATGAGGTAGATTGATTTCCCTCAACCAAAATATCTCCTCAATCAATAAGATCTTGGATGTATCCCTTAATACCTTGAAAATTATTTGTAGAATGACCCTTGATCCTATGGTAATCACAATCCTCATTCTTCTATACCAATTAGGCTTTGACTTTGACTCGTCAAAAGGTTTGGTGATAGGATAGGTAACTGCATTCACTTGAACTAGCCTCTTCAAAATAGAATCTAAGGATTCTCCTAAAGGAGTGAATGTATGTTTAGTGTTCCCCTAATTTGATTGATTAGACTACGAGGGTGGACCTGGTGTACTTTGTGGCACAGATATAAAATTGGTGAATGGTGCCAGTTGAGGGGAATTTTTTCGCCTCTGAGAGGTATTAGCTACTTGGATATGTTTAGTGTCAATGACACCATCATTAACAACATTCTTATTCTTGTTCTAGTAGTGTGACTTATCCCCAGATTGTTTATCTTTATCATCTTTGAAGATTTTGATAATCCCTTTAGCAATAAGAGCCTTCTCAATAGTGGTCCCTTTCTCAATAACCTATGCAAAGTTAGTGACACAATGGAGACATAGGTTATGGGTCAACTCAGGATGGGATTTCATGACAAATATTCCCACTAACTCCTTCTCAAGAAGACTACACTTAAATCGGCTGGCTAGAGCTCGCCACCTTTGTAGGTAGCTAGAAAATGTCTCTCCATCATGTTGTTTATCCTTTAGGCAATCGATGGTGTCCACATACTTCTCTATATTGAAAGAGAAGCATGTGAAAAAAATCTCTAATAAATTAGCAAAGGTGGAGATTGGTCCTTGTGGAAGGTGCATGAACCACTCTAAAGCTTTCCTTGTTAAACTTTGAGGGAACAATTGAATGATGTAGTTATCATTGTGTAGGACCTCCTAACAATGCATATAGAACTCCTGCAAGTGGTCTCTAGGATCTCCTCTTCCCTTATACTTTTTGAATTTTGGAGTTTCAAAGTGCTTCGGGAAGGGGATTGTGTAAATCAATGGATCAAATGGGTAGGGACAAATGCCCTTGAATTTAAATGACTTCTTCGAGGTTCCATCTTGCAAGTCTTTCAAGGTGGCTTTCATGTCTTCTCATTATTTATAGATTGGTACTGATGAGGGAGGAATCATTGGATTGGATTGATCATAGGGATCATATTTTTGATATGAAGGTGGAGGAGGCAGAATGGATTGATCATATGATGGTGGAGGATATGAAATAACTTGGTGATATTGGTCAATATAAGTGGGTCAGGGATTGATGTAAACCTATTGGTGTGATGGCGCCACTTGATATTATGATGAAGAGGCACCCTATTGCTAAGGTGGTGCCTACTGCTGATAAGATGGATTGGACTAATAACCATATGTAGGTTGTGGTTGGGGGATATACAGAGGTGGTTTTGGATTAGGTTGTTGTTGATAAGTGTTTTGTGGGGGTTGTTGTTGGATTGTTGTTGGTTGTAGTAATAATAATTAGGATTGGGGTTATATGTGGTAGGCTATTTTCTAGGAGTGTTTGGTGGAGGAGGTGGTTGATAATAAGTGTTTTAAGGAGGAGGTTCCACATAATGTGGGGATTGATGGTAGCAAGGTGATAAATAATGTGGTGGAGGTTGCAGTTGGAACTTGTACTATGTCATAGAATTGTCTTGGGACTGCAAGGGGGGTTAGTGTGATTGTGGAGTGATTTGTGGCTACTACGGAGGTTGAGATTAGGGTGGTTGTTGCGGTTGGTGATAAGGTGGTGGATTGACTGGAGGTTGATGTGGGGGTTGTGGATTGATAGGAGGTTGACGTTTATATGGTGATTGAGCCTGATGATAAGATGATGGTTGTGGGCTAGAATGATTTGGATTAAATGGTGGTGGTGTTAGGTTCAATGGACACATGCAAATGAGGGGTATATGAGGAGGCATAGTAGCAAAAGGATTAGATGTATTACCCCTAGTGTTCTTTGATGACTAACTTGATTGATTTGGTGGAAGAGGTGGTGTGGATAGTGTAGGGGTAGGACCTTACAGGTTACAAGGACATTGTGGATTACCAGGACCTTGTGTATTACTAGGGCCTTGTGGATTGTTAGGATCAGGTGTCACTCCCATAATGGAAATCCTAACAGTCGGAGGTTGAACATGATAGCACACATCATTCTTGAAACTTGATTGATACCATGTATCTTTCGAGGTAACCTGAGAAACCTGAGGAACATATGATCCTAGATTAACCTAAGAGCTTTGTAGATCTTGTGATTGAGGGGGTGTGATGTTGACATATTATGAAAGATCAAATCTAGATGGTGGTTTAGTACCCCTCATAGGTAATGTGGCAAGGATTTTATCCCCACACTTAGCAAAGAGGCGATCATTCATTTGGACATTGGTAAGATTGCTAAGATATTCATCAATAGCTAGCTCAGGTTGGTTAACCATGCCTTCCTCAAGGGAAGGCCGAGGGTGAATTTCCATGTTGGATTGTTGAGACCCACCATTAGTGGATGAATTGGGAGGATTTTGTGGATGACCAACTTGGGACTGTTGTAGTTCCATGATTTTCTTTACCTATCATCGTGTGGTAACGAGCATAAACATGTAGATGATCAAAAGATGAAGATAACATGAAGCTCTAAGATGTACCTAAGTGATGATGATCTAGATGATTAATTAAAGGATCACTAGGATGATGGATCAATAGGATGATTATGTATTTTCGATTGGATAGATTGGATAGGATTTGATTCATTGGATCATATAATAATACTAGGTTTGGACTAGACCTAACATCTTAACTAGATGATTCGGGATGTTGACGATTGGGTTGGATGTTAAAAAGGATTATTATGGAACAAACCCACCTCTAGATGGAAGTGAATTGATGAGGCCACAAATGATTACTAACTCAAAATGGATAATGGTCCCAAGTAAGTACGAATGATAACAATTAGGGCCAGTTAACTAACCCAATTGGATAAAAATCTCGTAAATTGTTGCCTAGGGGATTTGGATTTATGGATCGATGATTGATATGCTATCTAAGGATGTCCTAAGATGTACCTATGTGATTAAATTGATGATTGGATGACTTTTAAAAAATATAGATGTACAAAAATGGCAATTACAGGAAATTGGATGGTGATAAAAAAAATTGATCACAGGAATAGACTCAAAACGAGGTAGGCTTTCAGTGGTCAAACAAGTTCACACTCTTTTTTTAAAATTCACCTCTTTGGATCACGGGTTCGCCTATCTAAGATGTTGCAGATTCACCCCTACGTGTAGTAGATCCACCTATCTAGGGTTTGCAGGTTCCCTTATATCTTGACTTGTATGGATCGGATTGCGGGATTTCCCAAATAGAATGTGAGGTCACCTAAATAGGAATAGGTACGGATGGACAAAATTGGGATTGCCTCTTTGAAAATCAAGTTTTTCTATATAGGATACAGGTTCACCTATCACTTGAGATGTATAGATGGGTACAGACTCGGCAACGAATTCACCTATCTATGACTCAGAGTCGCCTATCACTTGAGATGTATGAACGAAATCGTACGAACTCAAACACGGGATCAAATCTGTAAGAGGAAGGTTCACCTATCTAGGGGATGGGTTGTACAAAAGACTCAAGTGTATTCGGCCTTTTGGTGAGAAAGATCACCTAAAGGATGAGACAAGCTAATTCACCTTTGTGAGAATGAAATTCGCCTATCAGCACTGACTGACTAGACTGGATAGAGATGAAAATTTTCCCCTCACAGGGCACGATCACCTATCCATGGTGTGGATTCACCTTTGTAAGAAGCATATTTTCCCCTAGGGAAACGATGGACTATGGCAAAGGACCAAAAGTAGAAAACAAGCAAATAATGGGCAAAGACTAGCTTGGACTGAAAGATATGCACTAGTATAGCACAAGAAGACACGCCAAGCAACACAATCCTAGAACTAGTGTATCGGGTTTACAAACTTGATATAGGCTCACCACCCCAAGGGGTTAATACTCTATGAAATCGGTTGGAAGCACCCTCTCTTGTGAAGATGGATAGTTAGAGAATCAATGGAATAGGGTCATCAATCAACTACATGAGCTCACATTCTCTCTCCCCTTGAGAACTATTATAGTTCACCATGAGGATTTCTATCTCAACCTAAGGGAGTACATGGTGAGTAACTTCGGGCTACAATATGCATCCTCTACACTACACCAAGTTGCGGCTGAAACACGGGTCTTAAACTAGGCTAAACAAGTGACTAGAGGAGTCCTCGATACACCAAGAGGGTGTTTGAGGCACAACCATGAACACCAACCCATCACAAGCATGGATTGGGATCCCCAACAAGGTACTAGAAACTCAAACCAACCCTTCACACCTAACAAGGAATCACCCTACTATCAGTGTTCCGCTAGACACAATGCGACTGGATTAGTGTACAACTTTAGTTCTCCCCCATTTATATACCCTATTGGTAACACATGGTTGAAATCATCCCTCGAGTGATGAAATCCAAAGCAAGTCTTACTAAAGGGCACAAAATGCTACGCATTTTTTATCCCTAGGCTTGCATGAGGTGCAAGGGGAGAGCATCCACGCAAGATAGCACTCCTAGGTAGATTAGATTGGACTAGAACGAGTTGTAATTTATGATCCCCAGGCTCACCGTATGGTGCAAGGGGATAGCATACATCAACAACCCACTCCCAAACACGAAAAACAAGTGTTATTTCACCCTTTAAAAAATTGAAGTGTGCCTAAATTAGTATGAAAAATGACACAACCTAATTAAGGGTCTCCGATCGATCGTCCTACAGAAGATAAGTTAGTAATTTAATCATCAGTCTTAATCAACCGTGGGACAATTTTCACAGATCATTAGTAAAGATCCCACAATCATAGAAAAACAAGTTAGTTGATTAGTACCCAAACCTAGAATCAAATGGAAGTGCAAACTAGAAATTTTAAGGTTTTGGCTTATCGCAGGTTCACCCCTATGTAGGGTGGATTCACCTTTGTACAAGTTATAAGATCACCCTTGAAGTGGAGGGGCGTATGTACAATCACCTCTATAAATATAGTAGGATCACCTATTCAGGTGACAACTTTGTCTCTTCGTACAACCGAAGGCGTATTCGCCTTTGCAAGTCAGGTCTCGAATGGTTGATTGCAGGATCACCCTTTCAAAGGATTCGTAGGTGCGCGATCGCCTCTTCACAAGTGGATTCACCCTTGTAATAAAGAAAAATTTGAACCTACAAAATGAAAACAAACAAAAAAATTGAAGGACCTGTGACATAGGTCCCACCAAGCGTGCCATAAATGTATGCATGCAAATTCCTAGTCTAAAAATGCAAAAAAAACACAATAAGATGCAAGAAAAGGAAAACACAAGACACCTTAAAATTGGCCTAGTTGAATATAAACAAAATACAACAAAATAAAATAAGTTACCTTGTCTAGATTGACTCCTTGGTTGGCCCTTTTGATTTGTTGAAAATGTGTGCTCACTTGATAGAATGGCTCAAAATGATGCTCAAACTGAAGATAATGCAATGGTGGATGTAATGGAGGCCATGGTTTATGGATTTGATGCAAAATGAAAGCTAAAATTAGCTTACAACAATGGAGATAGCAAGATGGATTGAGTGCTTGAAATTTTCCTAAGTGTTGAATGTTCAAAATGAAGCAATTTTCATTGCTTTTAGGGAAAGAGCCTCCAAAAGGATGGAGGGATAGGATTGACTTTAGGGTAGAAGATCAAGGGTTGAGATTTCTTGAGACATATCAACCCATCTCATGATGACATGTGGAAGGTGACATTGAAAGGAGAAGATGAAATGGCAGAGGTGGAGGTACTTGTAAGTACCTTGGCAATGGGCAAGATCTCCTCATAAAGGAGTTTCTTGTCCATTCGTATAATGAGAGGACAAGAGAGGAATTAAAAATTCTTCAAAACCTTCATGGGGATCAAAAAAGGAATAAAAAATTCCTTATGGGAGGATGCGAGGAATTAAAAATTCTTCAAAATGCATAAGAGGAATAAATTGGAATTTAAAATTCTAAAAGGTATGGGGATGAATGATCCAAAAGGAGAAAGTCATTAATAGGGTTTACCAAGGGTGGATGCCATAAATGGCATGGGGATTAGGTTAGGTGTAATTATTGATTTATGTTGTGCAAATGAGGGATTAGGTGAGCTAACCCTGATTAGTGAGCCACTTGCATTTTATAGAGGATGTGACCCTAATCTTAATTAGGACTGTGCACACCTTAATTTGAGGTCAAGTAGGCTAATCAAGATTAAGGAAAATTTTGGAGGATGGGACAAGGAGAGATAAAAGGAATGACTTAAAAATTGATTTAATTTATTGGGATAAAGTGACTAAATTAAATAAATTGAACTATTTATTTAATTTAGAGAAGAAGAGGGTAAGGTATTTAATTGATTAATCAAACCCCTTAGGGGACATTAGAAACAAGATGAATATTCACCAAATAATGAATTATTTAATTAATATGGCCTATGGGTATGGGATAGAGGAATATACAAGAAAATTTGACCATATGGGGGTGGTCGAATTCGGGTGTCTACAGTAATAATTTTCTAACTAATAGAACTAGCATAAATAAACTCATTTTAGGAAATCAAATCATCAATTAAGCTCACAATAATCACATATAAATTAAGATACCTAATTGACTGGATCACGATGTTAACCTCATACTATGCATATATAAAAAATTATCTATGTTACGTATGTAATTCCACATCTAGCATAGTCTAATATTTTGATCATATTTCTATCATAATAATAATCAACAATACTTGTGGGGTGTCAAACTGATAATAGGCCCAATACAGTGTTAATTCCAAAGCCATCAAAGGGTGGGCCTCACAAAAGGACTAACCCAAAAGAAAAGGTTGTATGTAAGAATATCCTATATGACATCATAATATGAAAGACCATGATTTTATTGTGGTAATATGTTGCAAGGACAATTATAAGTATAAATAAATGATAATACACACAAGCAAGAAAACAAGCATGCACAAATGATGCAAAGACAAATAAAGATGTTGCCCCTAGGTAAGTTGAAAATTGATTGATGGTGATGATGATAGAATTGTAAATGATAAGAATAATGTGAGGATTGTGTTTTTTTAACATGAGGATTGTGATTAGTATATATCTCATTGACAATAATTTGATCAAAATCAATCAAGGTTTACAACAAATCTAGGAACAAAATTTTTATATGTTTTTGGATAATATGTTAGATCAAGCTTTGTAAGATTACATGGACTAGATTTGTGTTTATTTAAATTGATTTATTTGGGGATGTTTGCATTGTAGGGGAGATATTGGATAGGTGGATTGGATTAGATTTTGTTTAGGTAATTGATGACAAGGGAAAACCTAGTCTAGAAACAAGGATGAAAGGATGGAAAGATTACTTGGATAGGACATAAGAGAATTATTGGATAGAGGGATGTGATAAGACATGTTGTTCAGGTTTACAACATGCCCTTGTTTTAGAAAATTTAGGGACCTTTCTATAATGAGTTTAGTTCAGTCGCAATTATGTTTCTAGCTTCCCTTCCAATCCTTGATCATATGCAACTAGTTGCCTAGATACTCATGCTTCACTTGGAAAATTAGTTATTGGTTACATTTGCTATTTACATACTTTGCTGCAAGTTGCATCATGCTTTGTCATTGTAAATTGCCACATTTTGGTTTGACTAGTTTTGTCACATTTATTGAAATTATTTGTTTGTTGCAATTTATCACATTGTCATTTTTACACTACACTATATTGTCGTTCAAGTGTATTGATAATTATGTCACAAGTTTGCTTGCACTTGCAAATATATTTTAGTGGCATTGCATTTTGAGCATAAAATAAAATTCCGAAAAATGATTTAATTTTTTTCAAAGTTCAATAATTATTTTAATCATTTTACATTTAAAAATTACTGGTGTTAATTATTTTGATATTTTGATTTTGATTTAAAATAAATGTGTATTGATTATTTTAATATTTAAATTCTAAATCAAAATTGGAACTTGATTTCTATTTTTAATGTGTTCATTTTCAATTCTAAATAAAAATTTGACTTGATATTTAATTGTGAAAATTATATTTATGATGTAAAATATTAAATATATATTTTCATTTTTTTAAAATGAAAATTAAATATTGAAATACATATATCTGACTTTAGAGATTTAAAACATGTTTTCTCAATTTTCTAAAATATATTTTTTATATTGAAATTTATATATTTAACTTTACAGATTTAAAATATATTTTCAAATTCAATATATAAACTACAAATATTGATTTAAAATTTAAACATTTTCGAATCAGTAAATTGCAAATTCCGTACTTCTTTGCTTAATTCGCAATTTAAATTTATTGATTAAATGAAAGGAATGGAATTTCTAATGATGAAGTATTTCGCAGACAAAATTTGTAATGTTTAAAATGTATGTTCTTAATTTACAGACTTTTAAATGCATTTGAAATACTTTTATTGTTTAATTAATGTATTGTTTGTTTGAGGAATGCAGAAGATGAACGGGTGATATGCACAGGCAATGACAGCGAACTGTTTGACAATATGCCTCAGGGAAATACGATTTTATTGACAGCAGAGATGTACACAAAATGGATATCTTTAAAAGCTAAAATTTTACTACATCAAAGAAATGTTAATAAACAGCAATATAGTTGATATAGGTTTTCTACAGTTCATGAAGTTTCAATATTTAGATTTTGAATTCAATAATGTAAGTTTTTTTGTCGACGTTTTGGATCACACACACAGCGATCTTCTTCCTCTTCCTCATGATAGATCACTGTGTGTGATCTGAAAGTCGACAAAAAAACTTACACAATTGAATTTAAAAGCTAAATATTGAAACAACAAAATATATACAAAATAGATTCGTAAGCGCGGGTGTTGGACATTCAATGTGCAGAAATAAAGCTAAATTCTTCAACCTTCCCAGAAATTTATGCTGAAGCGACGGAAGAGGATATGAACATCTGCCAAAGCATAAAAGACTGTCCAACTGAGAGGTAAGGAAAGAGAATCAGCAGGAATGAAAGCTGTGTGTGTAATTCTCATTAAGAGTTTGTCAGGAACAAACACTCACGGAAGGCTTGTAAAATGTTGGCTGGAAGAGGAGGTAGGTAAACTGTTTGACAAAATGCCTCAGGCAAATTCCCACGTTCATGAGGCATCTATATAGCAAAAGAAATGAATTGAAAAATATAAAAGGCTGCGCAGGTAATTGGATATGGAAAATTTGCAAATACAAAGGTCGTACAGTTGTTCTAAGGGTTACGGCTGGCACAAGGTAAGTGAAATGTTTGATCAAATATTTAATGCCAGAAACTAGGCTATGCAGCATGCCAAACATGGAAGTATAAAAGGAGGTGTGGGTTAAAGCAATAAATAAAGAGAAACTAAATGCAGAGAATTCTGTATAAAGAATTTGCAATAAAGAGGGCATTGTTTATGGGCTTTAGCATTGAAATTTTTCAGAAAACAAAGAGGTTGAAATCATGTGAAAATCTCTGGGCCTGCAACATGTTGATTGCGTGTTTGTTATAGTAATCATTAGAGTTTCTGTTGATTTCATTGTTAGCTGGTATGAAGAAGACATCGTTAAGTTTAAGCATATATTTGATAAGCATAAGATTATCTTGGTCTATCCGATGGTGGAATTGGAATTTATTTTTTGATAACATCATTTTGCAGCATAAATTATATAGAGGAGAGGATCGAGTATCTGAGCATGTTTTAATAGTTGTTATAGTATTTGTTGATATAATGTTCAATATTTTTAACAAGGATCAATAGTTGTGACTTCAAAATTGTTAGTGTTACCATAACTATCCATAATTAAATGAAGTGTATTCCTTAGATCTAAAAAGCAATAAATCATGTGATGCCACATCAACGCACCAATAAAACATGATTTAGTGCACAACTATCAGTCTCACTTTCTTTTAGACCTTTTTGGACACCTCAACAAAAAACATGTTGATGTGACATCATATTTGATGTTGTGACCTTAAAACTTTAATTATAATTTAAAGACTTGCCAAATAAACTACAGGAAAACTGTTTGCCTCCCATCTAAACTTTCTCATAAATACATTTAAATTGCTCAGCTGTAAGATAATGAGAAATCTATTGGGGTTTGGAACAAGCCTACTAAATATCGATGCAAGTTATCTATTTACTCCTTTTCTCAATTTTGTTCTATTTGATGTGGTTTCTCACTCTCATAATTTGTGTATTTTTAACTTTTTCTTATTCGTTTAGTGCAATAGATGTTGATGAAACTTGACAACGTAAATTTTGCAGCTGTTAAGGTGTCCTGTTATACAGTAAACCAAGTTGAGATTTAGCATTTAAAATTCTGATTTTAAAAGGGTTAATTGTTGTTACAAATTCATTTTTCACAAATCTATAAATTTTGGACTAAAACATGTATTGAACAAATGAATTCAATGCAAAATTAGCTCAAATTTATGTAAATTTCAATGTATTTTTCTGATTTACAATCTAAATTTTAACTGTTCTATAAATCAAGATTTAAGAATATCAACAACAAATAAATTTTTGTGTATAAAGTTGTCTATTTCACCTAATTAAATTCTTATATTTCAATAAGAAAATATTGTTTTAATCAATCTAGAATATAAACTAAAGTCAAAATAATTTGGATCTATCAAAGTTAAAAGGAATTAAATGAAATAGGTCATTTGCATGGTTAATTAATAATAAATTGCATCAAGTGAACCCCTATTTCTAACAAACAACTCCTAACTACTCCACAAAGCCCCTTATGAACAAACCAACCAAAGTGCTCTTCGACTAAGAGAGTCTAGCGAAATTATTATCAATTTAATGAAAGACTCTTGAGGTTGTCAACCTTTCAAACAAGGAAATCTTTGTCATTCCACCCCACGTGCTTCATGATGTGCAGGTATGTTGACATGTCAAAAAGCACATCAACAAGATGGATAATTATATGATGGAGGGATTGCTTAGATAGAGGAATAAAAGGATGGGGAATTAAAAATATTGGAAGGAGTGACAAGATGTGATCTCCAAGGACTATGATACATAGGAATAACATCCCACCTATTGGATTATCACAGTGGATAATCTACCAAAGTCATGTGAGATGACCTAGGGCTAGGTTTGAGTGTTCCAAGAGAATATAGCTTGATAGTGGAAGGTAATACAAAAATCATGGATGAGAGGCTACAAGAGGAATGAATTATAGTAATAAGACTTGCATTGTTTGAAGCACGCTTGTATATGATAACCATATCTTTATCATTATTGAAACTAGTCTAAGGGGTTCAGCTTAATTGGTAAAAACATTGATTTCTCATTATGGAGATGCAAATTCAAATCCCAAAGGGACACCTAATTTAGAATTCTATGTTGTGACTCTTGGTCTACCATAGTTGGCTTCTAATGTGGAAGTGGTTTCTAAATAACTGGATTTATAAGTTGTGACTCATGGTCTTCCATAGGTGATTTCTAGTGTAGTTTCTTGAAAGGAGTTATTATTAGTCTCATGGTTGTGCTCGCAAGAGCTTATGTTGATCTCATGTTGATGCTCATATGAGAAAAAATAATTGTAAACAATGTCAATAAAAAATCAAAGTAGGAAAGAAGTATGGATTATATATGACAGGAGAGCTATATAGATATAATAGATGAGTAAGTATGATGGAGCTTGACATAATGGAAGAATATTTTTACATCATGTATGTTTGTCAAGTTTGCATCATACTACTTGCCTAAGGCACCATAGGAATTATTTTCACCATTTAATGAATGATTTCTCTTTCTTTTCTTTGATTTTTATTTTTTCTTTCTTTTTCTTTTTTACATTTTTTTTGAATATTTGGATATTGGATAAGGATTTGGATAGATTGGTCTAGATGAAGGATAGGTAGATGCACAAAGGACTCAAGTGTCTATTTCTATGGTGATAGTATCATGTGCTAAATAATTTCTTGGAATAGACCATATTGATTATATTTGTGCTCATAGATGTTGGTCTAGAAATCATGTTGAGTGGGCTTCTCCAAAATGTTAACAAGGAACCATTGTAGCTCTTCACATGAGAGGATACTACCAAGGGATATGGAATGGATGACAAGATAAAGGATAAATATTTATGCAAAATCATGCATTAAAGGAATGTGATGGGGGATGGTTGGATGAAAGAATGAGATAGTGGCAACATGTGAGAATATCATGGGACTAAGGGGTTCAACCAAGACCAATA
The DNA here is from genome assembly GCA_007115665.2 of Sequoiadendron giganteum. Taxonomy (NCBI): domain Eukaryota; kingdom Viridiplantae; phylum Streptophyta; class Pinopsida; order Cupressales; family Cupressaceae; genus Sequoiadendron; species Sequoiadendron giganteum. The sequence continues at coordinate 538,675,909 of CM021106.1, read as the reverse complement.
ATTGTGCACACCATGAACTTGATGGTGAAGCTTTGGATTAAGGTGTGGAGATTTTGGATGGGGAAGTAGGATTAAATTTTTTGGGATGTAGGAGTACTACCAAAATGGATTTAAGATGTTTAGGAGGGGGAATTGGGATTTTTGAGCTTTGGACGTAAGGGCTCAAATAGATGTTGGATGATTAAGATAGGGAAGCTTAGATTTAGATGAATAAGTTTAGGATCAACATGGGGATTTGAAAGCTCCCATTAGATGAATTGATTTGTGTTTGGAGATCCATAGTGTATGTATACTTGTATTTTAATTAGTGGGCTTTGTGGCCTTTTCAATCTATGTGGATTTTGGATTTGATTTTTCTTATATTATGATTTAGGGAAGGGAGTATCCTTTAGAGGAATGGATGGGGGTGTGGATTCAAATGATCCTTGTGAATGTATCACCTTTTTTTGGGAATCAGATATTATTTTTATGCTTACAATTTTTTTGGTAGATTAACTTTGATTTTGGATCAAATTTTGTTTTATTTATATGTACTGACACATTACAACATGGTGATCCTTTTATGTAGATGTATTATTTTATATATTTTCACATCAAAATTTCTTTCAAAAGGAAAAGGAATAGGACTCTTTGTGGATAGAGTATCTTGGCAATCCATTAATTGAGTAACGGTTTTATCATGTTTGAACAAGTCCAATGATGTGTTTATTTTTATCCTAATTGGGAATTTTAGGAGATGGGTACCTATGATTGATGAATGGATTATTGATGGAGGTGATGGGGTTAATGAAGGGATTGGTGGTAGCATATGAGATGAGAAATGGGAGGCACCTATTCTAATTTTGGAATAATTTTCCTTAGCTTTAATGGAGGAGTGACCAATATCTTTGTCATGAGCTACATAACCAAGGCCCTAAAATCCTAGATTTTCTTTTCTTTATATAGGCTCTAAGATGCCTTGTCCATGAAGGCCTAATAATTTTCCTTGATAATCCATTTTTCCACAAATATGATTACTAATAGGATAATTTTTTTTTGGAAACAAGATGTGAATCTACTTTCAGATGGATAAGGAGTGGGTGAGATTGCATCTTCCTTGGTGGTGACAAAATTTAATCGAATAAAGGTAAAAGAACTAAGTCAATAATATCATGGTTCATGAATAGATTCAATAGGGATGACTAGATCTTGAGATGGTAAAGGATTTAGTTCATGGATGGGTGTGATAGGGGCAATTGGATATTGATATGATAAGTGATTTTTTTAAGGATGGGTTTGATAGGGATGGCTAGATCTTGAGATGATAAGGGATTTTCTTCATAGATGGGTTTTATAGGGGTAATTAGATCTTAAGATGGTAAGGTATATTGAAAGGAATTAGGAGGGATTATTGGATCTTGATTTGGATGAGGACATGTATGGGCATGCTTTGGAGCAATTTCTTGATATAACTTGATTTTTTTGGATGATATGAGGGAATAATGGTGTTATTTATTGTCACTAATTAATGCATGGAGGAACTCTTTGAGTTGTGCATGTGGATGAGAGGTTTTTTTTTTATGTTTATTGGTGGTGGATTTAATCAATTTAAGGAATTTGATGGATTTAGGTTTAATGACCACATGATCAATGGAGCATTTCGATGCCATTGAGTTAATAATGTCATGGTTGGCATAGGTTTAGTAATTTCACGAGATGGCATGGATTTATAAATATTTTGGGATGACATGGATTTATAAACATTATGGGATGGCATGGATTTGAAAAGGTCATTGGATGACATGGGTTTAGCAATGTCATGGGATATAATGCATTTGGAAATTTCATGTGATGACATAAGTTTAACAATGTAATGGGATGGTATGGGATTAGCGAAATTATGATATATGGCATGAATTTATTTGTGCTTTGTGAGTTATGTTCCTTTATAACTATCCCTTGGGGATGATTTATAAATCTAACATAGGGTTTGAATTGAGATGGCTTGGGATGTGAAGGTTTTGAGGATGAAAAATTTGCATAAGAAGTGAATGGATTAGGACAAGAGGTATAAACTATAAGGTATTCTTGTAAAGGGAAGAATTGGGGATGAAATTTTGGGATTTGGATTGGAGATGGGTATTGAGGACATGGAATATCATTGAATGAAGGATTTATATAGGAGGTTGATGAATTGGGATAGTAGGTGGAGGCCTTAGGATACTCTTGTGAAGGGAAGATCTGGGGATGAGGATTGGAATATGGATTAGAGATCGAAGGGTGTGATATAGAAATAGATTAATGTTGAATGAAGGATTTGTGTAGGAGGTGGATGGATTAGGATAGTGGGTAGAGACCACAAAATATTCTTTTGAAGGGAAGATTTGAGTCCATGAGAACTTTAAATATGGATTGGAGATTGAAATGTTTGATTTAGAAATGGATTCCCCTTGTCAAAAGTAGGAGAATGGCTAATTCGTATATGTTTATGTTCAATAGAATAGTTAGTTCTAGCTTGAGTTTGGTATTGATAATGGATCTACTTGATTGATTGGAGATCAAGTGACAACCTTTCTTAACTAAATTTCATCTAAGGATTGAAGGAGTTCATCTTGGTCCACAAGACTCTCATTATCATCATAAGGATCATATTTTGGTCTCTTGAAAATATAGCATCATCATCACCAAAGAAGAAATTTTTAAATTGTCTAGGGGACTAATTAGAGTAAAATGGAGTCATGATTCTAGGTTTTGAGTTGGGTTGATTGGATTCAAGAATGATTGATTAGAATTTGATTACCTAGGTTGTTGGATGTGGATGAAGATTGAATTATGGATGAGAATTGAACTTGGATGAGAGAATTGATTAGGATTATGATGGGTAGGATTTGAATTAAAATGTGTATGATTGGATTAAATGAGTATGATTTGGATTATGAATTAGGATAAATTGGATTTTGATTAGAATGTGTATGATTTGGATTAGTATTTGGGGACTAAGGTGATAGAAAGGATTAGGATTATAAGATTATGATCAAGATGAGGGAGTGAATGGATTTTGATTCAAAAGCTAAAAAATGATTGGATTTTAGATTTGATTACCTAGGGTGTTGGATGGGGGATATTTAGAACATGTTGGATTAGAATGGTTAGATTTGGATTAGATAGATTTAGAATAGTTTTGATTTAGAGGATGGTAAGATTTGGATGAGGACGATTGGATTTGAATGGTTGAATTTTTATCAAGATGGGTGGATGAGAGTGGTTTGAGATAACCTAATATTTTAATTTTTGCTTAGTTTGGATTTGATTACCTATGGTGCTGGATTAGGATGAAGATTGGATTATGGATGAGAATTGAAATTAGATGAGGGGATTGAATAGGATTATGATATAGGTTTGATTTTATGATTTTAATTATGGACTACAATGAGATGGTCCAAATATGACTGGTTGAAATAAACACAAATTGATATTTTTATTAAAATGATGGGTTAGCTTGGATTGCAAAAGCATTTTGGTATGGTCTCAAGTCCATTAGGAATTAAGGTGTCTCAGCCTTGGCAATTCCCAAAACATTTATTTATTATTGTTTTGCACTTTCGTGTAAATATTTGGCATTTATATTATTAAATATTTGTGCTCCATAAAAAGGGGCATGATATTTTGAGTTGGAACTTTTTCCACGTGTTGATGCCTTGAAAATTAAGTTATTAGTTGTCAAAAGATGCACATTTAATAGTATAACAAGGAAATATTATTTTTAAGGATGTTATGATCGATTCAATGACAATTGTAAGGGCTAAAAATAGGGGATATAATTTTGGATGTGATAATCATGTTGAATGGATTATTATGGCACGTGTAAGAGAATGTTTGCATAATCTATTGATAGTCTACAACACATGTAAGAGAATATCCTATTTTCTAGAGATTTTATGACAACATATACAAGGGTGTAAGATTCATGTAAGAGACTGTATTAAGCATGTAAGGGTCATATCGATTTTTGGGTAAAAATACAAAGTTGTGTCACACTTTTTAAAGGAAATGGCTAACATTGATCCAACTTGTAAACTTGAATCACTAAAAAGTGGCATATATGTTTTGAATTTTGAAATTATGTAAACTAATAAAATATTTATTTTTTAATATATTTTATGCTTGTATTTTAAAAATGAAATTAAAAAATTATTTGAATATATTTTTTTATAAATTGAAACTATAATTTAGTTACTGAAAAAATGTTGAAAAATGAAGTTACATGAGACATCAATCTTTATATATTAATTTTTTTCCTTCAATTTTTTGTGTGTTTTATAACTTGAAACTTTAGTGCATGGATTTTTTTTTTTTAATTTTTATAATATATACTTTTAAATAAATATTAAAATGTGTGCATATTAAGACATTGTTGTTTTCATTCGACATCAACTTTCATATTATCTATTTATCTAAAATGGAAAAAAAAAATATACCATCTTGATATAGATTCTTTTATCTAGTGCATCATATTTTTTTATAAAAAATTAAAACTTTTACTATTTTTCCTTTACATGGTAATCAACCTAGTATTTTGTGTTGATAACCTACTTTTAGTAAAAATAAAAAGGAAAATATAAATAATAATTAGATTGTTAATATATGTATTTGAAAAATACACTTATGGCTCTACAAAAAGGTATTTTTATATTTTTAAAAAATGTTATTTACATGAGTAGAAGTTGAAATATCAATTTTTTCAAATAAATCTATTTTTTTGGTAAATTAGCCTCAAAGTGGTGCTACATATGCTTTGAGCCAACAATTTTAGTTGGAAAAGTTGTGGACATATCTAACTTAGCTAGAATGAATCTTACAAGATCATATGTTTGATCAAAATTGATTTTTAGTTAGAAATACTTAAATTCACTTGTGTTAATAAGTTGGTTGAAAGTGTGACGGGTAGGTGCAGAAAGATGGTTCCAAAAAAGGGGGTTTAAGTGGCCACTTTTTTTTTTTCTCAAATCAGGGAATACTGACCTTGAACATGAAATTGAGGATAGTTACACTCAAAAATTTGAGATGGAATAAAACCCAAGGATCGAAGTACTCTGAGTCTACTTTCTAAACTACTAATTTATTTTGAAAATGGTTGAGATTAAGGGGTTCAAAAGATGGGCGTACACAAACTGGTACTATTTTTGTCAGAAAAACATAACATAGCAACTCTTGTACAACCCTAGCATGGTGAATTTTTTTTAGTGGATTTTATGTACATATGTATTATTCTTGTATGTATGTAAGTATGTACGTATTTATGTATGTCTTTAGAGGGAGGGAGAATCTTAAGAGAGAGAGAGAGATCTAGAGTTGTCTAGGTAGGGTGGGAGGGAGAGAGGGAGAGGGAGAGGGAGAGAGAGAGAGAAAGAGAGAGAGGGAGAGGGGATGGAAGTGAGAGTTTAAGAGAGAGCGAGTGGGAGAGAGAGAGACAAATGGACTTAGCTAGGTAGGGTGGAAGGGAGAGAGGGGGGGAAGGGGGTGGAAGAGAGAGAATTGAGAGAGAGGGAGAGAGAGAGAGGGGGGGGAGGAGAGAGAGAGAGACGAAGAGAAAGAGAGAGCTATGCAGGTAGGGTGCCAAAGTGAGAGACTTGAGAGTGTGAGGGGGTGAGAGGAAAAGACTTGAGAGATCAGTAGTGAGAGGGAGTGTGAGAGAGAGGGAGTGGGAGAGAGAGAGGGACTATGAGTGAGAGACCTGAGAGAGGGAGAGGATGTGGGAGGGAGTGACCTAAGAGAGGGAGAGAAAGAGGCAGATGGAGTGAAGGGGAATTATCTAGGTAGGGTGGGAGGGATAGATAGAGAGAGGGGGGAGAGAGAGAGAGAGTTACCTAGGTAGGTTGCCAAAGGGAGAGACCTAAGAGAGAGGGAGAGACCTAAGAGAGGGAGAGAGAGGGAGTGGGAGAGAGTGGGAGGGAGATAGAGAGAGATAGATAGAGGGAACGAGAGAGGGTGGTAGGGATTGATTGAATGAGAGGTACGTAGAAAGAGGGAGAGGTAGATAGAGACAATTAGAGAGGGTAGGAGAGAGGGAGGGAAGGAGAGGTGAGATGTATAGATAGAGAGAAAGTGATAGGGTTTGAGGGTATAGGGTTGAAGGGACCTATAGGGTTAATGGTTTCTAGGTTATTACGGTTTAAGGGTTGAGGGTTGAGGGGTTAGGGTCGATGGTAGAGGGTATTGGGTTGAGGGTAGGGTAGAAGGTTTAAGTGTTTACGGTTAAAGGGTTTAAGGTTCAGGGTTTAGGGTTTAGGGTAGAGGGTTTAGGGTATATGTTTGAGGGTATATGGATGAAGGATTAGGTTGAGGGTCCAATGTAAAGGGTAGAGGGTATATGGGTCGAGGTATAGGGTTTAAGGATTGAGGGTTGAGGGATTAAGGGTTGAGGGTTGAGGGTATAATGTAGAGGGTAGAGGGTAGAGGGTAGAGGGTTTAAGGGTTTAGGGTTGAGGGTTGAGGGTTAAGGGTTGAGGGTTGAGGGTCGAGGGTTGAGGGTTGAGGGTCCAATGTGTAGGGTAGAGGGTATAGGGCTATGGACAATAAGGGGCTGAGGGTTGAGGCCAGGTGATGGTTGAGAGATTTAAGGGGTTGGATGGGTTAAGGGCTGAGGTTTAGAGATTAGTGGTGAGAGTTTTCGATTTAAGGGTTGAGGGATTAGGGTTTAGGGTAGGGGGTATTGGGTTGAGGGT
>CM021106.1:538649475-538669105 GCA_007115665.2 Sequoiadendron giganteum | reverse complement strand
TCTTGGATTTAAGGGTTGAGGGATTAGGGTTTAGGGTAGGGGGTATTGGGTTGAGGGTTGAGGGTAGAGGGTAGAGGGTAGAGGGTTTAAAGGTTTAGGGTTTAAGGGTTGAGGGTTGAGGGTTTGTGGTTTAGGGTTGAGTGTTTAAGGGTTTGAGGGTTGAGGGATTAGGGTAGAGAGGGTGGGATGGATGGATACAGAGATGGAGGGAGAAGTGAGATACAAAGTAGAGAAGAGGAGGGAGGGACATATATATATGAGGGTTGAGGATCCAATGTATAAGGTAGAGGGTTGAGAATAGATGATATAGGTTTGATGACCTATAGGGTTGAGGGATTAGGGTATTGGGTCAAGGGTACATATGGTTGAAGGATTGGGGTTGAGATTCCAATGTATAGGGTAGAGGGTATCGAGGTTGAGGGTTTAGGGTTTGAGGGTTGAGGATTGAGGGATTACGGGTTGAGGGTTGAGAATTGAGGGCTGAGGGTTTAATGTATAGGGTAGAGGGTAGAGGGTAGAGGGTAGAGGGTTGAGGGTTTAAGGGTTGAGGGTTGAGGGATTAAGGTTGAGGGTAGAGGATTGAGGGTATAGGGTTTGGGGGTTAGGGTTGAGGGTCCAATGTATAGGGTAGAGGGTATAGGGGTTGAGTGATCAGGGTAGAGAGTTTACTAAGTGGGTTTAAGGGTTTAAGGGTTTAGGGATTAGGGTTGAGAGTAGAGGGTAGAAGATTGAGGGTAGAGGGTAGAGGGTTTAAGGGTTGAGGGTTTAGGGTTTATGGTTGAGTGTTTAAGGGTTTATAGAGTAGAGGGTAGAGGGTTTAAGGGTAGAGGGTTTAAGGTTGAGGGTAGAGGGTAGAGGATTGAGAGTATAGGGTTGGTGGATTAGGGTTGAGGGTCCAATTTATAGGGTAGAGGGTATAGGGATTGAGGGATTAGGGTTTAAGGGTTGAGGGATTAAGGGTCAAGAGGGTTGCGAGATTAAGGTAGAGATTTTACTAAGTGGGTTTAAGGGTTTAAGGGTTGATGGGTTAGGGTAGAGGGTAGAGGGTAGAGGGTTTAAGGGTTTACGGTTTAAGGGTTGAGGGTAGATGATTGAGGGTATAGGGTTTGGGAATTAGGATTGAGGGTCCAATATATAGGGTAGAGGGTATAGGGGTTGAGGGATTAGGGTTTAAGGGTTGAGGGTTGAGGGTTGAGGGTTGATGGATTAAGGTTCAAGAGGGTTGAGGGATTAGGTTAGATAGTTTACTAAGTGGTTTAAGGGTTTAATAGTTGAGGGATTAGGGTTGAGGGTTGAGAGTAGAGGGTAGATGCTTTAAGGGTTGAGGGTTGGGGATTTAAGGTTGAGGGTAGAGGTTATAGGATTGGAGGATTATGGTTGATGGTCCAATGTATAGGGTAGGGGGTATAGGGGTTGAGGGATTAGGGCTTAAGGGTTATGGGTTGAGGGAATAAGGGTGAAGAGGGTTGAGGGATTAGGGTTGAGAGTTTACTAAGTGGGTTTAAGGGTTTAAGGAATGAGGGTAGAGCTTATTGGGTTGAGGGTAGATTGTAGATGGTTTAAGGGTTTAGGGTTTAAGGTTTAGGGTTTAGGTTTGTTTGTTTAAGGTTTTAAGGGATGAGGGTTTAGGTTTGAGGGTTGAGGGATTAGGTGTGAAGGTATTAGGGTTTAAAGGTTGAGGGTTGAGGGTAGAGAGATTAGGGTTGAGGGTATAGGGTATTGGGTTGAGGGTATAGGGTAGAAGGTTTAAGGGCTTAGGGTTAAAGGGTTTAGGGTTCAGGGTAGAGGGTTTAGGGTATAGGTTTGAGGGTATATGGTTTAAGGATTAGGTTTGAGGGTATATGGTTGAAGGATTAGGTAGAGGGATTAAGGGTTGTGGGCTGAGAGTAGAGGGATTAAGGTTTAAGGGTTTAGGGTTTACGATTTAGGGTTGAGGGTAGAGGGTTTAGGGTAGAGGGATAAATGCACCAATCTGTGACATAATTTAGGTGCCAAATTGAAAAAATGATTAAAAAAACCCCAAAATAAGGCCTTTAGCACATGCCAAATGTCTAAAAATACATAATCTGGCGTGCGCCAAATGTATTTCTAGACATAAAATGTAAAAGTCGGGTTTGGAACCCTCATTTTGTCTTGGCTTGAGAAGGAAGATTTCAAGTCTGCAACTCGCGCTCGCCAAATCTCCTCCATTATTTGCATCCTTAGCTTGCCATTTTCCACGTAAATGCCACCAACACGTTGGAGAGGTCGAAGATTGCAAAGAGGTGTATATTTTTATTCTATTTATTTCAAATTTGATTTGGAACACAACTTTAAATAGATTTCTATAATAAAACTTTGTTCTAATTCTCAGGGAATGAATCTCCACCTCAAAACATTAAGAATTCACAATCACCCCCTCATCAAGAGCCTCCTATACAAGAACAACCCAAAACCCCTCCATCAATTCATAGGCATCCTCAAGGAACACAAGAAAATATTCAAAATCAAATTGAAAATAATAAAAGAGACATTCAACAATTAATTGCAAGATTAACTGAGCATGCCAAAACCCACCCTTATAGGAGAGATTGCTGAATCATTGAAGTCAATTTTAACTCATGTAGGAGAAATGAGCGAGCAAATGAATTTTTGGTCAACTAAGAAAGATGAGATGAGATTATTTTATGCTAATGGTTTGTCATATGCAGATGTCAAAAAACTAAAAATTAGCAAAGCCGAGTTGTGTGCCCTATTTAAAGACCCAAAATCCAATGAACCTTTGTCCCATGCATACAAGAGGTTGCCCATCCATTGGTGCCACCATGATTTAATTATAAACAAATTTTGGGAGCGGTGGTGGATGGTATTTGAGCAACCTCCATGCAATAACCATGAGGTACCGCTGTTAGAATCCAAGATCACCTGCATGCAAATGGATACCTGTCACATGCAAAAGACATTCAGAACAAACAAGATCTGTAAACCTCAAAGTGTAAAATGCATTATTAGAATCTCAAATATTACAAAGAGATCAATCCTTATGAAGGAGATCAAGAAACCCTAAATAAAACCCTAGTGTGCACACTTAATAATTAATCAATTATTAATGTGCCTAAGTTTAGCTTAAGCAACTAGAGGAATAAGTGACTTAATTAATTAACCAATATGATATAATTAATTAAGCATAATAACTTATTACTCTAACACACCCCCTTAAGATGAACTTAGGAAGAAGCTAAAACACTAGAAGAAGATGCATGCAAGCAAAGATGGGTCCCGACAACTAGGCCTGATCAGGTACCCATTTACAAATGCAAGAAAGAGGTAGATGAGGAAAACCCAGTGGAACAAAACCCCCCTACAATGATATGACATGCTATAAAGAAGCATTGGAAGAACACTGTAGAGTAACACTGGAACCACAATCTGGAAAGCAAGGAAAGATACTTCTGTCTACAAGAAACCATATCGGAATCATCATAATGTGACAACAGACCTGATGCCACAGAACACTCAAAAACTCCAAACGGGAACAACCCTGGAATCTATGAAGCAGCAGTCAATTATTAAATGATGTATCACTAAAAACGAAGTGCAAAGATGCAAGAGGCACTCTCCCAACTGCCAAAATATCCAAGTAATCTCCAAAACACCCATCGGGAAAAATCTGGATTAACGAAAAACCTAGGATAGATATAGAAAAAAGTGCATCGATAGCAACATAAAGCTCCTCAATACCTTTCCAACGCCGCAAAGATAGCGAAAATCGGAGATCTTGGCAAAGAGTTATGAGCTCAGAAGCATAAAATAAACATCTGACTTCAACCAGAAATAAATGTAGTAAAATAGAAAAATTATGTAAAATAAACTACACCAAATGAAAGTACTCGGAACCAGCTTTCCGACGATATCTCGTTTGCCCGATTTCGATACCGTATGCCCAAGTTATGCAAAAAATAAAAAAACTACTTCTTTAGAGAAAACTAGGGTTATAAGGGGACAAACACCGCCGTACAGACACTGACATCATGTTGATGTCAGCGGTTCATGAGTATAAAATTGACGGCCTAGAGGCCGTCACTACAAAAATTCAGCCCCCTGCGAAAAAAATTTTGGCCCCTAGATTCTGCATATAACCGCTGGAGGGGTTGTGTTTGGCCGAGTGTTGGGCGCGAGGGGCTGGTCCCCCATATGACCTAACGGCTAGCGCTAAAGAGGCCAGGGGTTGGACGCATAGTGCCTAGTCCCCCATAGGACCACATGCATGTAGATGGAGCCCGCAAGGGCTATATACGCCGTCGACGCCGGTGGTTAGAATCCAAGATCACCTGCATGCAAATGGATACCTCTCACATGCAAAAGACATTCAGAACAAATAAGATCTGTAAACCTCAAAGTGTAAAATGCATTATTAGAATCTCAAATATTACAAAGAGATCAATCCTTATGAAGGAGATCAAAGAAACCCTAAAAGGGAAACCCTAAATAAAACCCTAGTGTGCACACTTAATAATTAATCAATTATTAATGCGCCTAAGTTTAGCTTAAGCAACTAGAGGAATAAGTGACTTAATTAATTAACCAGTATGATATAATTAATTAAGCATAATAACTTATTACTCTAATAGCCACAATACATTTTGAGGAAACTCTATTGTGAGTTTGTCCTCAATAAAATTCCAAACTATTTTGACATCTTAGATTTTCAGGGTAGAGGTGGGGGCTCCACACACGATAGACCTGTTGCACGACGTAATCCATAGTTCGCACCGAGAGCCTTGGGCAAACCCATGGTGGAGCATGTCATTCTTCCTTCCATTGTTAAGGAAAGTGTAGAGGTGGACACGATGAAGTCGATTGGCTCACTCACCCAGACCATTTTACAGTGTGCGAGTCCTCTAGTAGAGCCTAGTGTGGAGGAGATGTGTAGGCCCTGAGCTCCACCCCACCATTGTGGTGCTTGTGGTTTTGTTTTCACGTATGATTATCAGGGTGCTTGTGATGCAGCTACACAACCTACGTCAGTTGCAGAGGCATCGGCTTTCAAAGATGATATTTTGAATGATACATTCGGCATTGACACTCAGGTAAAATTTAGCAAGTTATTTTAATGTTGTTTATTAAAATATATTTTGAAATTTAGGAATAACTAAATTAGTAGAATTTTGATATGATGAAATTTCAAGGTCGCACTGTTCATGAGGGATGCTCTATTCGTACAGACCCTTATACATTCTCGATGATGAGTCCATAGGTATGCAACTAGTATTAAAGATATTATTATTGCATTTGAACAGTTGAATGTTATATTTGAATGTTTGTCTCATAACATGCTTCGGATTTCAAACAGTTTCCTAGTGCACCTTCTTCCTCCACACCTTGTGATTCATATCCTCAACCATTGTACACTCGGGTAGCCTTTATTCATTAATAGGGTTGTAAATCTATGTTAGCTATTTTTCATAATTTGCATATATACAAATCTAAAAAATTGATGAGAAACACAAACATTGCATTCAAGTATTCCTTGATTGTGTCACATTATGTTCTCCTATATCAACATGATACCTGAGATATTGTTTTATTTGCAGTTGTTGACAAGAGATAGCCCTGGTGATGCTAGTTGCATGATGGACCATGGAGTTGCTACAGTAATAGCCAGTTTTGATCCATTGAGAGAGGTATGGAATAGATTAGTCGATTTGACATTATATTTTCTCTTTTATGGTCTATTATAGAAAATTTTCACAATAATTTTATGTAGTTTAATTTCTATCTTCATGGTTGCTATAGGTGGTTGTCACTCCAGATCATGGACATGGTGATGCTTTAAATGTGCATGATGACTATATGTATGCGGTAAGTGATTATATTTTGTTATATGCCATTCCATAATTCAATTTCTATGTTTTAACATCTTTACTTTTAATCATATTAGTTGAAGGTCCAGAGTGAAGAGAGGAGAAGTAGCAGGCATGTTCGAAAGATAAGACAAGCAACAGCCACTCCATCCAGCTGAATTTTGAAGGCAGCACAAGATCTATTTCCTTCCCCTAGAGGGAAATGACTATGTATTAGTGTTGTTTGTTGTATGCCCATGTGGCATTTTAGAACATATGTTTTGTACTATTGATATATATACGTGATATTTTATCCAAATGGATCCTTTGTACTAAGCCTATATGGTTTTTTTGGATATATTTATATACTTTTATCAATATATATCATTGTATAGCCTTTCGGATTTTTGAATAAAAAAACTCTTATTTTGCTATTGCCATTCTTGAATGATGTTATCATGTATATCGTGTAAGTTGTATGCTTGAATGTTGTAGGCATGGATTTTGTTTACATCTAATGCTTAATTAATTGCCGTGGAATGCTCAATAAGCCCCATCTAAAGTGTAATGTATAAGTAAGCTCCATTTATGGTGGTTTGTATCCTTTGGAATGCTTCAATTACTTGTGCCTCACTGATGCAGAGGCAAGGAGGCTCAAACCCAATCAGTCTGACAACTTGCCTTCAAGAGGCTCCTAACAAGATTAATACAACCTATTTTGAGCAATCTACACAACCCCAAAGCCCCATCAAACCAAACTCTTCATTCAACACCTTACCCAACAGTCCACCCTTGTAGCACTCTGATGCAGAGCCAAGGTGGAGAAGACTCACAACAATGGAAATTTCAATTCTCAATCAAGAAATCTTCTTCATAATGATTCAGCCTAATAAGCATCAACCCACCCTCAAGGGTCTCAACTCCTCAACCTTGCAAATGAACAACAAGAATCCACCAAGGCCCTACAAAGACCATCAACATTCATATAATGACAATTGAATCAATTGACAACAATCCCTAAGTCGGATTCATTAAGGTTTCCAAAACTCACATTTGTGACTGGTTATTCTTGTAGTACTCAAAACTCAGTTTTAGCCAGATTTTTCCCAACCTTTCCAAAACACTAGAAAATTACAAGATGGATTGAGATACCCTTTTCAGGGCTACACAACATACCAAAGAATCAGTGGTCTCTCGTTTGGACCAACATAGACTTTCAACACACCTACTTCAATTTTGGCTTCACAATTAGCCCTTTTTTTCCAAAGGGACCACCCTTCCAACTTTAGGTATCTATCCAAAAGCCTTGGATAGTCTTAGGCCATGGTGCCAAACCTCAAATTTTGTCATTAGTTTGTGTCTATAGAGCCTCTAACTCACAAAACCCAAGAAACCCTCCAAAACATTCACGAAATCAAGGGATTTAAAGAAACATACAAATCTAGACCTCTCTCAACACTTCCAAAGCCCCAAACACCTCAAAATACTTCTACACAGACTCATCAGACCCTCACATAACCCTTACAGGCATTAATTCTTAAAAACCTCTCTTTGGTTCCTCACTTCCTTGTTGGAAAACCCTTGTTCAGTCTTAGAACAGTCACAAAAACACCACATAATTATGACTCCTTTTTCCAAAATGAGTTGACACACTTATATTATCATGTTTTCAATCAATCCACCAAGATATAGTAGCAAACAACAAGTGGATTGATTGTTACATCACAAATTTCCCCTCAAACCCTTGATTCAACAACACTGGGACAGTCACTGTTTGTGTTGGTTCTCTCTACAAACAAAGAGTTAAGACACTAAATAAAAAATAAATGAATTAAAAAAAATATATACACATCCTCTTAAATTTTTAGACCATGAAGAACCTATGTGTGCCTGTACAACACTCAAAAAGATCAAGAAAACAATATTTTTCTAGAAAATTGCTCAAAATTGTGGTGTTTATTGTGTAAAATTATTACAAAACTTCTTCCACTCTCTCATTAGAGCCTTGGTAAGTATTTTTAAATAATTTTCCAACAACCATATTCTCCCCAACGCCCATAACCAACCTTGGGATTAGTTGGTCCCTTAATTACATTTGTTTGTGTTAAAGTTGCTTTGTCAGCATTTTACAACTTATATGATTTATAATTGACTTCTAAGACACAAAACACCCTTTCTTTGGATTATGTTTGATCTCTCAAAGCTTATTAGACAAAATTTACCTAAAGACACTAACATTTCCCTATATTCAAATAAAAAAAAATTGATGATGTGGTGTAGGCGCTCCTGGACCGAACTCAAAACCCCGTCCAAGCCTAATTTCTCCCAACCTTTCCAAAACACCTGACCATTTAAAGTTGGATTAAGATACCCTTTTCAAGGTTACACAACATATGCCAAAACCAATAGTAACTCTTTTGGACCGACATGAACTTTCAATACACCTCCCTCGCTCTACGGTTCACAATTAGGCCTAATTTCCAAAGGAACCCCCTCACAAACTCACCTCCAAACCAAGGAAACTTGAAATAGTCTTAGGGATGCTCACCAAACTCAGGATTCTCTCATTTTAAGATCCCCAAGAACTTTTTCTATTCCTCTACTCACAAACCATCCTAAACCTTCACAAAAAGAAGGGTTTTAAAGAAACTCATAACTCTAGACCTTCCCCAATCCTTCCAAAGGTGAAAACACCCCACAATACCTCTTCCCTAACTTAAAGGACACTCACAATCCCATTCCTTTTAGTATTTCTCAGATTCAGTACTTGAGTTCCTTACTTTCATGGTGGAAACACCCCTAAACAGCATTAGAACTTCACACCCCACTGAGTTTATTCATTCTCTCAGCCTCCAAAGTATTCATACACCAAAATAATCATGGTATAGGCAAATTCACTAAGCAACAGGGTCAGAACAGTAGGTGGATTGGCTAATGTGTCATGGTGTTGCCCTCAAAACCCCTAACACAGAAAACAGAGCAGTAACCAAGTTTGTTGATCCCACACACACCAACGGTGGATTTAAACCTTCATAATAGATGCAAAGAGAGTAAAAACATATGCAATCAAGTATCGAAAGCCTGAAGTCATGATAGACTTGTATGGGCCTGTGCAAGGCAAAGAAAACTCAGGAAAACAAAGAAAACCGGTGATCAGTGTTTTCAAGTATATTTTGTTATTAGAAACTGAAAAAAATCAACCCTCAACTCAGGGTATTACAAGAATATATCTTGATACCACCTTCCAACTACCCCTTGAGCTGATCAACCACCATAACCACCCTTTGTTAGACTTCTAAGATGGCAATTTGCCAATTTTTCTCTTAATTACCATTCATTCACAACTTGATTTTGCAAATACCACCTAACTAGCCTATTAAGCCTTTTGAATACAATTGCAAGTTATTTACATAGCATATATAAATATAGAGAGCAAATACAATAAATATTTTAACTAATGAATTGTAAAAAATGGACTTTTGTAGTTTATATTCATGTCATTGATTACATTGCATTGCACATCTTTCAAAGTCAAAGCATTATTTCTCTTTGCATAACTAATAAGTAGATGCTGATAGATGCCAAAAATTTAATTACAATATAGTTTCAACAAAGTCAACCTAAGCAGTTATGCAATTTCTTCACATTGCATAACTAATAACTAGGAGCAGCTGCCAATTGCATTTTCTTATCATGGCATTCTATGAGAACAAATTTCTTTAAAATATTTTTTCAAATAGTTCCCTGCCTTGTCTATGTTACCACATTTTTCATACATGTTTACCAAAGAATCTTCTCAAACAGTTCACTGCCTTATTGCTATGGCTAAAAGCCTAAAACAAGTGATTTTGAACAAGCTATGGATGCTTCGGAAAATATATCAAAAGCATAATAGTAAGCAATAGCATAGAGAAGGCAATGAACTGTTTGAAAAAATACATCAAAAAAATTGCTTTGAAATGATAAATTTAGTTGTGCTTTCACTCTTCTTTAACATTGTATATCTGCTCCTTTTTATAACAAGAGATAAAAAAACGTAAAAAATTGTATAACAAGAGATAAAAACTATCTTTTTTGAAATTGAAAGGCATTTCCATAGCATAGAGATATAGAGAGAAAATAAAATAAAGAGTTTAACTAATGAAATGTAGAAAATAGATTTTTGTAGTTTTTATTCATGCATTGCACATCTTTCAAACTCAAAGCATCACTTCACATTGCGTAACGAATAACTAGATGTTGATAGATGACAAAATTTCAATTACAATATAGCTTTTGACAAAGTCAACCTAAGCAGTTATGCAATTACTTCACAATGCATAACTAATAACTAGGAGTAGCTACCAATTGCTTTAGCTTGTCATGGCATTCCATGAGACCACATTTCTTTGAGGCATTTTTTCAAATAGTTCATTCCCTTGTCTATGCTACAACATTTTTCATATATGTCTACCAAATCATTTTATCAAATAGTTCATTTCCTTCTTGCTATGGCTAAAAGCCTAAAACAGATGCTTTCGAACAAGCTATGGATGCTTGGAAAACATCTAGGAAAGCATAATAGTAAGCAATAGCATAGACAAGCCATTGAACTTTTTCAAAAACTTCCTCAAAGAAAAGTGGTCTCATGCTGATGGAATGTCGTGACAAGCCATAGACAAGGTAGTGAATTGTTTGATAATATGCCTCAACTACTTGCATTTAACAATTTTTTCCTCACGTGAAAATTCGCCACCATAGGCAAAAGACTCTGAGATAGCAAAAACCGAGCAAGGTTATGTTAGAGGGGCCCAACATGATCCCATAGGATCAAATGAGAAGTTTCTAAGCATCATGATGTCCGAGTAATAGTATGTTGAAGTTCACAGCCATTTTGCACTTTGGACCCTCAAGGGATCGATCTGGTTGAACGTAGATCGGAGTGATTCCGCGTGTTTAGGTGCAAAAGAGGACCATTCCTAGCGTAAACGTACCCACCTGGACGTGTTGAAACAGTCTGTTTGGTCACACGAGTTGCAAAACGAAAGTTGCACCACTTTGCAACTTTCAACTACTTGCATTTGACAACTTTTTCCTCGAGTGAAAATTCGCCACCATAGGAAAAAGCCTCTGAGATAGCGAAAACTAAGCAGGGTTATTGTAGAGGGGCCCAACGTGATCCCATAGGATCAAACAAGAATTTTCTAAGCATCACGATGTCCGAGTAATAGCATGTTGAAGTTCGCAGCCATTTTGCACTTTGGACCCTTAAGGGATCGATCCGGTTGAACGTAGCTCGGAGCGATTCCGCTCATTTAGGTGCAAAAGAGGACCATTCCTAGTGTAAACGTACCCACCTAGATGCATTGGAATAGTCTATTTGGTCACATGAGCTGCAAAACGAAAGTTGCACCACTTTGCAACTTTCAACTACTTGCATTTGACAACTTTTTCCTCGAGTGAAAATTCTCCACCATAGGAAAAATCCTTTGAGATAGCGAAAACCGAGAAAGGTTATTGTAGAGGGGCCCAACATGATCCCATACGATCAAATGAGAAGTTTCTAAGCATCACGATATCTAAGTAATAGCATGTTGAAGTTCGCAGCCATTTTGCATTTTGGACCCTTAAGGGATCGATCCAGTTGAACGTAGCTCAGAGTGATTCCGTGTGTTTAGGTGGAAAAGAGGACCATTCTTAGAGTAAACGCACCCACTTGGATGCATTGGAACAATTGGTTTGGTCACATGAGCTGCAGAACGAAGGTTGCACCACTTTGCAACTTTCAACTACTTGCATTTGACAACTTTTTCCCCGAGTGAAAATTCGCCAGCATAGGAAAAGCCTCCGAGATAGCGAAAACCAAGAGAGGTTATTGTAGATGGGCCCAGCATAATCCTGTAGGATTAGATGAGAAATTTCTAAGCATCACGGTGTTCGAGTAATAGCATGCTGAAGTTCGCAGCCATTTTGCACTTTGGATGTTTAAGGGATCGATCCGGTTGAACGTAGCTCGGAGTGATTCTGCGTGTTTAGGTGTGAAAGAGGACCATTCCTAGCGTAAACATACCCACCCAGATGCGTTGGAATAGTTTGTTTGGTCACACAAGCTACAGAACAAAAGTTGCACCACTTTGCAACTTTCAACTACTTGCATTTGACAACTTTTTCCTCAACTGAAAATTTGCCACCATAGGAAAAATCCTCTGAGATAGCAAAAACCAAGAGAGGTTATTGTAGATGGGGCCCAACATGAACTCGTAGATTCAGATGAGAAGTTTCTAAGCATCACGGTGTCCGAGTAATAGCATGCTGAATTTTGCAGCCATTTTGCAATTTGGACCCTTAAGGCATCAATCCGTTTGAACGTAGCTCGAAGCAATTCCACATGTTTAGGTGTGAAAGAAGACCATTCCTAGCATAAACATACCCACCCAGATGTGTTGGAATAGTTTTTCTGGTCACACGAGCTGCAGAACGAAAGTTGCACCACTTTTCAACTTTCAACTACTTGCATTTGACAACTTTTTCCTTGAGTGAAACCGAGAAAGGTTATTGTAGAGGGGCCCAACATGAACTCAAAGGTTCATACGAGAAGTTTCTAAGCATCACGGTGTCCGAGTAATATCATGTTGAATTTCATAGCCATTTTGCACTTTGGACCCTTAAGGGATCGATCCGGTTGAATGTAGCTCAGAGCGATTCCGCATGTTTAGGTGTGAAAGAGGAACATTCCTATCATAAACGTACCCACCCGGATGCATTGGAACAATTTTTTTGGTCACACGAGCTACAAAACGAAAGTTGCACCACTTTGCAACTTTCAACTACTTGCATTTGACAACTTTTTCCACAAGTAAAATTTGCCACCATAGGTAAAAGCCTCTGAGATAGCAAAAATTGAGAAAGGTTATTGTAGAGGGGCCCAACATGAACTCGTAGGTTTAGATGATAATTTTCTAAGTGTCATGGTGTCTGAGTAATAGCATGCTAAATTTTGCAGCCATTTTGCACTTTGGACCCTTAAGGGATCGATTTGGTTGAACGTAGCTCGAAGCGATTCCACATGTTTAGGTGTGAAAGAGGACCATTCCTAGCGTAAACGTACCCACTCATATGCATTGGAATAGTTTGTTTGGTCACATGAGCTGCAGAACAAAAGTTGCACCACTTTGCAACATTCAACTACTTGTATTTGACAACTTTTTCCTCGAGTGAAAATTCACCACCATAGGAAAAAGCCTTCGAGATGGCGAAAACCGAGAAAGGTTATTATAGAGGGGCCCAATGTGAACTCGTAGGTTTAGACGAGAAGTTTCTAAGTGTCACGGTGTCTGAATAATAGCATGCTGAATTTTGCAGCCGTTTTGCACTTTGGACCCTTAAAGGATCGATCCGGTTGAACGTAGCTCGGAGCGATTCCGCGTGTTTAGGTGTGAAAGAGGACCATTCCTAGCATAAACGTACCCACTCAGACACGTTGGAATATTTTGTTTGGTCACACGAGTTGCAGAATGAAAGTTGCACCACTTTGTAACTTTCAACTACTTGCATTTGACAACTTTTTCCTCGAGTGAAAATTCGCAACCATAGGAAAAAGCCTCTAAGATAGCAAAAACTGAGAAAGGTTATTGTAGAGGGGCCCAATGTAAACTCATAGGTTCAGACAGATATTTCATAATCACCACGATTTATGAGTAATACCCTGTCAAATATTGTTACCCTTTTGCACTTTGCACCCTTAAGGGATCGAGTCGGTTGAACCATAGTAGTTGTTTTGTTGAATTTCATACCCTAAGGTATGTTAGAGATGACCTAGGTTGCATCGATTTCTCACTGAGAGGCTTAACATAAAACGTGTAGCATATAACAATCCGATAAATCTAGGAGATGGAAAAGAAAGAGAAGATTGACAACCAGAAAATGCACCAGCAACCGATGTTGTTCTTTTCTTATATACTTTGACAAAATTCAGTATTACCTATAGTCACAATTAGAAAAGGATCAATGACAGTCATAAATGCATATGACATCAAACAGTAATCGTGAAAAAGTCTTATTGCAAGGTGTTGGTCCAAAAGAGTGATCAATAACATGGCTTTACAAATTCAATGTGCATACTTACAAATCAATCCAGGGAAACATCTGGGTCTGCTCTAGTCTTTATTGTGTCGAGTATTGCCTCGTTGTCAGACTCACGCACTTTCCACAAGTTCTTGTTCATAGATTTACCCTTATATTTGATCAAATGATCGTTGGTGGCAATGACAAGGTTTGAATACTGAAGAATTTTCTGATGCGTGTCGAAGTCCTCAAACAACCAAACTGCAACATTCTTAACTGGATACCTTCAAAGCCATGTTCCAGTAACAACCACCGAACCTGTAGGATATTCTGTGTTTTCTCCGTCTATAACTAGGGACTACAATTTATTTTTGGCCTTGATACAACGACACAGGTAATAATCTGTACCCTCTTCATTGTCTTCATTTGCAATTACCGCATAAACGTGCCCTACATTGATATGTTCATCTTGTTAGATTTATTTACTGAGCAACACAATAAAACTTGTTAGATATATTATCTGGTTCTAGTAGGTCTGATACATGATCAAAGTCAATGGATGATTGCATCTCCATGATTTTTAGAGCCGTCGTGTGCTAATAAGTGTCAAGTGGGGTTAGACTTCTTGCAGACCATTCATCAACCCACTCTGTTGACTCGCAATCATTCCATGATTGAAGTTTACATGCACAATAAAAGCATGCCATCTTCCTTGTATGGATAGTCCATGTACCTACATTGGAGCTTCTAAAAGAGTGTAGCTCGCTCGATCCTGTTAGTGTACAAAAATCTTTATATTTTGCAATGTTACTATCATCTACTAAATGAAAAAATCTATGAACTAAAGAATTGCCTTCACTACTTGGACCCATTGAACCATTGCACCACTGGACAATTGATCTTGCATCTTTCAACTTTACACTGTTTGTGTACATTAAATCTTCTCATGCTAGGGCTCTTTCGATACATGCACCTGCTCCATCATGCTCCCTCTTTCCATGCCCGACCTCTAAGAAGTTCCAGATATGTTGAACACCACTAATCCTATGTATCCTGCTCAACCAGTAAAACATTCTAGTGTTCTTGAATTGTGATGTACAATTATCTAACCATATGATATGTTCACTAAATGGTATGCCCCTGCTAGCCAAATCGGCATAGAACATATGAAAGCAACCTTGAACAAACTCTGCAGAATGTGTGCGATCATCACTGATGTAAAAGTGATACTCCCTCAATACTTTCCTATTTTCCTCTATAATATCATTTGCATGAATGAATGCTATACGTACAAATATAGAAACCTGCACAGAGTTGTAGTATTGTGATTGCACCTCGTTCTGTGGTTGTAGTGTGTAGTTCTTAGTGAAGTCGACAACTAAAATGATATGACAAAGTGGAAATGTGTCCTTGCGTAACTTGAACTGTGAGTCCAACCATTGTGCTCTGTGTGTATGCATTGCATAATCATAAACCACCCGATCAAGGAAAATGCACATAAACTGATACACTGGAATCTTATCACTAACCAATTCACACTTCTTTGCTTCTTTCCCATCTTTTAGACTGTATGCCACTGTCGTATATTTTCCAAATTCCACAATTTTGTCTCCAATTGTGTGTGTACTAGCCATGTGTTGGAAAATTGGAAAATGTTGCATGCCACCACAATGATCACATGTGCCATCCAAACATGATTTTTTGTAAAAAAATTAACCATCCTCTCTTTCACATAAAATGAAAGACAAAAATTTCCTTGACGATTTAGGTGGAGGCATTATGTTACATTCCTGCAAAACATTGTTAGTATGCATATCTACACATATACATTGATAAAAATCATAAAGGTTAGAAAACTCAATATGAACCCTACAACAACAAGTAGTGTGTGTGTGATTTATTCTGGCATAGAAAGGCTTTAGCATTTCAAAATACCTTGGACATATTTTAATTTCAGGAAACTTTTGTACAAAATCAGCAAAAAATTGGGTTTGAGTGGTATCCAAATAATGCATTGGATGTGGCTCATGGTTTATACTACCAATTCTCCTTCTTACATCTCTTTTATTAGGAGAGGTCCTTGTGTTATCCTTCCAATAATTCACAATTAAAGATCTCAAGGCTTGAGCAATTCTTGTGTCTTTCCGTGGCACTCTACCCGAAAATGCCCTTAACTCATTACTATTTTGATCCTCCACTCTTTCACGCCTTCCTTTGGCTCTCATTAGAGATGATCTACTTATTTTCAAAGACTTCCTTGCCTTTGTAAGGTTCACCTTGTTCCTTGTTTGACTGCTTAATAGTGTTGTCATCACACGTCGTGTGGCACAACTATCCCTTGTGCATGAGGTGGAACCCACACTCTCATATGCACTCATCAAGTTCCTTACAATGGAATTTTCACTTGAGTCATTCAAAACTCTTAGCCCAAGAGCCTTCATAGAGGGCCTAAATTTTAGTTGCCTCATCATTTCAACAAATAGTTGGCATCTTCCACCCTCACTTAGCTTCGCAAAAAACAAACTCCATATCCTTTCTGCATATCTTTGACATGTACGTTTTGGAATCTTATTAGGCATCCATTTCAAAACATTGGAATCAATATCAATCAAAAATGTAGGTTTTCTATGCAAAACTCTAGGAGGAGTTCTCAAATGTAAATTTGTGTCAATATTGGGAAGGCCAACAACATCGGGGATAGATCGTATACCTTCAATTGGAGGTGCAATTGATGACATGCCTTGAGATTGACATGTAAACGATGTTGTACCTCCAACTTGAGATGTCATTTGTGGAGTTCCTTCAAATAGAGATGTGTTTGCTGATGTACTTTCAAAATGCAATGTTTTTGATGGTGTGTCTTCAATTGGAGATGTGATTTCCGATGTACCTAGAAAACCACATGTTGTTGTCAATGTGTCTTCAACTGGAGATGTGCATTGAGCTTCACCTATGGTTGATGATGTGCCCCCAACTTCTATATTCATTCCTGTCCTTCCACAAACTTTCCTCATTCCTACTCTTTGTTTTTCCAATTTGACATCTCTCTTAGATTGCACATAAGTTTGTGGCTGTATGGGCTGCAATTTCTTTGCTTCACAAGCTACATTTTTTTATTCTCTTCTCCTTACATTTTTAACTGCACGCTCTTCTGGTGTTAGAGGCTTTAGTCATTTCCTCAGCATGACCTTGAATGCTACATGTCCACAAACACACGTAGAACAAAAGTAAGTTATGCATTTTACAATAAATTTGATGCAGAGAGGGGTGGAAACCATTCAATACAGCAAATCAATGAGAATCACAAACCTAGGGTATAAATTGCTGCCACCTAAATGAAAACTAGAGACTTGTGTTTATTTTTCTCAAAACCAAATTTTTGATTTTCAACAAAGTCATGAAGAATATGGATTCAAAGAAGGGTCTGTGATGCTATATCTTATCATTATTCACTATTTCTTTGGCAATGAGGTTTTCCAAATTAGTTGGAAAAAGAATGAAATACAGTGAATTCCACTAGCCATGCTGGAAATGGACTACTATAAGCAATGCAAATAGAATTCATAAGTAAATTTATGTTAAGTAAATGTCATGTTTTTTATTTTTTTTGTTCTTCAAACTCATAAAAATTGAACTTTTTAATGCAAATCTAAAAATTGAACTTTTTTATACAAATCCCATCTAATTCAATGTTGAATTCTAAGTCCAATTGTTATGATTAATAAAATCATTAAGGAAATTTAGTTTATATTGTCAAAAACAAACAAATATACTAAAGACAAACATTTCAATTTACCAAAATGAATATAGTACCTCAGATAATGTAAAATGATGTAGAAACTTCAAAATATCTTCTTCTACATTGTCTACCATGCAGATTGGTGGTAAAAAGGTGATGGATCAAGCATAGATTGGTACAATATGAAGTCAACTGTAGAAAAAAGTCGTTTCTGACTCGGATAAAGCGCTGAACCAGACAAACATAGGAGAATGTGGGCCTGAATCATGGGGTGAACCCTTATTTTTACCATTTCAAGGTAAAAACCCATTTGGCGAGCACCAAATATGTTCCTCTGAAAAGAAGAGACTTCAGAGAGAGGGTGGGAAGGAGAGACCTAAGAAAGTAGGGTGGGAGGTAAGTGAGGCCTGACAGAGAGGGATTGTGACATAAGTGAGGCTTAATCCCTCAAGCCTTAAACCCTAATCCATAGAGACAGAGACAAAGAGTGAGAGAGAGGGAGGGAGAGGGAGTGGGAGGGAGACACCTGAGAGAGAAGGAGAGGGAGACAAAGTGGGAGAGAGGGGGTGGGAAAGAGATACCTAAGAGAGTAGGAGAGAGAGGGAGTGAGAGATAGAGGGATGGGAGAGATAGAAGGAGTGAGAGAGAGAGAGAGACTTGAGAGATAGAGAGGGGGTGGGAGGGAGAGGGAGTACTCAAGATAGAGGGATTCGAGAGAGATGGAGGGGGTGGGGGGAGATACATGAGATAGAGGGAGAGAGAGAGTGGGAGGGAGATATCTGAGAGAGGGAGAGAGAGAGGGAGAAAGACAGAGTGGGAGAGAGTGAGAGAGAGGGAGTGGGAGAGGGATGGGAGAGAGATAGAGGGAGTGAGTGAGTGGCATACATAATAGATGGATTAGGGTAGAGAGTTTAATTGGGTTTAAGGATTTAAGTGTTGAGGGATTAGGGTATTGGTTTGAGGGTATTGGTTCAGGGTATTGGTTTGAGCATATAGTGTTTAAGGGAGATAGGAGAGATAGATGGATTGAGTGAGTGAGAGAGAGACTTGAGAGAGGGAGAGGGGGTGGTATGGAAATACTTGAAAGAGAGAGAGAGAGAGAGAGAGGCAGGGAGGGTTAAGGGTAGAGGGTAGAGGGTTTAATGGTTTAGGGTTTAAGGGTTAAGGGTGTAGGGTTTAGGGTAGAGGGGAGAGAGAGAGAGAGAGAGGGAAAGAAGGTAGAGATATTGAGAGAGACGAGGCAAGGAGGGAGAGAGAAATAGGTATAGAGGGAAAAATAGGTAGAGAGAAGTAGATATGAAAGCAAAGATAGAGGGAGAGGTAGGGATGGAGAGAGAGGTGAGAAAAAACAAAGAGAGGTCTAGGTAGATAGAGGTGGGAGGAGATAAAGAGAAGTAGAGGGTAGAGTTTTAAGGGTAGAGGATAGAGTGTTTAAGGGTTTAAGGGCTAATGGTTTAGGGTTTAGAGTTAAGGGTAAAGGAGAGAGAGATATAGGGAGTAAGTGAGACAGAGAGAGAGGGAGGGAGTGGAAAAGTGATAGAGGGTAGAGGGTTAATATTTAATGGTAGAGGGTAGAGGGTAGAGGGTAGAGGGTAGAGGGGAGAGAGATAGAAGGAGTGAATGAGTGAGAGAGAGACCTAAAAGAGGGATAGGAAGTAGGAGGGAGAGACTTGAGAGAGAGAGGGAGGGAGGGAGGGAATTGGAGAGAGATAGAGGTTAGAGGGTAAACCTAAAACTCTCTAAATGCAAGATTATATTCAATTCGGGAGTGAGAGAGAGAGGGAGTGGGAAAGAGAGAGGGGGGAGGGAGAGGGTGTGGTAGGGAGAAATTTAAGAGAGAGAGGCTAGGAGGGAGACACCTAAGAGAAGGAGAGACCTAAGAAAGTAGGGTGGGAGGAAAGTGAGGCCTGATAGAGAGGGATTGTGAGATAAGTGAGGCCTAATCCCTCAACCCCTATACCCTCTTAATCCCTCAACCCTCAACCCTCAACCCCCAACCCTCAACCCTCAACCCTTAAACCCTAAT
>CM021106.1:538611906-538649375 GCA_007115665.2 Sequoiadendron giganteum | reverse complement strand
CCAATAATTTGAGTTTAATTTACGTCTAAGCTAAGTGGGACTTATATTCTAGTTGGGGCGTATGAGTCCCATTAGGCTAAGCTCGAGACACAAATGTCAAGAAATGTTTAATTTAATGTGAAATCCGGATTAAGGCCTCAAAACCTAGGTGGGACCCATACATCCAAGGTGGCGTATGAGAAATGATAACTTTAAGAAACCCCACTCAAAAAATATATAAAATCCTAGCGAATCTTTCAATTTTTTATGAAAACATATTATTTCTATTGGCGAATCTTTCCCATTTTTAAAAAAAAATATTAATTTTATTGGTGATTTTTTTACATCACTAAAATTTTGTAGAAAATCTTGGTGAATGTTGAAAAATAATAGGAAAATTCATTAATTATGATGGTGAATCCATCCAATCTAAAAATAATTCTCATGGAAAAGTAGGAGCCCGAGGGTGGAAATTATCAATGGATTCAAGGGGTAGACTATAAAATTTACTTGCCATAATTATTTTAAAATATAATATAATGGCCCTCATTATATTTTACAAGGTACAATGTACCCATGATCTCTAATTATCATGGGGCTCAAAATTTATTTTAGATCATTGATGTAGCGAACCTCATTGTACTCTATGAGGTAAAATGTACCCACAATTTATAATGATCATGAGACCCAAAATTGTGGGCCCCAAGAGCATTACAGATCATGGAACTACATTTTACCTTGTGGAATACAACAAAGGCCATTAGATTATATTATAAATAAATGGTGGAAACTAAAATATTAGATTTATATGGTCCTAAAGAAATTAATAATTATGATATACTATTGGAAAATTAATATAGATTTCTACTATAATTTATAAAACTTAGGTGAATCTAATCTAATCATGTATCAAAAATTGTGGTGAATTTTTGAGTTAAAATAAATTCTTTAGTGATTTAAATAAGATTGTATTTAAAAAAAAAAAACTATGGCGATTCAAGTCACTTTATAACTCAAACTATTAGCCAATTTTGGATTCCCAAATTTCAACTATTAGTCAATTGGCGAATATTCTAGCCACTAAAAAATCAATACGTATGAGTCCCAAATCACTAAATTTGGGTCATACTGTATACAACTAAAAATTGGTCTGGAGCATCCTATTAATTAAATACGATTTATTTGATTAATTATCCTAATTTCCTCTACTATTTGAATAAATAGAAATATTTATTTATATAGTTCACATTTAAATTCATTTTAATTAAATAAGCAAAATTAAATACTTTGTTCGATTTAATTATCAAATCCCTATTTCAATCTATCACATCCATCTTAAATTAATTAAATAAAGATCAAAACACTTTATTGATTAATTGTCATTTTCCTCTGTTTAATTTAATAAACAACTATCCTATAGTTTGTTTTATTAAATTATTTATCCCTCTTTTGCTAATTTAAATAAATCAAAATATTTGAATTAAAGCACAAGGAATATTCCAATCTATATTCTCTCAAAAATGAATTAGATATCCTATGTCTAAACCATGTCTAAAATATGTCACAATTAATGCTTTGAAACTTCACGGGAAGTTTTGGAGACAAATTGAAAACAAATTCCAAAATCTTCTCTCAGTCCTCCTCCATCAAACTTTCCTCTTCTCTTGCCTGGTGTTTTCATGGGTAGAGAAAATCTCCATTTTTCTCTCAATCTCCTCCATATCTCACCATTCAATCCTCCAAATTGAATCCAAGCCTCTCAAAGCTTTCCCTATGCATTTCTACAGCCAGGAAATCTACAAATAAAGCCTCATTGAACCAAGAAAGGATCTAGATAATCTAACTTTTGCACTCTTACTCTGCAGGAATTCAAGCACTCAAGCATCAAGAAATCAAGCATCCAATATCAAGCAATCAAACTTTCACATCAATGGCTGCCTCTTGTAGCTGCAATTATCTATTTCATGTCCATGTCATGCTATTTTAATTCATTTATCATCTAGTATTGTATTTTAGCTCCATATCATTGCATTAGTATCATCTCGTTCTTCAGATAGTCATTTTAACAATCATAGTGCTTAACAATCTGAGAGCAATTCTTGATTTAATAAATCTTTGGAGATAGAGAGCAATATGATGCTTTCAATTGATTACTATTTTGAATTGATTCAATTTGATTAATCTTTGATATAATTTCATATTAAGAAGTGTTTTAATCTTGTTTACTTATTCACACTTACAATTTGGCACCCACCGTGGGGCATTAACCCCAATTTTTCCCAATTTTGCAAATTTTCTGGAAATTATCATGGAGGTTCTCGGCATGTTTTCTTGTAGTGCTTCTATTAAAATTTTTAGCACTTCTGGCCATTGTTTTAGTGCTTTCAACTTTGGCGCTTCCGATCACTGTTTTAGCGCATCGGGTGATTTAGCGCTTCCATGGAAAACTTTGGTGCTTCGGTACCCTATTTTGGTGCTTTCAGGTTTTAGCACATCAGGTAACTATTTTAGCGCTTCAGTGCAATATTCCAATGCTTTTGTAAAATCAATCCAGATCTGACACATCCGCGGCTAGATTTTAAATTTTTTCATAGTTGGACTAAAACGTATCAATCTAGTATAGTCACTTCAAAGTTTTCTAAAATTGATCAATCTAGGATAGCCACTCCAAAGTTTCTAAAATTGATCAATCCTAGGATAGTCACTTTCTTTTTTTTCTTAAAGAAAATCTATCAATGCTAGGATAGTCATCACATTCTTACAGTACAAGTTAAAAATAACATCATGATTTTTGTGAAGCAACACCTTCACATAGATTAGAAAATTTATTTTTAGACTTTTAAAACATAACAAACTTATATGTTGTGCTTGTGGTGATTAGACTTATGCTCTCCCCTTAACTGGGTGACCAAAGTGCTAGATTCACTTTTATTTCATGTCATTTAAAGCTTTATTAAATCCTTTAGCAAGCTTGTCGTAGTGGGAAAAAGTACTCACCCTACATGAACCACCTAAGTGGGAACAACCAAAGTCAGGTTTTCCAACCCACTATAATAAAAATGCAAGTTGTTGATGAAAGTCCAACTTAACAATAGTGAGCAAGATAACCATCCCCAAAATATTTGTTCTAAAGATTTGGAGGTCTCCTGAGGGAGTTTATCTATTTGCTGCACTACACGGAAACCCTTTCTAAAAACCATAGAGTAGTATCTCGCCGAGTCAGTATCCATACATTGTCATACTCACGGTGCAAGGGGAGGGAAGAATCTGCCCCCAAGAAACTCACCATATAATTACCAAGGACCACTTGCTCAAGGGATTCGGTATCCACTTTCGTCACTTTGAGTACGCGCCTGGCAATGACAAAAACATGGGTGCCCTCTAGGGGATGACACTACTGTGTGAGTCAACATAATTCAAGATGTGGGTTGTGAGTATAATGATGACCTATTTGTCCTTAAGTGTGAGTCTGTTTGATTTGTGTACAATTATCAAAACAACCCATCAAAATCAATAAGAATCATTCATGATTTTTGAACATACACAATCTATTCGGTTAAAACACTTATTCACAATTGCTTGCCGTGTTTTCACAAATTCATTAAAATGAGATCTAAGATCATCCTAAAAACAACAAAGTCAAGTTATATCAGAAAATCCATGCTGCGAAAGTGGAAGTCCACCACGTTTCTCAAAAGAAAAATCAAAGTCACAAAACCCCAGAAACCTCTCGGTTATAGAAACAAATTGAGAAAACAATGTTTTCTATATCAAAATCAAAAACTTCTTTTACAACATAGAACATTCATCCACAGATATCATAATTTTGCTAGGGGTCACACATTAGATTACATGGTAGAACCACTCTATTCATGAGCCTTCTTTCAAAGAAGAGCTCTCACTCAGTATCACAACCATAGTTAGTGCATACATTCTTCTTATCTTCCACAATCTCTGATATAGTATGCCACAAGACCAGATCAGATTTTACAATAACAAGTCATAAAAGTCCTATTTTTAGCGTTCTGGAAAACCTGTTTCAGCGCTTCTGGTCACTATTTTAGAGCTTCAGAGAAATAACACTTTTGGGCCATGTTTCGGTGCTTACAGTTGGTATTTAAGCACTTCTGTCAAACAGCGCTTTCATCATATTTTCCAGTGCTTGCGGGCACTATTTCAGTGCTTTTATCAAAGTAGTGCTTCCATCAATTTCTGTAGCGCTTTCATGCACGGTTTCAATGCTTCTGTTAAAGTAGCGCTTCGGTCACCTATTTCAGCACTCTAGGACTCTATTCCAACGCTTCTATGAAATAGCGCTTTTGTACTCTATTTTAGCACTTCTAAAACAAAGAGTTCAAAAATCATACCAGTCAGTCCATCTGTCTTTTATCTACTGCTTCACTAGAAAACAAATTTTCTTTTCATCAGAATCACTGTCTAGAGACCGAAATCAAAAAGGTTATACAAATTTCCAATCTTATCAACTGAAACAAGATCTTGCAAATCACAAGTGTCAAAATCAAATACATAATCAATTACTACACTGAAGTTTCATTATTAGGATACTATCATCCTTCATCACGAAACCAAGTATAGTAATCAAATTTTTAGCATTGTCTCATCAATAAGATCAATCATCTTATTTGACTTTGTTTAAAAATTAAAAATTGACATTTTCTAGCAAATAAGATCAACATTTCACAAGAAAGGGTTAAAATTTGTATGCCAATCTTCACTAGGTCCCAAAAATAGAGACTCTTAGAACAAGAAATTTTAAAATCCCAAGCAATGGTAGAGGAAAATCCTTGGAACAATCTAAACTGAAATGATAAGAATGAAATAACTCCAGAAGATATCCAAGCGACTCAACAAGATCCCAAGTTTCATATATTTATGGAAAAAATTCTAGAACAAGACATGGAAAAATATCTTTTAATGTTAGCTGAATCAGGGGCTAAACTTCCAAAAGATTTTGATGTAAACCATTTGAAAGAAACACCAGGAATGAATGAGACTGAGATACTACAAACTATGCAAACAATAGATCCAGTTGCTGCTTTAACATCACAGATGCAAATGTTACAGCAACAAATACAAGATTTGACGAAAGGGACTACCAAGAGATATGCGATATAGGACATTTGTCCTTATCCTTTCGACGCAACGGTCGGCTTGATACCTTTTCCTAGACATTGTGAGATCCCAAAATACGATAAGTATAATGGAAGAACGAATCCAGTAGATCATATCAGAGAATTTAAAACAATGATTCTTGAGTTTTCCCAAGAGGAAACTTATTTAATGAGATTATTCCCAAGGAGTTTGGGAGGATCATGCATGGAATGGTTTTCGAAATTAAAACCAGGTATCAGGACTTTTGAGGAACTCGTCAACTTATTTATCTCTTAGTACTCATTCAACATCCAACACGATGTTACAATCAAAGATCTTTACAATCTAAAACAAAACAAAGGAGAAACATTCTTGTCTTTCCTCCAAAGATGGCGACGCTTGTTCTCTAGATATCCTAGATCCATTCCTGAAGAAGAAAAGATGCAATTGTTCATTGAAAACTTGATGGAAGAAATGAGTTATAGATTGGAACTACAATGTCCTCCAACATTCAAGAAAGTGATAGAAAATGGTCTTAAAATCGAAGAGGTGTTAGTCAAGAGAGGAGTTATCAAGCATTTCAATGATAAAACAAACAACACAAGTAACTCCTCAAATCAATACTCAAGTGGTGAGAAGCCAAAATTTTGGCAAGAGAATCGAAACACAAATGAGACAACAAATGATCCCCAAAATGTCAAACTGGTTTTTAACTTGACCACATCCACATCAAAAAACCAAAACAACGAGCAAAATGTCAAGTCGAATACCATACAAAGCAATGAGATCATAAAATCACAGCCATATCAAAAACCGTCAAATCAACGAAGGTTCACACCTTTGGGTCAAACAATGGAATCAGTAATGAAAGAATTAGTTACCAAAGGCCTTCTCATTGCACGGGAAGCTAGATTCTGGGATCCAAAAGTCAAACCATCATGGTGGAATGACGTTGATTATTGCAACTTTCATAATAACAAGGGTCACAAAACAAATGACTGTATGGAGTTGAAACACGCAATGCAAGACTTGGTGGACAACAACAAAGTGTATGTGGAGGAACCTCAAAATAATAATGATCATTCTGCATTCAAGGATCCTTTGCCAAATTATGACAAAGGAGCATCATCCTCTTCAAACAACAAAGGAAAGAACGTCAATCATATCTATGACAAAACAATCCTTTGTCTATCTGAAGTCAAAAATGATCATACAATTAGGGATAACATTGATGAAAATGAAACCAACAACATTACATCTTTGGATTTGCTCCCAAACATGCAAAACTTTGATAATCAAATAAATGTCTTAAAAATCAGAGAAAATCAAGAACATCAACTAGCCAATGTGATAACTAGGGGACAATCCAAGGTAGTGTTAAAAGGAATTGGCTCCACACATGCAGTTCTGCCTCCATCACATTATAATGTTATCAATCAAGAACATCAACTGACAAACATCATGACTAGGGGGCAAGCCAAGGTAGTGTTAAAAGGAGTTGGATCTCAACGTGCGGTTCCACCTCAATCTCATTATAATATTGTCAACCAATTGCAAAACATCCCCACACAAGTATCGATACTGGAACTCCTTAAATTATCACCCACATAAGGAAGATCTCGAACAAGCATTAGTTGCCACAACCGTACCAAAGAATCTGGATGTTTGTCAATTCCAAGCTATGGTGGGACATTTGGCTACCCTGCATTGTCTATCATTCTTTGAACAGGATGATGTCTCATTAAACCATCCGCATAATACTGCTTTGCATATCAAAGTATTTATCCATAATCATTGCGTTAAGAGAGTTCTAATAGATGGGGGAGCTGGTCTGAACATTTGCACCCTCAAATTAGTCCGTGCACTAGGATATTCCAACGACGTTATTGATGCTCGAAGGAAAATGACCATCAAAGCATATGATGAGGAAGAAAGATCATCCAAAGGTTTAATTGTATTACCCATTCAAGTGGGACCCATGATGAAACACATAGCATGTCAAGTATTGGAAAGAGAGTTGACATACAACATTCTCTTAGGATGACCCTGGATTCATGAAATGCAGGCCATACCTTCTACATACCATCAATGCCTAAAGTTTCTAGTAAACAGATAAGAGGTGACTATAGCTGCTGATTATAATCATCCACAACATTGTGACACATTAAGAATATCTCAAGACACCTTTGTCCCTCACAACAGGGAAGCTTCAAGTTCAAAAATCATCCAAGGAAGAACAACGTCTGAGTATCACTACCAAGTGGGTGGAAAAGAAAGGTAAAGAAAAAGAAACAAGTCATGTTGAAACAAACAATATGGATCCACAAACTTCTCTATCAAACAAATTTCAAAAGCAAGTTCAGTTGACAGATAAAGGAATGGGACAGTTGTCAATGGAGCAATCGCTTAACTTATCACAGTTAATGCCATCTCCTAGAACATATGGTCAACCATCAATGATCAAACCTCCAACATCTTTACCTGGCACAGTTCTTCAAGAAACATTTGTAAAATCCAGAACTATAGCAAAATAAACGGATGACAAAGCAATCCTACATTGGCTATATAAGGATGAAGAATCATCAACATCAGAGATCGGTATCAAAAATGTTAACATCAACATAGACAAGTATGGAAAAGGAAAGGCTATTCTTGAAAAGATGGGTTATGAAGGACAAGGACCTATGGGATTAAGAAAGGAAGGGATCACAGAACCTATCACACCTCTCACTCTCCACACAAATGAAAAACTAGGACTAGGATACTCTAAAGAAGAGAAGCAGGAGCTAACAAAGACGGTTGTAGAAAATATCCTTCACTTTAGAGATGGTTCTGAAATAGACTCAAATGAATATGAGTGGGTATTACCTTCTAATCTACTTTTCATTCATATTTCAGTCGATGTGATTCAAAAATATGCACCTACACGTGAGGAGGGCCAAGGCTCTGGGTCTAGACCATTCATCGCGGGATCACTGAATATCAATGACTCTAGTGAGGATGAATAGAATTTGAGTGAACTAGATGAGTTTGAAGAGCGTACCATCATGGATCTTGATATCCCAAATGACAATTATGATGATATTGTTGTCCTCACCCTTACTTCCATTGACCTAAACCAATCTGATGATATCATGCCTTTAATCCATCCAAAACTTATTGATTGGGAACTTATCGAACCTTTGACTGTACCAAAATTTGCAAATGATAATTCCATCATGCATTTCCTATGTCATACTGAACCTAAAACAAATTCTATCTATAATACTCATAACAATACGACTCCGTAGGAGGGTGCCAAATCTTCCAGTTGCAAAGTTGAAAATAGGGAAAATAGATCTAATGGTGAAAACCATTCTATGGCAGCATTAGATCTAGAAAAAGTAAAAATAAAGAACACATCCAACGGTGAAAACCTTTCCAAGGCACTGAAGGATGGAATATTTGACACTCTCCCAAAACATTATCATGAGCGATCATCAGTTCTGGTTGAACCTACACAATCGGTGGATATTGGCACAGAAGAGAAGGCAAAAGCTCTACATCTAGCAGAATCAATGACTGATCAAGAGAGACTAAAATTTATCAATTTATTTAAAGAAAGAAGCATCAACTTCACTTGGTCATATTCTGATATGTCAAGCTTAGATTCAAATCTACTTATGCATTATTTGTCTTTGCCAACAGGAATCAAGCTTGTTAAGAAAAAATTAAGAAAAATGCATCCTCACATAGCATTGATGGTAAAGACAGAATTAAAGAAATTATTGGATGCTAAATTCATAAGGTCTATAGACTATGTTGAGTGGATATCAAACATAGTACCTATTTCAAAGCCAGACAACAACATCAAAATCTACATGAATTTCAGGGACGTCAATAAAGCATGCCTGAAGGATGATTTTCCACTACCAAATATAGACATCATTGTGGACTTGATGGCAGGGCATGCCATGTTATCAATCATGGACGAATTCTCTAGGTACAATCAAATAAGAATAGCTCCAGAAGATTAGGAAAAGATGGCTTTTACATGTCCATGGGGAACCTTCTACTGGAACGTCATGCCATTTGGTCTAAAGAATGCAGGAACCACTTATCAAAGAGCAATGATGACAATCTTCCATGATATGATGCACACTTTCATGGAGGATTATGTGGACAACATCTTGGAAAAATATACTACAAGGGAAGGACATCTGCATATCCTAGACAAAATCTTCACACGGATGGAGAAATTCAATGTTAGGTTAAACCCCAAGAAGTGTGTCTTTGGGGTCACATCAACAAAACTGCTAGGATACATTGTTTCAGAAAAGGGCATTGAGGTGGATCCGGAAAAAGTCAAGGCAATAATGGAAATTCCACCTCCTAAAAATATCAATCAACAGAGATCATTACAAGGAAGGCTCCAATCGATCAAAAGATTCATCTCCCAGCTGGCAGACAAAAGTCATCCTTTTAATCATCTATTGCATAAGAATATAGTTTTGAAGTAGGATGAGGGGTGTGAAGCAACATTCAATCAAATCAATCAATATCTAATGTCACCACCCATTCTCATACCACAAACAGAAGGAAGGCCTCTCATTTTGTACATTGCCATGACATATATCTCTTTGGGGGCACTATTAGCACAAGAGGACTATGAAGGGAAAGAGCACGCCATCTACTACATTAGTAGAACTTTAAATGTCTATGAAATAAACTCTACATTCATAGAAAAATCTTGCTTAGCAGTGATGTTTTCTACTCAACAGCTAAGACACTACATGTTGACTCATACAATCAATTTAATTGCAAAGATCGACCCTTTGAATTTTCTACTAAGTAAAGTTGCATTAATAGGTAGACTAGCGAAATGGGTTATGCTCCTAAGTGAATTCGACATTCAATATGTCGAGAGAAAGGCAATCAAGGGACAAGCAATCAATGAATAGCTAGCTGAAGCTCCTCTACCAGATGATCACCCAATGACAATGGAATTTCCAGATGCACACATTATGACAGCGATGCCCCAACAATGGATACTATATTTTGATGGATCATATACACAACGAGGATCAGGAGCAGGGATCTTGTTTATCTCTCCCCAAGAACACATGATTCTGAAATCATATAGACTCATGTTTCAGTGTACAAATAATGTGGCAGAATATGAAGCATTGATTATTCAGGTCAAGATAGTAATTCAATGGAAAATCACGGATTTATAGGTATATGGGGACTCTCAACTGGTTATTTATCAAGTAAATGATGAGTATCAAACAAAAGATGAAAAATTGATGCCATACAAGTAGCAAATAGATAATCTGAAACAGTCTTTTGTCAGTATCAAGTTTGATCAAATTCCAAGGATAGAGAACAAAGTTGCAGACGCTATGGCTACAATTGCTTCATTACTACAATTTCCTGAGAAGCGTGTTTGTTATGAGTTTATGGTAGAACAAGTATCATGTCCTTCACATTATAAATCAGAATCCGCTACCATATGCCATCTAGAAACCACTGAAACCTCCATATATGAAAAAACCTATGCTTACTTGAAAGATGATATTCTTCCTCCCGATCTTTCCAGGAACCAAAAATGAAACTTTATCCACTTGACATAATTTAATCATAGATGTCCTTTATTTTCAAGATCTTGATGGTACTCTACTCTAATGTCTAGAATGCAACAAATCTAAAACAGCCCTACAAGAAGTTCACTAGGGTATTTGTGGTACTCACTCGAGTGGGATAACTCTAGCTAAGAAACTCCTCCATTTGGGATATTATTGGCCATGCATGGAGAAATAATCATATCAATTTGTCAAGATATGTCAAAAATGTCAGGTTCACAACAATCTGGTTCATACACTAGCACAAGAATTGCATCCCTTCACATCAACATGGCCTTTTTGTCAATGGGGCCTAGATCTGGTAGGAAAAATAAATCCATCTTCATCTAATGGACACAAGTTCATTATTATAGCTACAGAGTATTTCACAAAATCGATAGAGGCAGTACCTCTTACTACCATCACTGGGAAGCATATTTCATCTTTCATCTTGAACTACATCATTTGTCCCTATGGAATCCCTCAATCTATTATCACAAATAACAGGCGACCTTTCAAGAATCAAGATGTCCAAGAGCTATTTGATAAGTTCCACATCCAACATCGTTTTTCAACACCGTACTATCCTCAAGGGAACGACCAAGCAGAGGCCTTAAACAAAACCATACTCAAAATTCTCAAAAAGACTATTAACGATGTTGGACGAGATTTGCATGTTCAACTCAACCCTGCACTATGGGCCTATAGAACAAGCATTAGAACACCAATGAGAGCTACACCATTTTCTTTGGTATATGGATCAGAGGCCATATTTCCCATTGAAGTTGAAATTCCATCCCTTCATGTATCACTCAGAGGTATCATTTCAAATGAAGACTATAGGGTATCTAGACTGCAAGAACTGGAATTGTTGGATGAGTGTCACCAACAAGCTGTTAATCATCTAACAGCTTATCAATAGAGGATGTCAAGAAGTTACAACCATAGGGTAAAACTGAGGGTCTTTCAAGTTGGTGACTTGGTACTAAAGGAAAACCCTAGGAATCAGCAGGACAGAGAAAAGAAAGGAAAATTTGAGCCTAATTGGCTTGGTCCCTTTGTCGTCATATCAGTGTATGGATCAGGAGCATATCAGCTATCAACATCAGAAGGGGATTTTTTTGATGAACCTGTCAACAGTATTCATCTCAGAAAATTCTATGCTTAAATCTCCTAGTGCACAGGTCAAACTTCTGAAAATTGTTTCCTTGGTGAAAACCTGGCAAACAAGCATCTTGACAACACAAAAATACAAAAAAATATAGAAAATACAAAAAGAAAGAAAAAATGAGAAAATACAAAAACACAAAGGGTGTAATCAAAGCATATGGTGAAAACTTGGAAACAGGCGTCGTATGTGATTCTAAGATCAGCTTTCCCATCTATTTGGATCTTATCAGGGTCATTAGTCTGGTGGTCAATACCATTTCATATCATGTCAGTCATCTTTACCATCTTTGCATCCATTTCAAAATCATTTCCAAATAGTCAAGTATCACTCCAAAGCTTGGGGGCAACATCTGGATATCATCAGGGGCAATGCAAATGTATCGATTTCACCAAAGGGAAAAACAACAATATAGCAGAAAAACCAAAAAAAAACAAAGATCACAGAACAATATCAATCATCATTAGAAAAGCATCAATCATCCGTTTCATATTCGAAAATCCAAAAACATGTCAAAAAGGTAAGTCTGAAAAAGCAACATCCAAAAACATAGGTCTATGTCAGTCAAACTACGTGGTCTCTGCGTATGTAACGTAGGAAAGGCTAATATTTGATCAGCCCTTGAGACCCCTAAGATAGGTTACTAGGTTAGGTCTTTTGTCAAAAATCTCAAAAATCCAAAAACATGTCAAAATCAGGATGGATGATCTAAAAATCTGACTCTAAGTAAACAATGGATAAATTGTACTTTTGATTATCATTTCTTTGGAGTACCTCAATAATGTATTAAACTAGAGGAATAAGGAAGGAGAATGATATTTTTATTGTCTGTTGTCTGTAAGTTAATCATATGAATGTATGAATTGTCAGGGGATGTGCTATGCAAATGTATCATCGATGACATTCAGAATTCACACATTGAAATGATTAATCATTACCGGTTTGTGCAATGAATGCTCAGGTCATCTCGGTTAAATTATACCTAGATGCTTATGTTTGATTGCAACATCAAAAATCATGAAAGAAATACTTAGGTCATCATTGGTCTAACACATACCATTGACGCTTGTATTCACTTTCAACATCCAATAAAGCTCTATGATGACAAAAAGGCACAAAAATACTGTTAAAATGACAATCGTTTTTCATATAGTTGCATGTTTAAATTAGATCACATTCATCATATTCATTATCTGTAGAGTATTTGTTGCATAAAGGATTCCAATCAATGATTATCTAATCTACAAATAAGATTGAGTATACTTAACATAAAATCCAAAAATCATCAAAAACATGTAGGAGTCATCATTGCATCATTCATACATCAAATAAACTATGAATTAAATGGTACCATGGGTACATTATGTTCATTTTACCATTAAAACATTCATTACATTATCATCTATCCAACATCATATGCATATATCATTTACCATCCATACATTTAAAATAAATAAAATCACGAAATTATTTTCATCCATTATCATTCATCATAAGATCATCATTTATGGTAATCACATTTACATCACATCATATATCCATGTATCATATGATCCACATATACATTTATCATTAAATCATTGCATAAAATAAAAACATTCATCATTGCATCATCATATCTGAAATAAAATCATCACATAATAAATGCATCCATCACATGGAAATAATAAACCATCATCATATCACATCAACTGCATCTCATATATATATCATCAAATGTCAAGTATACAATGAAGTATGGTCTAAAAATACATCATCAACAATGAGCTATATCATAATATACATCATAAAGGATCGCAATAGCATCTACGATCTGCTACTGTCAGAGTGTGCGGGCCAAACATGACCTATACCACCACTAGAAGGACCTGTACCACCACCAGCCTCGGAGGAACCAGGATCTCTGGGATCTCTGTGTGGAGATTGTGTCACCCCCTCACTCACTGTCTGTGTATGTGTCTGCCCATATCTCGACGGGGCATAGCTAACTCTGTGCTCAACAGGCACTGCATCATGATACTTGTCCTGATAAAACTCTGCATCTCGGCTAGCCCGCAAAACCTCTCTCATATAGTCAACCACTGAGCTACCATCAGCCACTCTCTGTAAAGTATCGGCTCTCTCTTGAGCCCTCTCAATAATTTTTTGAGCACTATCTCACTTAGCTGTCAAGGTATGAACCTGCATCTGCATGGCGGCTAACTGTCCCTATACCTGTGCTAAGGCCTAGGCATGAGCCTAAGCCTGTGCTTGTATCTGAGTCTAGGTCTGCATAAGCATACCTCGAGCCTATACCAACTACCCCTGCAAAGTCTGGACCTGTTCCTGGAGCCCAGCTATCTATCTCTGCTGCCCTACTATTGGCACTGTCACTGCTTGCCTCTTACGAGGCCTGCTAGAAGAAGGAGCATTACCGATGGCTGGCCCTGCCCCTCTGTCTCCTCCACTGCCACCGTCACTATCATCACTACTACTGTCAGAACTACTGCTGCTCTGTGAGCTACTACCTGATGGGGAATCATCTCCACCCCCACTATCTACAGAACCTGCTGCCACATCCTCCTGCACAGGTAAACGTACTGGCTCATCGGGGATCGTAATATGAGGATGCGGCACCAATGCCAAAAATTTAGCATACTCCTCAATAACAGGTGCCTCTGCAATATCCCTCTACATATCCCAGGCTGATGGTTGCAGTGCATGCACTGTACAATGCCATACTGTCGGTACACTCTACAGAGCAAAAATCTCTCTAGAAAAAATGGTGTACGACCGATGAAATACATAGAATCACAAAGGAACCCCAACACTACACCATCCTCATCCCACTCCTCATAGTCGAGGTATGGGCGCCATGTAACTATCTATATATCATCAAAAACCCGCCTCTAGTGCTCTAACTTGCCCATACGAGCCTATGTAAACCAATCGCTATATCAAAAAACGTAAGGTCTGTTGGCTAGTCTGTCTACAACTAGAAATGGCCGAGCAATAGAAAAATAT
Source organism: Sequoiadendron giganteum (assembly GCA_007115665.2). Taxonomy (NCBI): domain Eukaryota; kingdom Viridiplantae; phylum Streptophyta; class Pinopsida; order Cupressales; family Cupressaceae; genus Sequoiadendron; species Sequoiadendron giganteum. The sequence goes on along the minus strand of CM021106.1, from coordinate 538,634,513 downwards.
TTCCATGCCCACACCTGTAACAGGGTCATCCCTGCTGATAGGCTCCTAGCTCCAAGGTATACAACCAAGTGTAGATCATGATAAAGATGTGCTAGCATGCACATCCCCCACGCATATCTAGTACCATGTACCATCATGCTTTCTAAAGTCCTACCCCAGCCAACAAGAAATCTCTTTGACCTACAATCAGGGCAAAGGAAACCTCCAATGAATTGAACTAGTATTGCTGGTAGTGTAGCGTAAGAGTCGGCAATCCTCCTCCATCAAACGCTTGGACCCGCAATGTCCTGATCCTGAAATACTCTACAAAGAGCATCTCTACCATCGATCCCATGGGAATCATACACGATGATCTCACCCATGAATGGAATATGCAAAATACGCCACACATCCTCAAGTGTGACTGTCATCTCACCAGTAGGTAGGTGAAAGGTGTTGTGGTCACTATGCCACCTCTCAGCCAATGCAGTCAATAGACCTCGATTAATCCTAATCTGGGGCATATCAAGCAAACTAGTAAGGCCGCATCAGCCTATCACCTGAAGCTCATCTAGTGTCAGATGAGGTATCAAGTATGTCATCTGAGAAAACCTCTCTTGCATCTAGAGAGTACCCAAACGCTCCTATCATCACAACAAAAAAAATAAAATCTACAAATCAGTTAACTATGTCAAGAAATCAAAAGTCATTCTTCTATCAAGTCTATCACAAATTGGTATGAATTTTCGATCAAAATTCATAGGAGAACATCAAACCTCACCTATCATGAGGTTCTCAAAACATCAACAAACCTCACCTATCATGAGGTTCATCAAAACATTATCTAGATATCACCTATCATGAGATTTATCAGATATTGAATCATTTGCTCACCTATCATGAGGATCATCAAGAATAAGATTTATTCTCGCCTATCATGAGAGTTAGTTTTATTTACATCATCCAAATCCAACATCAAGAATTTGGATTATCAATCAAACCAATCAAAAGAATGGACATGATCAGAATTGACAAAATCAAGGTTCACTAAGTCAAAATCTTCAATTCTGATAAGAAGCGCTAAAATAGGGCTCCAAAGCGTTAAATCCCAAAAGCGCTACTTTATCAGCTAAAAGCGCTATTTCAGCACTCCGAAGTGCCAAAACAGGCCTCTGAAGCGCTAAAAATCTCGAAGCGCTACTTTTCCCCATCAAAGCGTTACAACAGGCCGTCAAAGCGCCACTTTACTAGAAGCGCTAGAACAGACCCTGAAAGCGCTAATCCACCGAATCAAAGTGGTAAAAGTCTCAAAGCGCTAAAATTTGGCATCAAAGTGCTAATTCTTAACTCTTAAGTGCTAAATCACTAAAAGCGTTACATTACCCTATGGAAGCACTAGAGTTTTTAACACAAGCGCTAAAACTCAAAGCGCTAAAATACCTTCTGAAAGCGCTACACCGAAGTGTAAGCGCTACAGCGTGGCTTGAAAGCGCTAAAACAACCTAAAACATGCCTAAAGCAATAAATGCATAAAAAGCAAAAGTGTGTGAATTACAAGGATCAAGGGGTACATACCGGAGGTACATACGCGGTCGATCGTCGGTGACGTCGAACACACTCGAATCGGTGAGTGTGGTAGGGGATAGGCATCTTGCTCCAGTTGGCAGAAAAGTCTCTATCACAAAAGGTTTTTGAAATCAAATAGTGAAAATGAATTGGAAAATGACCTTTTGGACTATATATAATTTTTGGAAAGGTATTTTGGTGGGTTTTTATTATCTTTTAATTAATTTTATCCAAGAAATTAATTAGAAACTCATCTGCGGGCTAGATTTGTTCATTATTTGTCGGGAGATAAATTATTTCATTATCAAAACATCATAAAATCATCAAAATCATAAATTTTCAGAAAAATTCTAAAATCATCAAATCATTAATTTATCTCCTGAGGGGGCATATTATCATCAAATCATCTGAAAATCAAAATCTGGGGCATGTCTAGGGCATACATAATTTTTTATTTATTTTTTATCATCGATCCTGGCAGTAATAGAAAAATATTTCTTCGAAGCAATGCGTAAACACATCACTTCGAAGAGGGGCAAAATGTATACACCTAAAAATTGGTCTAGAGCATCCTATTAATTAAATACTATTTATTTGATTAATTATCTTAATTTCCTCTACTATTTGAATAAATAGAAATATTTATTCATATAGTTCACATTTTAATTCATTTTAATTAAATAAACAAAATTAAATACTTTGTTCGATTTAATTATCAAATACCTATTTCAATCTATCACATCCATCTTAAATTAATTAAATAAAGATCAAAACATTTTATTGATTAATTGCCATTTTCCTCTGTTTAATTTAATAAACAACTATCCTATAGTTCGTTTTATTAAATTATTTATCCCTCTTTTTCTAATTTAAATAAATCAAAATATTTGAATTAAAGCACAAGGAATATTCCAATCTATATTCTCTCAAAAATAAATTAGATATCCTATGTCTAAACCATGTCTAAAATATGTCACAATTAATGCTTTGAAACTTCACGGGAAGTTTTGGAGACAAATTGGAAACAAATTCCAAAATCTTCTCTCAATCCTCCTCCATCAATCTTTCCTCTTCTCTTGCCTGGTGTTTTCATGGGTAGAGACAATCTCCATTTTTCTCTCAATCTCCTCCATATCTCACCATTCAATCCTCCAGATTGAATCCAAGCCTCTCAAAGCCCTATGCATTTCTATAGCCAGAAAATCTAGAAATAAAGCCTCATTGAACCAAGAAAGGATCCAGATAATCTAACTTTTGCACTCTTACTCTGCAGGAATTCAAGCACTCACGCATCCAATATCAAGCAATCAAACTTTCACATCAATGGCTACCTCTTGTAGCTGCAATTATCTGTTTCATGTCCATGTCATGTTAGTTTAATTCATTTATCATCTAGTATTGTCTTTTAGCTCCATATCATTGCATTAGTATCATCTCGCTCTTCAGATAGTCATTTTAACAATCATAGTGCTTAACAATCTGAGAGCAATTCTTGATTTAATAAATCTTTGGAGATAGAGAGCAATATGATGCTTTCAATTGATTACTATTTTGAATTGATTCAATTTGATTAATCTTTGATATAATGTCATATTAAGAAGTGTTTTAATCTTGTTTACTTATTCACACTTACACATACAATCCAAAAACACATGAATTATGATTGGATGTTGGTAAATGTTAGGATTATCCTTAGAAAGATGAATTAATTAAGGCTTGTGTATGTAAAATAAGACCAAATAAGGCATAAAGAATCCCAACTAATTAATAAAACAATATATTAGTATGAAAGTGTAAGAAAAAAATTTACAACACCCTAAATAAGGTACAATAATGTCCATTTAGTTCACAAGGGCCCAAACAAGTATGAAAATGTAAAAGGGATACATTTTTCACACTACATTTAGCCCCCAGTTTAGTGAGAGGAGGAACTTCCTTCAAACTCACACTAAAGTTAGAAAAAATCACATCAAGAGGGGTCCAAATGTACCAATGCTACTAAGATAGGATGAAAATGATCAAGAGGGTTGTGCAAGATTCTAAGATCAACATCCTATGGAAAACCATTTGAAGTCACCAGATATAGTAACCTACATTTTCTAACTTGTTTGGGCCCTCCTTGTGATTTTGGCTTAATGTTGCCTTGATTTGATGTTGTAATGTGGATAACACATTCAAATTAAGTCTTGGGCCCTTGTGAACTAATCAATTTTAATGTTGCATAATAAACATAATCAACTTTAATCTTGCCTTATTTGGAGTTTTGTAAAATGTTCTAAACAACTTTTACATTTCTCTAGGATTTTCATTAATAATTGGGTTTTCTTATGCTTTAATTGGACCTATTTTGCATCCACAAGCTTCATTTATTACATCTTTTCAAAAATAATCCCAACACCAATTATTGACCAATCATAATCTAGCGTTCTTGGATTGTATAGCCCAGATTTAGTGTTTGGGAATCATTCGCCACCTTGGGCGAATGAGTCCCACCTAGGTCTTTTTGGCCCCGATGCAGTTTTCACACCTTTCTATGCAATTTTAATTTTTGGTCCCATATATTAGGCCTGGGTGGACTCATTTGCCACCTTGGGCAAATGAGTCCCGTATGGAAAAAATTCAAAATTTATTCAAATTTTCAGCGGGATTTTATTCTCCTAGATCTGATGTCGGCTTTTAGTGTTGTAATCTCAAGAATTATTACATAATTGAGTATAAATACAAGTTTCTTTCATTTATATTCATACCTAGAAAATCTTACAAGCATTCAAGAGTTCATAAGAGAATTTGAGCATTCAAAAGAGCATTCAAGGCATTTGAAGGGTAGATTATCAAGAATTCTAGAGCATTCTTCAGGTGTCAATCATCATGTAAAATATTGCTTACATCATGTTGTTTTAGAGATAACAATTGTGATGTATGGTTTGTGATTCAAGTAAGTGTTCCATTCAAAGATCTATCAGCATCAAGTAAGATTCCAAGTCTACATCCATTGGATCCATTACTTACATCTTTGCAACACCTTATTGCTAGGGTTTGGTGAGTTGCAACATTGTTATTTGTTCATTCATCATTCTCCATTCATATTTTCTTTCATTTCAAGGTTTAATTACCAAAAAGGGGTTTGACCATGGCAAACCCCTATTCTCTAACCCCACAAAAAATTTCCCTCTTCTTGTGTGTGATTTACAAGGTTAGGTTGTATATTTATCAAGAATCAAAGTTGGAGAAAATTTTTCGAATCCCTAAAGTTGTCAAAGTTGTCATCAAGCCTTGGAGAAGCTTGGAGAAGATTTATAGGTGGAAATTTGTAGTTTCGGATCCGAAAACTAGTAAAAAAGAGCAGAGCAGATCGAGAGACATAGAATCACTCTTCACACTTTTCACTTCCACATATAATCTACTAACATTTGCATTCCTCAACTCACATCCATTCATTTGTCTCCAAAGACATCCTCTATATATATCTGATTTTTCCATAGTTAACTATCAGGTCGACTTCAAGAAAACACAAAACTTCTCAAAAACAATTCAAACATGTGGCACACAACTATATGTCACCATGTATTACACAAACAAAATTTAATCCATTTCACCTTCAACAATTTATTAGGTCAGCCAAAAATAGACCTAATTAAAAAAAATTGTAAACATAAAAAATGATGCTAGAAACAACCATGAGCATCTATACGCATGAGATCCTATCCATGCATGCTTTTACCAACCAAAAACCTTCTCTGAAAAACTGAAGTAACAAAAATCATCAGAGGGGAAATGCGGAGCAAAATACCAGAGGATGAACCTACATTACCGGTTTAGAATACCAGATAAAAACTTTCAATCTTGCAGTTGCAACTCATATATCATGGTGACATCAACAACATCAAAAACTATAAAAAGAGATATGATCTTCTTCATTCTTCAAAAAATCTCCCCCTTTGTCATATGGCAACATGTGCCAAAAGAATTTACAGAATTCCTATGTACAAAGTATACTTTATTTCTCTTTCCACTCTCCTCCTTTGACATCAAGGAGAAAGGTTGATCAAAAACATGAAAAAAATACGTACACATGTTCCAAAAGGCACAACACGTAGAATTAAACTACTGAACTCCCCCTGAGGAGTTTAACCCAAACAACGTAAAAACCAAAAAAAAATTACCTGGAGGAGGGAGAACTTTTTAGTTCCTAAAGAATGCCTTGCCAAGACACTTTACCATTCTCCCAACTCTACTTAGCAGATATCAACATTTTGTTCAAAGATTCTAAAGCAATAAAAATTTCTTCAACCTCATCTGGAGTATCGAGAGTCAGATTGATCTTATCCAAATTATTAGCATTAGCCAAAGCATTGGCTACCAGAGTGTACTCCATCCTTACATTGTCACCAAGCAATCCAAATTTTATGATTATCCCTTCTTTTCGCTTCTGTAACATGAATAATTTTTCTCTATGTGCAAAAATGGAATTCCAAGTTGATCTGTCTCTATCCATGGATAAATTGTAGGTACTAGAAATAAAAGTCAATTGGGACTCAATGGAGTCTATGAGATATTTTATACTTTGTGTGTAATCAAGCCATCTTATGCAATAGGAAAACACAAAATTGGCTTCAGATTCATAGGCCTTTACAGATTCAAGACTCTTTTCTACATTGGTATGTGCCAAAGCACACTTGTCATGAAGGATCAATAGCATTTTCTTATTCAGTTTCTCTTCAAATTCCTATTTTGTTTTCTCACCAAGTTTGGTGCATACTCCTTAAAGGAGTCCAATACAAGCTTTATATTTTCAACTGGAGTGAGAGATGTGTCCATATATTTTTCAAGTGTAACATCTTGTAAATCCTTAATAATGTATCTCTAATGAGCTTAGTTCCCTTCTGATACATTTCCAAGATTTCTCTTCTATCGGATGCATGAAATAAATCACCTAACACCATTTTATGTATGGGGGAAATCTTGCTCAAATCCGCATAGCCTTAATTCATTGGAAGTTGCAGGAGTTCTACAGGAATTACTGACTGGAATATGATCTACTTAGATAGTAGGCCCTTCAAGACATCATCACCAGAGAAGGATTCTCCAATGGACTTTTGTGATTCTACAACCTATTGAGATACTTCTTCATTCTTTCCACCAGGTTCACCTGATTCCTTATTTCCTTCTTCTTCCTCAAACTTCTCTTCCTCTGCTCTCTTTTCTTCTAACTCCTTTTCTTCTATCCTTTCTTCTTCTACTTTTTCTTCTTATTTTTCATCTTTTCTCCTTTCTTCTTCTTCAGAGTGTACTAGAGGGGTGACATCATGAGTCTCTACTTCAACATTTCCTTCAACCTATCCTTCATTTTCTGGAGCCTCATTAACAACATTAATTTCTGGTAGAACATTTGTACTACCAATTTCTAGAAGGGTACCGGAGTCATTAATTTCCAGAGGTATATTTTCATCAGCAACACTAAAAGAAGGATATTCCATAACATCTGCAGAAGCTTCTTTTTTTGACTCGGGTGGAGTATCAGATGCACCAATCATTCCATACTTTATTGTTGTACTCCTAATAGTATTTATTATTTCCTTCCTTATCCTTTTGATTTCCTTCTCGTCTCTGGTCATTAGAGTATTAACTCTCTTCTTTACCCGGAACAAGTTAGTAAAAACCTCCTTCAAGGTTTCCAGATCACTCGAAGATAGAGTGGATGCAATCTTGTTATATACCTTACCTCTTATTTTCTCTTTCAACTCAACCGCCTCTACTCTTCTCTTCATCATTATTTCCACAATTTTTAGGTACCTCATTCTTAACATTATTCCACTTAGCTTTCAATATGATAAAATATTTAATGATAGCCATTATTATTGTTACCTTGTCTTTAGTACCCCTAGATCATAAATTTTTGTTGTGGATTTCACCATATTTTTTTGATGCAATAAATTAATCACCAAGGCATCTAATCAGAGAGGGGAACCAAGTCTTACCAAAGAGATTTTATGTTCTTCCTAGTCCAATGAAACCTCTTCTATGACTCTAGCCTTCTTTGCATCAACTTCATGATCACTAAAGTTAAATTCATCAACATCCTATGATGATGATTGTATACACCTAAAATTGGTCTGGAGCATCCGATTAATTAAATACAAATTATTTGATTAATTATCCCAATTTCCCCTACTGTTTGAATAAATAGAAATATTTATTTATATAGTTCACATTTAAATTCATCTTGATTAAATAAACAAAATTAAATACTTTGTTTGATTTAATTATCATTTTCCTATTTTATTCTATCACATCGATCTTAAATTAATTAAATAAAGATTAAACACTTTATTGATTAATTGTCGTATTCTTCTGTTTAATTTAAAAAACAACTATCCTATAGTTCATTTTATTAAATTATTTATCCCTCTTTTGCTAATTTAAATAAATCAAAAATATTTGAATTAAAGCACAAGGAATATTCCATCTATATTCTCTCAAAAATGAATTAGATATCCTATGTCTAAACTGTGTCTAAAATATGTCACAATTAATGCTTTGAACTTCACGAGAAGTTTTGGAGACAAATTGGAGACAAATTCAAAAATCTTCTCTCAATCCTCCTCCATTAATCTTTCCTCTTCTCTTGCCTGGTGTTTTCATGGGTAGAGACAATCTCCATTTTTCTCTCAATCTCCTCCATCTTTCACCATTCAATCCTCCAGATTGAATCCAAGCCTCTCAATGTCTTCCCTGTGCATTTCTACAACCAGGAAATCTATAAATAAAGCCTCATTGAACCAAGAAAAAGGATCCAAATAATCTAACTTTTGCACTCTTACTCTGCAGGAATTCAAGCATCAAGCATTCAAGCATCCAATATCCAGCAATCAAGCTTTCATATCATGGCTGTCTCCTGTAGCTGCAATTATATGTTTTATGTAAATTCATGCTAGTTTAATTCATTTATCATCTAGTATTGTCATGTTTAGCTCCATATCATTGCTTTAATAGTATCCATCTCGTTCTTTCAATTGTTGTTTTAACAATCATAGTGTACTCACAATCTGAGAGCAATTTTGATTTAATAAATATTGGGAGTTTAGAACAATATGACGCTTTCAATTGATTATTGCTTTGAATTAGTTCTTGATCTGTCTTTGATATAATTTCATATTAAGAAGTGTTTTATGCTTTACACCTAATTCATCACTTACAATTTGGCGCCCACCGTGGAGCATTAACCCCAATTTTACAATTTTTTTGGACAGTGTCACGCAGGTTCACGACATGTTTTCTTTTAGTGCTTTCGTCAAAAACTATAGCACTTCCATGGAAAACTACAATGCTTCTATGCTCTATTTTGGTGCTTCCGTATTACTATAGCGCTTCCCGTAAAAATTTCAGCGCTTTCAACTTTAGCGCTTCCATGGAAAACTTCAGCGCTTCGGTGTCCTGTTTCGGTGCTTTCATGTTTTAGCGCATCAAGTAACTATTTTAGTGCTTCGGTGCAATATTCCAGCGCTTTTGTAAAATCAGTCTGGATCCAATGCGGCCGCAACCAGATTTTAATTTTTTCACAGTTGGACTAAAAATAATCAATCCTAGGATAGTCACTTCAGGTTTTCTAAAATTTATCAATCCTAGGATAGTCACTTCTTGGTTTCTAAAAAGTATCAATCCTAGGGTAGTCACTTGTTATTTTTTTTAAAGAAAATTTATCAATCCTAGGATAGTCACCGAATTTTTATAGTACAAGTTAAAAAGAACAACATGATTTCTATGAAGCAACACCTTCACTTAGATTAGAAAATTTCTTTTTGGCTTAAAATGAAACAAACTTATATGTTGTGCTTGTGGTGATTAGGCTTATGCTCTGCCCTTAACTGGGTGACCAAAGTGCCAGATTCACTTTTATTTCATGTCATTTACGCTTTGTTAAATCCTTTAGAAGGCCTGTCGTAGTGGGAAAAAGTACTCACCCTACGGGAATGACCTAAGTGGGAACACCTAAAGCCAAGGATTCCAACCCACTATAATAAAAATGAAAGTTGTTGATGAAAGTCCAACGTGACAGTAGCGAGCAAGATAACCATCCCCAAAATCTTTGTTCTAAAGATTGGGAGGTCTCTTGAGGGAGTTTATCTATTTTCCACACTGCATGGAAGCCCTATCTATGAACCATAGAGTAGTTTCTCACTGAGTGAGTATCCATACATTTTCATACTCATAGTGCAAGGGGAAGGAAGAATCTACCGCCAAGCAACTAACCATATAATTACCATGGACTGCTTGCTCGAGGGATTCGGTATCAACTTCCGTCACTTTGAGTACGCGCCTGGAAACGACAAAAACACAGGCACCCTCTAGGGGGTGACACGGCTATGTGAGTCAACGTAATTCAAGATGTGGGTTGTGAGTATAATGATGACCTACTTGTCCTTAAGTGTGAGTCTATTTGATTTGTGTACAATTGTCAAAACAACCCATCAAAATCAATAAGAATCATTCATGATTCTTGAACATACACAATCTATTCAGTTAAAATAACTATTCACAATTGCTTGTTGTGTTTTCACAAATTCATTAAAATCAGATTTAAAATCATCCTAAAAACAACAAAGTCAAGTTGGATCAGAAAACCCCATGCTTCGAAAGTGGAAGTCCACCACATTTCTCAAGAGAAAAATCAAAGTCACAAAACCCAAGAAACCTCTCGGTTATAGAAATAAATTGACAAAATAGCGTTTTCTATATCAAAATCGGAAACTCTTTTTACAACATAGAACATTCATCCATAGATATCATGATTTTTCTAGGGGTCACACATTAGATTATGCGGTAGAACTGCTCTATTCACGAGCCTTCTTTCAAAGAAGAGCTCTCACTCAGTATCACAACCGTAGTCAGTGCTTCTTATCTTCCACAATCCCTGATACAGTATGCCACAAGGCCAGATCAGATTTTACAATAGAGAGTCTTAAAGTCCTATTTTTAAGTGCTCTGGAAATCCTATTTCAGCACTTCTAGTCACTGTTTTAGCGCTTCTATGAAATAGTCCTTTCGGTCACTGTTTCAGCACTTCTGGTCACTGTTTTAGTGCTTATGTGAAATAGCACTTTCAGGCACTGTTTCAGCGCTAAAAGTCTATATTTTAGTGCTTTCATTAAAAAAACGCTTCCATCAAATTCTATAGCACTTTCATGCACTGTTTCAGCACTTTTGTTAAAATAGCGCTTCCATCAATTTCTACAGTGCTTTCATGCACTGTTTTACCGCTTCTATCAAAATAGCGCTTATGTCACCTATTTCAGCACTTCGGAACTCTGTTCTAGCACTTCTGTGAAAGAGCACTTTTGTCCTCTATTTTAGCACTTTCAAAACAGAGAGTTCAAAATTTTTACCAGTCAATCAGTGCCATTTCATCAACATTCTTCATCAGAACCAAGTTTCTTTTTATCAGAATCACTGTCTACTGACCGAAAATAGATAGGTTTATACAAATTTCCAATCTTATCAACTGAAACAAGATCTTGCAAATCACAAGTGTCAAAATCAAATACACAATTGATTACTACACTGAAGTTTCATCATTAGGATACTATCATCCTTTATCACGAAACCAAGTATAGTAATCAAATTTTTAAACATAGTCTCATCAATAAGATCAGTCATCTTATTCAACTTTGTTAAAAGTTCCAATTGACATTTTCAGCATAGAAGATCAACATTTCGGAAGAAAGGGTAAGAATTTGTATGCCAATCTTCACTAGGTCCCAAAAACAGAGACTCTTAGAGCAAGAAATTTTAAAATCCCAAGCAATGGTAGAGGAAAATCCTTGGAACAATCTGAACCGAAACGATAAAAATGAAATAACTCCAGAGGATATCCAAGTAGCTCAACAAGATCCCAAGTTCCATATATTTATGGAAAATATTCTAGAACAAGATATGGAGAAGTATCTTTTGATGTTGGCTGAATCAGGTGCAAAACTTCCCAAGGACTTCGACATGAATCATCTGAAGGACACACCTGGAACAAGTGAAACTAAAATTTTGCAACCTACACAAACATTAGATCCAGTTGTCACTTTAACATCTCAAATGCAACTATTACAACAACAGATATAGGATATGGTGAAAGGGAGTACCAAGAGATATGCAATATAGGACATTTGTCCTTATCCTTTCGAAGCAACTGTCTGTCTGATACCTTTCCCTAGACACTGTGAGATCCCAAAGTACGACAAGTACAATGGAAGAACGGATCCGATAGATCATATCAGGGAATTCAAAACAGTGAGTCTCGAGTTTTCCCAAGAGGAAACTTACTTAATGAGATTATTCCCAAGGGGCTTGGGAGGATCATGTATGGAGTGGTTTTCAAAACTACAACCAGGTATCAGAAATTTTGAGGAATTAGTCAATAGGTTCATTTCTCAATACTCCTTTAATATCCAACACGATGTTACCATCAAGGATCTTTACAACCTAAAGCAAAACAAAGGGGAAACGTTCTTGTATTTTCTACAAAGATGTTGACAATTGTTTGCTAGATATCCTCGATCCATTCCTGAGGAAGAAAAGATGGAGTTATTCATTGAAAATTTGACAGAGGAAATGAGTTATAGACTCAAATTACAATGTCCTCCCACATTCGAAAAAGTCATAGAAAATGGTCTGAAAATTGAGGAAGCATTAGTCAAAAGAGGAGTTATCAAACATTTCAATGAAAAAATGAACAACAAAAATAACTCCTCAAATCAATACTCAAGTAGTGATAAGTCAAAATTTTGGAAAAAGAATCAAACCACAACTACCAATGAAACATCAAATGATTCCCAAAATGTCAAACCTGTCTTTAACTTGACAGAATCTACATCAAAGAATCAAAACAATGATCAGATTTTCAAGTCAAATGTCATATGAAGCAACGAGATCGTAACGACACAACCATATCAGAAACCATCTAATTGGTGAAGGTTCACACCTTTAGGCCAAATGATTGAATCAGCAATGAAATAACTAGTCGATGGTGGCCTTATCACTACACGGGAGGCCCGATTCTGGGATCCAAAGGTCAAACCACCATGGTGGAATGATGTTGATTATTGCAACTTCCATAATAACAAGGGTCACAAAACCAACGATTGTATGGAGTTGAAACATGCGATACAATATTTGATCGACAACAATAAAGCTTATGTGGAAACACCCCAAAACAACAACGACCATTCGGCTTTCAAAGACCCTTTGCCCAACTATGACAAAGGAGCATCATCATCCTCAAACTACAAAGGTAAGAACATCAATCATGTCTATGACAAAACAATCCTTTGTTTATCTAAAGTAGAGAGTAATCATATAGTTGATCATGATGTTGACGAACCCGAAATCAACAACACTACTCCTTTAGACTTGCTCCCGAACATATCAAACTCTAATAATCAAATCAATGTATTAAAAATTAGAGACCGTCAAGAACATCAACCAGTAAATGTAATGACTAGGGGGCAAGCCAAGGTCATGTTAAAAGGAATTGGATCTACACATGTAGTTCCACCTCCGTCTCACTATAACATCATCAATAAACTGCAAAACATTCCTACTCAAATATCGATACTAGAGCTCCTTAAAATATCACCATCACATGAGGTTCTCGAACAATCTTTAGTTGCTACCATGGTACCAAAGAATCTGGATGTTTGTCATTTTCAAGCTATGGTGGGACATTTGACTACCCCACACTATCTATCATTCTCCAAATAGGATGATATCTCGCTAAACCATCCCCATAATACTCCACTCCATATTGAAGTCTTAATCCACAACCACCATGTCAAGAGAGTCTTAATAGATGGGGGAGCTGGTCTGAACATTTGCACTCTCAAGCTAATCTATGCACTAGGATATTCAGATGATGCTATTGATTCTCAAAGAAAAATGACTATCAAATCATATGATGAGGAAGAAAGATCGTCTAAAGGCTTAATTGTGCTCCCCATTCAAGTGCGGCCACTGATGAAACATATAGAATGTCAAGTGTTGGAGAAGGAATTAACATACAACATTCTCTTAGGGTGATCATGGATCCATGAAATGTAGGTTGTACCTTCAACATATCATCAATGTTTGACGTTCCCGATAAATGGATGAGAGGTGACTATATTTGCTGATTACAATCATTCTCAACATTGTGACACCCTTAGGATCTCTCAAGATACCTTTATACCACACAATAGGGAAGCATCATCATCCAAAGAAGAATAATGTCCAAGTATCACTACTAAGTGGGTAGAGAAGAAGGGTAAAGAAAAAGAGACAAGTCCTGTTGAAATTCAATCAACAGATAAACCAGATCAACAAACTTCTTTATCACATAAATTCCAAGAGCAATTCCAACTCAAGGACAAAGGAATGGGAACATATTCTATGGAGCAATCACTTAACCTATCACAATTAATGCCATCTCCTAAGATATATGGTCAACCATCTATGATCAAATCTCAAACATCATTACCAGTCACAGCTCTTGACGAAAGGTTTGTCAAAAAGGGTACAATAGAGGATGAAACAAACAAAAAAGAAATCTTGGATTGGCTATACAAAGATGAAGAACCCTCTACATCAGATATTAGTATCAAAAATGTTGCCATCAACACCGATAAATATGGCAAAGGAAAAGCTATTTTAGAAAAAAATGAGATATGAAGGACAAGGAACCATTGGATTAAGAAAGGATGGAATCACAGAACCAATTACATTGCTCACTCTCCACACAAAAGAGAATCCAAGAATAGGATACTCTGAAGAGGAAAAATAGGAACTAACAAGGACGACTGTCAAAAATATCCTTCAGTTTAGAGATGGCTCTGAAACAGACTCAAATGAATATGAGTGGGCATTGTATTCCAATCTATTTTTCATTGATATTCAAGTCGATGTAATTCAACAATATGCACCTATGCATGAGGAGGGCCAAGGTTTTGGGTCTAGACCACTTGTGGAAGGGTCACTAAATATCGATGATTCGAGTGGGGATGAGCAAAATTCGAGTGGACTAGACGATCTTGAAGAAAGTACCTTCATGGACCTCGATATTCCAATAAATGACTATGATGAAATGGTTTTCCAAACCCTTACATCCATCACCTTGAATGAATCTAATAACCTCATGCCATTAATCCATCCTGAACTCATTGACTGGGAACCTATCGAACCTTTGAATATACCAATATTTACAAATGATGATACCATCGTAAACTTCCTATGTCATACTGAACCTGGTACGACTTTTTTCTGTAATACCCATAACAACACGACTCGGTAGGAGGGTGTAAAATCTTCCAATTGCAAAAATAACAATAGGGAAAATAGATCTAATGGTGAAAACCATTCTATGGCAGCATTAGATCTGGAAAAAGTAAAAATAAAGAATGCATCTAATAGTGAAAACCTTTCTGAGGCACTGAAGGATGGAAGATTTGACACTCTTCTGGAACACTATCATGAATGATCATCAATCCTAGTGGAACCAACACAGTCTATGAATATTGGTACTAAAGATAAGGCAAAAATCCTACATCTGGCAGAATCCATGACAGAACAAGAAAGACTAGAATTCATCAAGTTCTTTAAAGAAAGAAGCATCATATTTGCTTGGTCATATTCTGATATGACATGCTTAGACTCAAATCTGCTCATGCATCACTTGTCTTTGCCCACAAGAATCAAGCCTATCAAGCAAAAATTGAGAAAAATGCATCCTCACATCATATTGATGGTAAAGACAGAGCTAAAAAAATTGTTGGATGCTAAATTAATATGGTCCATAGATTATGCTGAATGGATATCAAACCTTGTACCTATTTCAAAACCACACAATAGCATCAAAATATGTACAGATTTCAGGGACCTAAATAAAGCATGCCCGAAGGATGATTTTCCACTACCAAATATAGACATCATTGTGGACTTGACGGCAGGGCATGCCATGTTATCAATCATGGATGGTTTCTCTAGGTACAATCAAATAAAAATAGCCCCAAAAGATCAAGAAAATATGGATTTTACATGTCCATGGGGAACTTTCTGCTGGAACGTCATGCCATTTGGTCTAAAGAATGCAGGAGCCACCTATCAAACGACAATGATGACAATCTTCCATGATATGATGCACACCTTCATGGAAGATTATGTGGATGACATCCTGGAAAAATCTACTACAAGGGAAGGACATCTGCATATCCTAGACAAAATCTTCACATGGATGGAGAAATTCAATGTCAGCTTAAACCCCAAGAAGTGTGTCTTCGGGGTCACATCAGCAAAACTATTAGGGTACATTGTCTCAGAAAAAGGAATCGAAGTGGATTCAGAAAAAGTCAGAGCAATTATGGAGATTCCACCTCCTAAGAATATAAGTCAACTCAAATCACTATAGGGAAGGCTCCAATTGATTAGAAGATTCATCTCCCAGCTAGCGGATAAAAGTCATCCTTTTAATCATCTATTGCATACAAATATAGATTTCAAGTGGGATGAGGGGTGTGAAACAACATTCAATCAAATCAAGCAGTATCTAATGTCACCACCCATTCTCATGCCACCAACAGAAGGAAGGCATCTCATATTGTATATAGCTATGACAAATATCTCATTAGGGGCACTTTTAGCACAAGAGGATTATGAAGGAAAAGAACATGCTATCTACTATATCAGTCGTACTTTGAATGGATATGAAATCAATTACACTTTCATAGAGAAATCTTTCTTGATGGTGGTATTCGCTACTCAATAGCTGAGACACTACATGCTAACTCATACAATCAAACTGATAGCAAAAATCGATCCTTTAAAATATCTACTTAGTAAAGCTGCCTTAACAGGTAGACTGGAAAAGTGGGTCATGCTATTAAGTGAATTTGACATTCAGTATGTAGAGAGAAAGGCAATCAAGGGACAAGAAATCATTGAGCAATTATCAGAGGCTCCTCTACTAGATGATCGACCAATGACAATGGAGTTTCCAGATGCAGACATTCTGACAGTAATGCCCCAACAATAGGTATTATATTTTGATGGATCATATACACAATGAGGATCAGGAGTGGGAATCTTGTTCATCTCTCCACAAAGACACACCATTCCAAAATCATATAGATTAATGTTCCAGTGTACAAATAATGTGGCAAAATATGAAGCATTAATCATTGGGGTCAAAATAGAAATTTAGTGGAAGATAACAGACTTACAAGCATATGGGGATTCTCAACTAGTTATTTATCAAGTAAATGATGAGTATCAAACAAAGGATGAAAAGTTGATGCCCTACAAGAAAAAATGGATAATCTAAAATAGTCCTTTGTCAGGATCAAGTTTAATCAAATTCAAAGAGCTGAGAAAAAAACTTCAGATGCTATGGCTACAATTGCTTCATTACTACAATTGCCTGAGAAGCCTGTTTGTTATGAGTTTATGGTAGAACAAGTATCATGTCCTTCCCATAATAATCCAGAATCCGCTACCATCTTCCATATCGAAACCACAAAAACCTCCATCTATGAAACAATCTATGCTTACCTGAAAAATGATGTCCTTCCTCCTAATCTATCCAGGAACCAAAAATGAAACTTCATCCGCCAATCCACCAATCCACACGACATACTTTAATTTCCAACATACTTTATCGTCGAGGTCTTGATGGTACTTTACTCCAATGTCTAGAACACGAGTCTGAAATGGAGCTACGAGAGGTTCACGAGGGTATTTGTGGTACTCACTTGAGTGGGATAACTCTAGCTAAGAAACTCCTCCATTTGGGATATTATTGGCCATGTATGGAGAAAGAATCCTATCATTTTGTTAAGAAATGCCAAAAGTGTCAAATTCACAGCAATCTGATTCATGCACTAGCACAAGAACTGCATCCCTTCACATCAACATGGCCTTTTTGTCAATGGGGCTTGGATCTGGTAGGAAAAATACATCCATCTTCATCTAATGGACACAAGTTCATTATAATAGCTAGAGAATATTTCACAAAATGGATTGAAGTAGTACCACTTACTACCATCACTGGGAAGCAGATCTCCTCTTTCATTTTGAACTACATAATATGTCAGTATGGAATCTCTCAATCCATTATCACTTATAATGGATGACCTTTCAAAAATCAAGATGTCCAGGAGCTATGTGAAAAGTTTCATATCCAACATCGGTTTTCAACACCGTACTATCCTCAAGGGATTCGCCAAGCAGAGGCCTCAAACAAAACAATACTTAAAATTCTCAAAAAGATGGTTAACGATGTTGGATGTGATTAGCATGTTCAACTCAATCTTGCACTATGGGCCTATAGAACAAGCATCAGAACACCAACAAGAGCTACACCATATGCCTTGGTATATGGGTCAAAAGCTATATTTCCCATTGAAGTTGAAATTCCATCCCTTCATGTATCACTCAGAGGTATCATCTCAGATGAAGGCTATAGGGTATCTAGACTGCAGGAACTGGAGTTGTTGGATGAGCATCATCAACAAGCTATTAAACATCTAACGGCTTATCAATAGAGGATGTCAAGAAGCTACAACCATAGGGTAAAACCAAGGGTCTTTCAGGTTGGTGACTTGGTACTAAAAGAAAACCCTAGGAATCAACAAGATAGAGAGAAGAAAGGGAAATTTGAGCCTAACTGGCTTGGTCCCTTTGTCATCATATCAGTGTATGGATTAGGAGCATATCAGATATCAACTTCAGAAGGGTATTTGTTTGATGAACCTATCAATAGTATTCATCTCCAAAAATTCTATGCTTGAATCTCCTAGTGCACGGATCAAACTTTTGAAAATTGTTTCCTTGATGAAAACCTGGCAAATAGCCATCTTGGCAACACAAAAAACCTGGCAAATAGGTGTCGTATGTGATTCTAAGATCAGCTTTCTCATCTATTTTGATATATATCAGGATCATTAGTCTGGCAGTCAATACCATTTCATATCATGTCAATCATCTTGCCATCTTTGCATCCATATTAAAAATTATTTTCAAATAGTCAAGTATCACTCCAAAGCTTGGGGGCAACATCAGGATATCACTAGAGGAAAAAAAACACCGATGTCACCAAAGGGAGATACAAATGTATAGCAATAAAAATAAAAGCAAAGATCAAAGCGCAACATCAATCATCATTAGAAAAGCATCAACCATCCATATCATTATTGAAAATCCAAAAACAAGTCAAAAAGGTAAGTCTGAAAAAGCAACATCCAAAAACATAGGTTTGTGTCAATCGAACTACGTGGTCTCTGTGTGTGTAACATAGGCAAGGCTAATCTTTGATCAGCCCCCGAGACCCCTAGGATAGGTTGCTAGATTAGGTCTTTGTTCAAAATCTCAAAAATCCAAAAACATCACAAAATCGGGATGGATGATCTAAAATCTGAATAATGAATGAAACACTCTAAGTAAACAATGGATAAATTGTACTTTTGATTATCATTTTTTTGGAGTAACTCAATAATGTATTGAACTAGAGGAACAAGGAAGAAGAATGATGTTTTTATTATCTGTTGTCTGTAAGTTAATCATATAAATGTATGAATTGTCGAGGGATGTGTTATACAAATGTATCATCGATGACATTGAAAATTTACACATTGAAATGATTAACCACTGCCTATTTACACAATGAATGCTCAGATCATCTCGGTTAAATCATACCTAGATGCTTGTGTTCACTTGCAATATCAAAAATCATGAAAGAGGTACTCAGGTCGTCATTGGTCTAACACATACCATTAATGCTTGTATTCACTTTCAACATCCAATAAAGCTCTATCATGACAAAAAGGCATAAAGTATTGTTAAAATGACAATCGTTTTGCATATAGTTGCATGTTAAAATTAGATTGCATTCATCATATTCATTATCTACAGAGTATTTGTTGCATAAAGGATTCCAATCAATGATTATCTAATCTACAAATAAGACTGAGTATACTTGACATAAATCCAAAAATCACCATCAAAAACATGTAGTAGTCATCATCGCATCATTTAATTTCACCATTTCATCATTTATACATTTTATCATACATCAAATCATTTATGAATTAAATTATACCATAAGTACATCATGTTCATCTAAACCATAAAAACATTCATTACATTATCATCCATCAAATATCATATGCATACACCATTTACCATCCATACATTTAATAAATAAAATCGCAACATTATTCTCATCCATTATCATTCATCATAAGATCATCATTTACCATCATCACATTTAAAAATAAAAATCATTTATCCATCCATCCATACACTTACATCACATCATACATCCACATATCATATGATCCACATATACATTTATCATAAAATCATTGCACAAAATAAAAACATTCATCATTGCATCATCACATTTGAAATAAAATCATCACATAAATCACATAATAAATGCATCCATCACATAGAAATCATAAACCATCATCATATCACATCAACTACATCTCATATATATATCATCAAGTGTCAAGTATACAATGAAGTCTAAAAATACATTATCCATAATGAGCTACATTGTAGTATATATCATCACAATAGCATCTACGATCTACTACTACTAGAATGGGTGGGCCTAATAGGACCTGTACCACCACTAGAAGGACTAGTACCACCACCACCCCCGGAGGAACCAAGATCTCTGGGATCTTTGCATGGAGGTTGTGTCACTCCCTCACTGACTATCCACATGTGTGTCCGCCTAGATCTCGATGTGGCATAACTGACTCTATGCTCAGGAGGCACTACATCATGATATCTGCCTCTGTAGAGCTCTACCTCTCGGCTAGCCCGCAGAACCTCTCTCATATAATCCACCACCGAGGTACCATCAGCTTCTCTCTAGAGGGTCTCTGATGTCTCCTGTGCCCTCTCGAAAATCTACCAAGCACTATCTCTCTCAACTGTCAATGCGGCCACCTGCATCTATACAGTGGCCAACTATCCCTGCACCTGCAATAAAGCGTGAGCATGAGCCTGTGCCTGGGCCTGCATCTGAGTCTGGGTCTGAACAAGAAAACCCTGAGCCTATACCAACTACCCCTGCAGTGTCTGAACCAGTTCTTGGAGACCTGCAATCTGTCTCTGCTGATCCACTATTGGCACTATCACTGCTCGCCTCTTGTGATGCCTGCTGGATGATGGTGCACTACTAATGGCTAGCCCTACGCCTCTGTCTCCTCCACTGCCACCATCACTGCCACTCTCTATGCTACTACCTGTCGGAGTATCACCCTCGCTCTGTGTGGAACCCTCTACCACATCCTCCTATTCTGGTAGCGGTGCTGGCTCATCTTGGATGGTGATGCGAGGATGAGGAACCAAGGCCAAAAATGCAACATACTCCTTAATAACTGGTACCTCTACAATATCCCTCCGCATATCCCAAGGTGATGGTTGCAATGCCCTATATCCCTCTACTACAATATCATATGATAAACAGGGACCCCAATTAGGAATATCCATTTGTCGCCTCACATAGTGGGCAACTCCCTGTGGCATACACTGCATGATACCATACTGCCAGTACACTCTGCAGAGCAAGAATTGCTCTAGAACAAATGGTGTCTGATCGATGAGATACATGGAATCATAGAGAAATCCCAATACTACATCATCCTCATCCCATTGCTCACTATCGAGGTATGGACGCCAGATAACTATCTTTGTATTGTTCATGACCCACCTCTAGTGCTCTAACTTTCCCATCCAGGCCTATGTAAATTGACCTTTGTATCTGAACACATAAGGTCTACCTGGTGGTCTATCTACAACTGGGAATGGCCGAGCAATAGAAAAATGCTCCCATGCCCACACCTGTAACAAGGTCATCCCTGCTGATAAACTCTATGCTCCAAGGTACACAATAGAGTGAAGATCATGATAAAGATGTGCCAACTTCCACATCCCCCACGCATATCTAGTACCATGTACCATCATACTCTCAAGAGTCCTGCCCCAGCCAATGAGGAATCCCTTTGACCTATGATTAGGGTTAAGGAAAGCTCCAATGAATCCAGCTAGCACTGTTGGTAGTGTTGCATACGAATCAGTAATCATCCACCATCAAATGCTCAGACCCGCAATGTCCTAATCCTGAAATACTCTACGAAGAGCATCTATACTACTGGTCCCATGGGAATCATATACTACAATCTCCCCCATGAATGGAATATGCAGAATCTGCCACACATCCTTAGGTGTGACCGTCATCTCGCCAGTAGGTAGGTGAAAGGTATTGTGGTCATTGTGCCACCTCTCAGCCAAAGTAGTCAACAAACCATGATTAATCCTAATCTGGGGCATATCAATTAGGCTGGTCAAACCACATCAGCCTATCACCTGAAGCTCATCTGGTGTCAGATGAGGAATCAAGTCTGTAGCCCATGGAAACCTCTCACGCATCTGGAGAGTACCTAGACACTCCTATCATCACAATGAAAAATCCATAATCAGTGAACCATATCAAGAAACCAAATGTCATTCTACTATCAAGTCTATTCCAACAATCCGGTATGAATTTTTGATCAAAATTCATGGGCGAACATCAACAAACCTCACCTATCATGAGGTTCATCAAATAGTGTCTAATCTCACCTATCATGAGATTTATCAGATATTGAATCATCTCCTCGCCTATCATGAGGATCATCATAAATAGGGTTTCTTCTCGCCTATCATGAGAACTAGTCTTATTTAAATCATCACAATCCAACATCAGGATTTTAGATTATCAATCATACCAATCCGAAGAATGGACATAATTAGAAGTGATGAAATCAAGGTTATCTAAGTCAAAATCTTAAATTTTGACATGAAAGCGCTAAAACAAGCTTCCAAAGCACTAAATCCCAAAAGCACTACTTTATCAGTCAAAAGTGCTAAATCAGGCACCCAAAGCACTATTTTAGCACTTCGATGTGCTATAACAGGCATTTGAAGTGCTAAAAGTCCCGAAGCATTACAATTCGACATCAAAGCGCTAAAATTCAAATCCTAAGCACTATAACATC
>CM021106.1:538590361-538611806 GCA_007115665.2 Sequoiadendron giganteum | reverse complement strand
TTAAGTGTTGAGGGATTAGGTTTGAGGTTATTGGGTAGAGGGTAGAGGGTAGAGAGTAGAGGGTAGAGGGTAGAGGGTAGAGGGTTTAAGGGTTTAGGATTTAAGGGTTGAGGGTTGAGGGTTTAAGGTATAGGGTTGAGTTTTTAAGGTTTTAAGGGTTGAGGGTATAGGGTTGAGGTATTAGGTAAGATAAGGTTGGATGTATGGAGGGAGATATGGAGGGAGAAGTGAGATAGAGATAAGGAGAGAAGAGGAGGGAGGGACAAAGATAGATGAGGGTTGAGGATCCAATGTATAGAGTAGATGGTTGAGAATTGAAGGTATAGGGTTGAGGACCTATAGGGTTGATGGTTTAGGGTATTGGTTTGAGGGTATAGGGTTTAAGGGAGATGGGAGAGAGATAGATGGATTGAGTGATTGAGAGAGAGACCTGAGAGAGGAAGAGGGGGTAGGATGGAGAGACTTGAAAGTGAGAGAGGGAGGGAGTGGGAGAGAGATAGAGGGAGGGAGGGTTAAGGGTAGAGGGTAGAGGGTTTAATGGTTTAGGGTTTAAGGGTTAAGGGTTAAGGGTTTAGGGTAGAGGGGAGAGAGATAGAGGGATTAAGTGAGTGTGTGAGAAAGAGAGATCTAAGAGAGAGTGAGGGAGTGAGTTAGAGGGGGTGGGAAGGAGAGACCTAAGAAAGTAGGGTGGGAGGTAAGTGAGGCCTGACAAAGAAGGATTGTGAGATAACTGAGGCCTAATCCCTCAACCCCTATACCCTCTTAATCCCTCAACCCTCAACCCTCAACCCTCAACCCTCAACCCTCAACCCTCAACCCTCAACCCTTAAACCCCAATCCATCAGCCCCCATACCCTCTTAATCCCTTAACCCTCAACCCTTAACCCTTAAACCCTAATCCCTCAACCCCCATACCCTCCTAATCCCTCTACCCTCAACCCTCAACCCTTAAACCCTAATCCATCAACCCCCATACCCTCTTAATACCTCAACCCTCAACCCTTAACCCTTAAACCCTAATCCCTCAACCCCCATACCCTCTTAATCCCTCAACCCTCAAACCTTAAACCCTAATCCCTCAACCCCTCAAACCTCAACCCTTAAACCCTAATCAATCAACCCCTCTATAATATTAATCCCTCAACCCTTAACCCTTACCACTCAAACCTTAAACCCTAATCCCTCAACCCCTATACCATGTCAACCCTCAACCCTTAATCCCTCAACCCTCAACCCTTAACCCCTAATCCCTCAACCCCTATACCCTCTTAATCCCTCAACCCTCAACCCTCGCCCCTTAAACCCTAATCCCTCAACCCCTATACCTTCTTAATCCATCATCCCTCAACCCTTAAACCCTAATCCCTCAACCCTTAACCCTTATACCCTAATCCCTCAACCCCCATACCCTCTAAATCCATCAACCCTCAACCCTTAACCCTTAATCCCTAAGCCCTCTACTTGAGAGAGAGAGGGAGAGGTGGTGGGAGGGACATGCTTGAGAGAGAAGCATAGGAAGAGGGAGAGAGAGTGAGAGAGGGAGGGAGTCACTATGAGAGGGAGAGGGTATAGGAGGGGGAGAC
Source organism: Sequoiadendron giganteum (assembly GCA_007115665.2). Classification (NCBI taxonomy): domain Eukaryota; kingdom Viridiplantae; phylum Streptophyta; class Pinopsida; order Cupressales; family Cupressaceae; genus Sequoiadendron; species Sequoiadendron giganteum. The sequence goes on along the minus strand of CM021106.1, from coordinate 538,610,223 downwards.
TTGACAAAGAGAGAGAGGAAGATGGGGTAGGACGAAGATACTTGAGAGAGATAAAGAGGGAGATAGGGTGGGAAGGAGAGACATTAGAGACTTGAGAGAGGGAGAGGGGGTAGGAGGGAGAGAATTGAGAGAGAGAGAGAGAGAGATACTTGAGAGAGGGAGAGGGGGTAGGAGGGAGAGACTTGAGAGAGAGAGGGGAAGGGAGTTGGAGAGAGATAGAGGGTAGAGGGTAGAGTTTTTAAGGGTTTAGGGTTTAAGGGTTAAGGGTTAAGGGTATAGTGGAGAGAGAGAGAGAGGGAGAGAGAGAGAGAGAGTGAGTGAGTGAGTGAGAGACCTAAGAATCCCTCTCTAGTTCTCTCTATCTCACTTCTCTCTCCTTCCCTCCCTCCCTCTCTAATTTTCTCTATATCCCCCTCTCTCTCCTTCCCTTTATACTTCTCTCTATCTCACTGTAGACACCTAAAAATGACCAAGACCTGCAAGCACTATTTTATCACTTTCCATCCTAGTATAACTGTAACATTTGCATTATGTCCCTAACCCACATTCAACTATTAATTAAATAATTCATGATTATTTAATTAATTCATAAACTTTCATTCTTCATGATTATTAAATAAATAAATCTTATTTGTTTAATTTAATATGTCACTAATTGTTAAAGTCTTCTAATAATTAAATAAAGTCATCAATTTATTTAATTAATCCTTATCATTAATATCCTCCTGATTATTAAATGAATATATTTAAAATATATTTATTTAATGTGTCACTAATTCCTTAAATCCTCTCTTAATTAAATAAATTCATTTATTTATTTAATTAATTAAATACTTCTTCTAAATTAAATAATTATTTTAATTATTTAATTATGGCATGTGACATTCCTATATTTTTAAATAAAACAAATCATTTAAAAATATCTCACATACTTAACTGATTCTTCATTTAGTAATTAATTTCAAAAATCAATTACTAATTACCTCACAAAATCTTCTATTTTGAATTAATTTAATTCAAAAGGGAAATATTCATCTACAAATCAAGTAATTTCCAAAATTATTGATTTTCTAAAATCTCATCCTCCTGTCTTCTGATTTTTACTAATTTCATCTCAAATGTCACATTTAGTCTAGATTTAATTAATTTAATTAAATCTTATTTACACCTATGGGTATTTTTCCCTAACCCTAATTAGGGTTGTCTTATTGAATCTTGACCTTTGATTCTAGGGTATTCTTCAATCTCTCATCTTGACAGTCCATTCAAGATTGCATTTTCTATAAAATGACAATCTTGATCTCATTTTCGGATCCATGATTATTTATTTATGCTTTCATTATAAGCATTATTCCATCATAGGGCATTTGATCTTAGACATATTATTATTGCTTGCATATTAGAAATTGATTTCTATTTTCCATAGAATCATATTAAATCCTTCAAAGGAATTTGTTAAGGCTAGGCATTAGAGAAGTTTGCTCACAAAAAAATCTGAGGGCAATCCATCATTTCAGCAAGGCTTGAGAAGGTACAATGGAAGGAATCATGGAATAGAGAAGATTGGTGAGACCATTCTGTTTTACATTATTCTCTTTTATATTCTTATGTGTTTCATTGTTTGATGTTTAAACTAACTTGTAGGTACAACTAACTGTTTGAATTCAATCTTGTAGGATTTTTAGATCATTACATTGGTGAACTCAACATTCCAACATGTCTTTTTTTGCAGGTGTCATACCTCTTTTTTTTGCAGATTCAGGGTACGAAAAGCCAGATTCGACAGATACTGCGATGCAAATGCTCTATTGTGCCGCATTCGCATTCACATGCGATGCAAACACTCTACTATGCCGCATTAGCTACTTGGAAAGCCGCATCCACCATGATGCACTTCACAAGCCACATTCGAAACCTTGCATCGCAAACAACTAGTAAAACACAGTTTTCATTTTTTTTTATTTTTTTCTTGTTTATTGTAAACAGGATCCGCTGCGACCGCGGCCAGTATTCTTTTTTTTGTTATCTTTTTTCTTTAAGGGTAAAATGAACCAATCCTAGGATAGACACACTTAAGGTTTGAATTTATCAACCCTAGGGTAGGCATTTTTTTTAAATTTGGAATTTATCAATCTAGGATAGTCACCACACAAATTGTTGTTGAATTAAAATGAACACCATGTCTGTGTGAAGCAGCATCTTCACTTAGATTAGAAAATATTTTGTTGTGGGTTTAAAATTGAACAATTGCTTTGTGTGTTTTGGATAGTAGGCATATGCTCTCCCGTTTACTGGGTGATCAAAAAGCCAGACCTATCTTTTCTTTCATACTTATGCATTTATTGTTTTCATACAACCCTTAGAAGGCTTGCCGTAGTGGGAAAAAGTACTCACCCTATGGGAACAACCTAAGTGGGAACACCTAAAGCTAAGGTTTCCAACCCACTATAATCAAAAGCAAGTTGTTGATGAAAATCCAACTTGACAGTAGTTGACAGGATAACCATCCCCAAAACCTTTGTTCTAAAGGTTGGGAGGTCTCTCGAGGGAGTATATCCATTGCCACACTGAATAGAAAGACTTACTAAGAACCTAGTGTAGTAGCTAGCCGTGTCAGTAACCAGACATCCTTTCATTCACGGTGCAAGGGGAGGGAAGAATCTCCCCCCAAGACACTCACCATATAATCACCACGGATTGTTTGCCCAGGGGATTCAGTATCCACTTCCATCACCTTGAGTACGCACCTGGAAAAGACAAAAACACGGGCGCCCTCTATGGGGTGACAAGGCTATGTGAGTCAATGTGATTTTAAGATGTGGGTTGTGATTGTGAGGATGACCCACTTGACTTTTAAGAGTGAGTCTATTTGAACAAGCATTTCTCAATTTTGATTTTTGTGTTTGCCAAGAATTATTAAAAATCTTCAAAAGAAAAAAAAATCACAAAAACATAATTTGTAATCATAAAAAACTGGTCAAAAAGCTACAAATTGTGTTCGGGTTTTTCCCTAAAACTGAAAAACCGCATTCGCCTTGATGAGCCACATTTGAGCCATCAGGAGCTGCATTCACTCTATCAAGATGCAATCGACAGTTATAGAGCCGCATTTGCAACCAACGAGCCACATTCAGTTAACTAAGCCACATTTTCTAGATACAAGCCCGCATTCGCAACACTGTGACGCATTCGACACTTCGTGAACCGCATTCAATTCAGTGAGCCGCATTTTCTCTATTGCAATGTATTTGCTGCAACACATTTGCCAAACTTTTCAAACAATATCTCACTATCAAAACAGAAAGTTCACAACCTGTCTACAAGTCAATCAGATCTTTCTTCACTATTGCAGTCCAAACCAAACTCTGACTTGCTCAACTTTCCATCCAAACAATTGCATACTTAGATACCATTTTAGCCTCATAATAGGTCACTTTCATTAGATTGCATTAATAGTTTCACCACTTCCTTAGGCACTCACTTTTGCAGATTATAGGAGTTGACTCTTATCATTCATTGTCCAAACTTTGCATTCAACAATAGGATATAATTGGACCCAATTACCTTTGTCATTTTTTCAATCCTTTGGTGAATTATTTCCCACTCAATAGTCTAGTGTGGAAATTTCACTTTGTCCTAGTTATAGTCCTTCCACGGTCCATTGGCTTTCCAAAATTTGAATCATAGCAAAAACATTGTTTGTCCAAGTTTGTCCTCTTTAGATCTCTCATTAGTAGGTACATCTTAGGATCATTTATTACATATCATTTAGTGTCACTTAACTGGCATCCACAAGTCTTTTTCATAGTATCATTTTAAAAATCCAAAAAAACAAAAAACATAGTCTCGTATTTAGATCATTTTCCTCCATCATCCCAAGTTGAGCAAAACTTTGTATGGTTGAAACTAGACTACAGAAAAAGAAAAGACTCATGGATTCCTTTGGGAAAGACACCAACTTTCTTGGGTTCACAACTGGCATGGACTCATTTCCCAATACCATGAATAATCCTTGTTTTGACATGGAAAATTCCACAATCAATCCTTTTAGTGAGATGAACATACCATCATCTCCCTCACATATTTTTGAACCATTTATTCGACGGGATCGAAATGGGGATATCTTTGAAGAAGACATATTAGCTGCCACTCAACATCCAGAAGTTGTTGCCTTTATAGAAGAAGTAGTCTTAAATGACTCTTCCAGATTCCTAGCTATGCTCCTTGACCAAGGGGCTAAGTTACCAAAGGGATTTGACCTTAACACTCTTCGAGCAACTTCTCCCACTCCAACATCATACAATTCCTCCATAGGAGCGTCCTCACAGAATGTCATCAACACACTCAATTCTACCTCCCTTGGTCATACCACTATCACAACCAATACAACATCTATTGGGGCATCATCTTCCCAAACCAACACCACATCACAATCCATCCCCCAACAAACATCCACCACTCCTTCACAAACAATGGGGGCAACCACATCAAACCTCTTAGGAACTATATCTAGTTCCATGAGTACATCAGCAAACCTACTATTAATGGCAACCAACTCATCTAACCCATTTTGGAGAAATAAACGAAGAATTTTCATCCAAGGCACCCAATCCACTTCATCACAAGTCAACACCAACATTCCTATGACCCAAAACACCAACACTCCTAAAAGTCATAATCTTTTATTTGGGCAAGGTAATCAAGGCACACAATCATATAATCCATTTGGGCACCAACAAGCTCAAAATCAACAAGGCACTCCATCCTGCACTCAATCTAGCAATCAACAAGGTCAAAACCAGCAAGGTCCTCAAATCCAGTCCAATATGGCAAGATATCATATTCCCACTTATGCTTCTCAAATCCATACGCAACAACACATCCCTAATCGAAATACCCATTTCCAACAACCGCCTAATCACAACAATCATTTTACTCACCGATAACCCACTCAAAATCAACACATCTCATCTCAACAGTTGGGGACTCAGGATGCCCCTTTCACCAACATAGGTGATGCTACCAATCATCCCATGATGGAAGCACTGACACACCAACTTGCTGCTCTTCAAACACAAGTGGAGACCTTGCAACAATCCAATAAAAAGTCATACATGTCACATGACCTGTGTCCTTATCGGTTTGACACAACTTCATATATGCCACCATTTCCTCATAGATATGTGGTCCCTCATTTTCCCAAGTATAAAGGCAAAACGAACCCCCTTGAACACATAAGGGAAGTCACAACTAGTTGTATTGACATTGCTTATGAGCAAACTTATCTCATGAGGCTATTTTCTAGAAGTCTTGGAGGTCATGCACTATAATGGTTCTCACTCTTGCCTAAGGGAATAAAAACTTGGGACGAATTGGCAAACAAGTTTGTCAAAAACTATGCTTACAATATCGACACAGACATTGACATCGCCTCCTTATGCAAACTTACCCAAGAGGATGCAGGAGAGACTTTCATTCCATTTTTTCAAAGATGGAGAACCTTAGCAAGCAGATGTCCAGTAGAAATACCTGAAAAGCAGAAAGTAACCATGTTTGTACGAACTCTCCTTGGACCACTAAGGTATGGATTACAAGTACATTGTTGCACCACTTTTGTTGACCTTGTTGAAAAGGGGGTTCAACTGGAAAAAGCCTTGATTGCCAAAGGTGAATTGAAATATGGTGGAAAAACCATCAACACAACCACCAATAATAACCCAAGTAGCTCAAACGACAAAAACAAATACTGGGTTAAGAACAAACACATCACAAGTGACGGTGTAGTTGATGCAAAAACCATAAATGCAACAGGTCATGTACTCACAATCAAAGGAGTACACAATCAAAATGCACGTGTAACTACACTGGCACCAACTGTAAACTCTCTTCAAAATAATCATGCACAATCTAATCAAAGGCAGTTGCGTCAACCACGATAGTTCCAAAAGCGTACTTTCACCCCTTTGGGTGAACCCATCGAAATTGTCTTAAACAAACTTCTCCAAAACGGCGTCATAATGCTAGAGGAGCCGAAACCCTACGACCCTGGTCAATTCAAGCCATCATGGTGGGATGACAGTTCATTTTGTGATTACCACCATGCCAAAGGGCATAAAACTTCTTGTCGCCAATTGTGAAATCTAGTGTAAGACCTCATAGAGAACCACACCATTGAGTTGGGTGGTCAATCTTTTACATCCAATGCAAATCATACCATACACAAGAACCCACTGCAGGATCATGGTAAGGCTTCCTCGTCTGACACCAAGCATAAAAAAAATCAAGCCAACCATATCCGTCCAGCCTATAATACTACTCATCCAGCATACAGTTATCCTGATGGTACTATTATTAACAATCTTCCCACTGCTAATGAAGATGAATCTGTTAATACCATCAACATCAAAAGAGCCCAAGAATGCAATGTGACTACACATAAAGGAAAATTCACTATCCCAGGTCCTTCTGCCCGTCAACCAAAGATCACCATACCCGGTCCATCCGCTAGACAATTCACCCCAAAATCGGAGTTCAACATTGTTGAGTAGTTAAATAAAACACCTGCTCAAATATCCATTCTTGAACTACTTCGCATTTCACCCACGCATAAGGCCATCCTTGATAAAGTACTGCAAGAGTCAACCATCCCAACCAACATCGATGTTAACCATTTTGAGACCATGGTCGGATACCTGAATTTGCCTGACCATATCACCTTTTCAGATAGTGACTATTCCTCACCCAAGCCATCACATAATGATGCCCTCCACATTGAAGTCTTCGTCCACAAGCATAAGGTTCGATGATTCCTAGTAGATGGTGGAGCAGGATTGAATATCTGCTCTATGAAATTGGTCAAAGCTCTTGGTTTTTCTGAGGCATGTGTAGATGCTAGCAAAAGCATCGTGATCAAAGCATATGATGATGAAGAACGCGCTTCTAAAGGCGTTATTACAATTCCACTCCGAGTGGGACCGGTCATCATAGATACCACATGTCAGGTCCTGGATCGTGATATCCACTATAATATATTACTTGGTCGCCCTTGGATTCATGATTTAAAGGCAATTCCATCCACGTACCACTAATGCCTCAAATTCCCTTTTTGATGGAACTGAGATCACCATCCCAGGCGATCCTGATCCATTCCAATACTGCACCAACCTACAAGCTACTGTTGAGCACCAGGTACCCATCAATTGGGAGGCCTCATCTTCCATCGCATCAAAATACATTCACCCAACGACACTCACGAAATCATCCATTTCATCATCTTCTACCACACCATCTCCATTGACTTCCATCCCAAGTAAAGATATTCAGATCTAGGACCTTGCTTGTGGGGAATTTAAATTAAATACGGCTTATTGTATAACTACAATACCGAAGCCACCTAAAGTCTATGGTAGACCATGTTTTTCAATTAAGCCCAAAGTAACTTTCAACGTTCTACCAAAAAGTGTTTTTACACGGTGGGGCAATATGCGTGATGAAGACATCATTGACATGGATAACTGGATCTACAAAGACCCAATAGAGTTATCTCCACTACCATTGCTGATGCCACAATTTGAATTCTTAGTGGAACAATTGTTGATGCCTGCATACGATATTCCAGAGTTTGAAATGGTGTGCGAGATTGTTGGTCCTAGTTCGCCTTAGTATCAGGACATATACGACTATCTTAAATCCCAAACCCTCCCAACCAACTTGTCTAACAACCAAAGAAAATCCTTTATCCAAAAAGCGTCTAGACATACCATCGTCAGTGACACCTTATACCGTCGTGGCTTTGACAACACCCTTCTTCGCTGTCTCGACACTAATGAAGCCTAAACAACTTTACGAGAAGTACATGAGGGTATATGCAGATCTCATTCAAGTGGTCCAACCTTAGCTAGGAAAGTCACCAGACTGGGATACTACTGGCCAACATTAGAAAAAGATGCTCTTCAGTTTGTCAGAACATGTCAGAAATGGCAGGTGCACAATGATCTGATTCACGCACCTGCACAAGAATTGAGACCTATCACTTCTCCATGGCCTTTTGCACAATTGGGACTCGACCTCGTGGGTAAGATCCATCCATCCTCTTCAAATGGCCACAAATTCATAATAACTGCCACTGAGTATTTCACTAAGTGGATTGAAGCCATTCCTCTCACTTACATCACCGGTAAACAAATATCCAAGTTTATTCTAAATTACATCATCTATCAGTATGGTGTCCCACAATCCATCATCATAGATAACGGCAGTCCATTCAAAAATCAGGACGTTCGTGAACTCTGTAAGCGATTCCACATCCAACACCATTTTTCCACTCCATACTACCCACAAGGTAACGGCCAAGCTGAGGCTTCCTACAAAACAATTCTTCGCATTCTGAAGAAGACCGTCAATGATGCTAGTCGAGATTGGCACCTACAACTCAATCCTACTTTATGGGCCTATCGTACCGGCATCCATACCCCCACTGGAGCTACTCCGTTTTCCCTGGTCTATGGATCTGAAGCCATATTACCCATCGAGGTTGAAATTCCTTCTCTTTGAGTTTCTTTGAAAGGAATGAATGATGATGAAGAGTACAGACATACTCGTTTCCATGAGCTAGAAATGCTACAAGAAAGACGGAAAAATCCATTAAATCATCTACAGGCATATCAAAATCGTCTTTTTTGAAGTTATAACAAAAGAGTCATGGTGAGAAAGTTTGAAATCGGTGACTTGGTTCTCATGCAGAAACCCAGAAATCAAGTAGACCGTGAAAAGCCTGGCAAGTTTGAGGCTAATTATCTTGGTCCTTATATCATTACTACCACATTTGGTTCTGGAGCTTATCAGTTGGCCACACCTGATGGAGAACAGCTGACAGAACCCATCAACAACTTACACTTGAGAAAATTCTACACATAGCATCAGAGAGCTTGGCTGAAAAACCTAAAAAATACAAAAAAAAAAATTGTCCCTTGATGAAAACCTGGCAAATAGGCTTTTGGTGACACAAAAAAATCAAAAAATGGAAAAAATTGTAAAAAGAAATGAGTTCATCCAATAGTGAAAACCTGGCAAACAGGTGCTTTAGATAAGTACCATGGTGAAAACCTAGCAAACAGGCGCCATGTGTAGTCGATCATTGCTTCGCCATCTACTGTTACTCAAATCGACCTTTACCCATTTTTCATAATCACAAAGGCCTAACACATTCACAACATCCGTCTTAAGTCCTGTCAATTCCAACCATGGCTAACATTTGGTTGACATCATTCCTTACATATCCTTGCCTTTACCTTGCGTCTACCTATCTCCATATCATTGAACTTGGATATTCCCGGACCTGTCTGGGGGCAAGAACTTTATCATGTAACTGTAGTGGGTACCGCACATGATCCTGCATTCTCAAAAAGTCCTGAAAAAATCATAAAAATCTGAAAAAATCCTAAAAAAAATCATAAAAATCTGAAAAAAGTCTGAAAAAAATCATAAAAATCTGAAAAAAGTCCTGAAAAAAATCATAAAAATCTGAAGAAGTCCTGAAAAAAGACCTAAAAATCAGAAAGAATCCAGAGAAAATACAAAAACATCCAAATCAATGTCAAAATCCAAAATCAAAGTCAAGATGATCAATTCAATCGATCACGCCATTCAATCTTTTGTCCATGTCCGAACTATGTTGTCTCTGCGCATTTGCTACGTAGGCAAGATTCATCTTTGAATCCCCAAGACATTAGGTCAGTCCTTCTAGGTTTGTCAAAATAAATCATGATTCAAACTTCTGTCCTTTGGACAATATCATTAGTTATGTCGAACTACGAGGTCTCTGAGTGCACGACGTAGGCAAGGCCATCAATCGATGGACCCCCGAGGCCGCACTAGGTCAGTCCATTAGGGTTCATGGCACGATATTCTCACACACGTCAAGCTATCTTCGAATCAAGCTATCTTCGAACCAAGCAAATCTTCGAATCAAACAAGTCTTATGTCAACCTTGAATTATCAATCTATCGACAATCTATTCCACTAATACTTTCAGTCAATTCAGCATGTCAACAATGACATGTACCCAAAATCATATCAAAACGGTTTATCATGGCAAAGCTTTGAGTTCTTCTTCAGATGTGTCCTTCTAAACAGCAACTCTCATTAGCTTCTTTATGCTTTTGGATGTGTCCTTCCTAAGCATCATCATCATCTGGCATTTTGATGGATTCTCCTAACTCTGAGAATCAATCTCCTAGATATCAATGTCATTCAAGATGTGTCCTTCCTGAATTTGATATCGCCCGACACTTAATACAACACCTAACATTAAAACACTTGGCAACCTTTTTTTCTATCTTTTGATAATAATCATGATATTAGTTCATTATGTCCTAGGAACCATGACATATCATGATGATTATCTTTGTCTGCTTATCACTCTGCTATTAGTTTCTCCACGATGTCCTGACTTCAGGATTAAGAGAAGCAACGACAGAGTATGATGATTTTACTATCTTTTTTTTACTATCATGTGGCTAGTTTCTCAAGGATGTCCTATCATCAGGATTTAGAGAAGCAGCGACGTCTCATGATTGGTTGGTTTTTCTACTGGTTGGTCATGATAAAGTGACTAGGGGCAATTGTGTTCCTTGCATGAGTCATTATCATCCTTGTTTGTGACTGTTGATCTACATGATGGTTCGACCTTGCACACTATTGATCTATGTCATATCATAGTGTTTGTCGGCCATCATGACATTTTCACCCAATGATGATTAAAGAGAAATTAGGATAGCGCTATAGCAAATCTTTTGAAGGATTCCTAATTTTTCGCACTAACATGCATATCTTTCTTCACATTAACATCCATCTTCACTTTCTCATCGCTCATCTTCTGATAATATCCTGACATACAAAAACAAAGTTGCATACATAATGGCATGAGCATTTCATATTCACATCTGCATACATCAGATACCACAATTCACATTGCATAAACGCTATCATTTGCATTCATCCATAAGACCATCATTTACATCAACATATAAGCATCATAAATAAACATTTGCATCAACATATAGGAATCACATCATCATCACATTACACAATGCATACATACATAAGTCACATCCATATTGCATTCATAAGGATAACATAAATACATCTCATAGCATCATAAAAGCATCACATAAGCATCTCATAAAAGCACAGAATCCATAACACATTACATCATATAGGCCACATCAAAACTGCATTGCATATATAATCTCAAAAAAAATGTTATGTCACAGGATAGAGTCAAATGGTATCCCAAAAATAGAGCTCACAGGCTCGAATATCAAAATATATATGTGTCTAAAGCAAGTCCTAAGATGGCCTTCCTCCATCTCATGGAGGTGAATGATGAGGTAACTATGACTGATCCATCAAATGAACAGTGAACTGAATGGGTGCCCTCTCCTGCGTCTGACTCTGTGATCCTAAGGGATCAGTAATGGGAGGTTGGCTCTGCTCTGTCTGCTGCCCTGAGGACACTGACCTATGACCATGCTCTGACTAGTGACCATGATCTGATCTGTGGTTGTGCCCTGATGAATTCCTGTGTGAGCTATGTGATCTATGGCCCAATGACTACCCTAATGTAGTGGACACCCCAACACTGGTATGACTACTGCTATGTGACCTGCTGTTGTGTGTCCGACTGCCACTACTTGTCCTGCTGTGAGATTGAGACAACCCTAGGTCCCGTCTATCTAGCAGAATGGCTTGCTCATACAATGCCCTGTATCAGCCCCTGCTCTCTACTACCTTGGCCAACTCTCGAGCCATGTCCCCTATCGGTCTTGTGCATAACCTGGCAAACTCTATAACCCACCGCTTTGACTCCTATCGCCGAATGATGGCCTAATCTCTCTCAACTCGCATGACCTCCAACTCCGCTACCAAGGCCTTGTTCTGAGACAAGGCTGCATCTTGTCTGCTCTACAAATCAGTGATCCTCTAGTCAACCATGGCATCCACGGGAAAAATGGGTAACCTATCACCCTCATCATCCCCAAAGACCATGCGCTCCCAAAGCCGCTGATCTGTCTCATCCTCCTTATCCTCCTCATCTCGCTCCCCCTCGACCCAGACCTCCTCCACATCTATATCGGCAGGATATCCCCCAACAAGTGGATCCGCCTCCTCTTTCTCTCTGCCACCTCTACCTCCACTCTATCCTCTGTCGCCACCTCCACCTCATCCTCACCTCCTCTAGCCTCCTCAGCTCTCGCCTCTGGCTCTATCTCCTCCCCCTCCTCATGAATAGGTGATAGTAGTACTCCACCTACTGTCTGTGTAACTCTCTTGGGCTACCTCCGCCCTCCGCCATCCCTCCTCCTCCTCACACCCCTCCCATCTCCTCCACCTCCACCATCTCCCCTCCCATCTCCTCCACCTCCGCCATCTCCTCCACCTCCCCCATCTCCTCCTCCACCTCCGTCTCCCCCATCTCGGCCTCCATCCCTGCCTCCACCTCTACCCCTGGCACCTCTACCATCTCTCCCTCCATCTCTGCCACCCCGACCTCTCCTTGGTACCCATGGAATAACTGATCTCCGATCAATGGGTGGTGGACCATCTGGATCTGTCAAAGGAATAGGCTTGTGAACCTGCCACCAGGTGTCGAACTTAGTCAATGTACTAGCATCTGCTAGACCCCCTCTCCATACCCACTGAACTGCTACCAGGCTATCAACCTGTGCCTCTACCACTGTGACTGATATGGATGGCCCCCACATGGTCTCTCTCGAAGACCGAGCTTATTGTGCTCTACCTACTGGCACAATCTGCTGCTCCCCAAACTGTCGTAGTACCCTCTAGGGCAAGTACATCTCAATAATCCTCTGAGTCTGAACTGTGTGACCAATAAGGTATCGAAACTATCGGTAGAAGGATAGGTGACCGTCCTCATCCAACCAATGAGCACAATCTCTGTACGGCCTCCAGACGAAATTGATCATCGTGTCTATCTGATGATGCCAGTACCCAATATCTCCAACATGAGTCTGGCTAACTGAGCCTACATACAGATACGCGTATGGCATCCCATCACCCAACGACTGCATTTGTACAGGCGGTCGAAAGATGGGAATATGCTCCCATACCCAAATCATGAGCAATGTAGTCTCGTAGCTAATGTTGTGCCCACAGAGGTAGACTACCTCGTGCAACTGGTGGTACAGCATGGCCAACAAGCAGGGCCCCCAAGCAAAAATAGTCCTTTGTGACCTCATACAAACTAGAACATCCCCCCATCCAATAGGAAATCCATGACCACAATGATCTGGGATTAGCAATCCGGTGATCAGGGTCATAAGTATGGCATCAAATCGGGGAAATCGGTCAGCCACAACATCCCAACCAATCTTGTAACCATCCAAAGCCAACTGAGCACCATCGGTACCCTCATATCTATCTATCAGGACCTATCGTCCTTGGTGTGGATCATGGACCACCCTCTCTCCACTGATTGGAATGCGGAGAACGCAGTACACATCCTCCAAGGTGACAGTCACCTCTCCAGTAGGCAGGTGGAATGAACAGGTCTCAGAATGCCATCTCTCACAAAGAGCAGTAAACAAACCTCTGTTTGCCTGAATAATGGGCATATAAGTCACATGGTATAGGCCTAGGGCCATCAGCTACTGCCTCTGTCTATCGCTGAGACAATCTCGGAAAGCATAAGTAGTTGGCCGAAACTCTCGGGTATAAATCGGCACAAGCCGACTCTGCACAAAGAAAGGGCCAAGGATTAGAACATATTGAGAAGCATTGTGGAAAGTTTTGTACTACTGGCAAGTCAAGGGTACAAAAAGTTAAGCTCGGCACAAGTCAACAAAAAGTCAACTTTGGTCAACTTCAATTGCATCGGGTTGACCGCAAATGCATCACAATAAATCAATTACGACTCGGGACACGACATATGCATTGCAATATGTCAAATGCGTCATTCTAAAGGGAAAATGTGCAATCAAACATCGAATGCATCATTCGATCTATCAAATGCATGATCTAACAATGAATGCGTCGTTAGGATTATCAAATGCATCACACATTGGCAAATGTGTCACAAAATTATCGATTGTGTCACAAATTTGGTAAATGCGTCGCAAATTGATCGTTTGCGTTGCAAATTATCGAATGCGTTGCTCACCCTCGCGAATGCACAATTGCACAAAACAAACCTAGTCTACCCATCGCACTTGTGTCGCGACGCAAGCAAATGCGGTGAATGTGAAAGTGATTGCGGCTTTCACGATAGCGTTTGCATCATACCGCATTTGATTCCTGCCCTTTTGACCCTCATAAATGCAAGAAATTTAAAATTTGACAAGTTGGATAGCGTACTTACCAGTGCACCTGCACCCTCGGGTCGTCAGAATGAACGCACTCGGTATCCACGGTGTGTAGTCGTAGGGATCACCATCCTCGCTCAGAGCTCTAATTTCTAAAAATTTCTAAATAACAAATGAGAAAATGACATTTGGGTTAACCTTTTCAACCTATTTATAGGCTGAAAATTAGGGTTTTGACCTAATTGGCTGTATGGGAGGCTCATTTGACCACCTTTGACTGGCATTTTGGCTGACTTAGCGTCCTCTGTTTTCAAAATCGTTCGTGCCCTTATTTATCTGGTAATTATTCAAGTCAATCGGGATATTTTCCTAAAAAATTTGACCTCGGGTCAAAATTCAAAAATTTTCCCGAGGGGGCATAGGCATTCCATACCTCCGCTGGGGCATATTCTAGACTTGTTTTCTTTGCCATAACGCAACAAGTTGCATTATGACAAAGAGGGGAAAATGTAGACACCTAAAAATGACCAAGACCTGCAAGCACTATTTTACCACTTTCCATCCTAGCATAATTGTAACATTTGAATTATGTCCCTAACCCACATTCAACTATTAATTAAATAATTCAAGATTATTTAATTAATTCATAAACTTTCATTCTTCATGATTATTAAATAAATAAATTTTATTTGTTTAATTTAATATGTCACTAATTGTTAAATTCTTCTAATAATTAAATAAAGTCATCAATTTATTTAATTAATCCTTATCATTAATATCCTCCTGATTATTAAATGAATATATTTAAAATATATTTATTTAATGTGTCACTAATTCCTTAAATCCTCTCTTAATTAAATAAATTCATTTATTTATTTAATTAATTAACTACTTCTTCTAAATTAAATAATTATTTTAATTATTTAATTATGGCATGTGACATTCCTATATTTTTAAATAAAACAAAACATTTAAAAATATCTCACATACTTAACTAATTCTTCATTTAGTAATTAATTTCAAAAATCAATTACTAATTACCTCACAAAATCTTCTATTTTGAATTAATTTAATTCAAAAGGGAAATATTCCTCTACAAATCAAGTAATTTCCAAAATTATTGATTTTCTAAAATCTCATCCTCCTGTCTTCTGATTTTTACTAATTTCATCTCCACTGTCACATTCAGTCTGGATTTAATTAATTTAATTAAATCTTATTTACACCTATGGGTATTTTTCCCTAACCCTAATTAGGGTTACCTTATTGAATCTTGACCTTTGATTCTAGGGTATTCTTCAATCTCTCATCTTGACCATCCATTCAAGATTGCATTTTCTATAAAATGACAATCTTGATCTCATTTTCGGATCCATGATTATTTATTTACGCTTTCATTATAGGCATTCTTCCATCATAGGGCATTTGATCTTAGACATATTATTATTGCTTGCATATTAGAAATTGATTTCTAGTTTGCATAGAATCATATTAAATCCTTCAAAGAAATTTGTTAAGGCTAGGCATTAGAGAAGTTTGCTCACAAAGAAATCTGAGGGCAATCCATCATTGCAGCAAGGCTTGAGAAGGTACAATGGAAGCAATCATGGAATAGAGAAGATTGGTGAGACCATTCCATTTTACATTATTCTCTTTTATATTCTTATGTGTTTCATTTTTTGATGTTTAAACTAACTTGCAGGTACAACTAACTGTTTGAATTCAATCTTGCAGGATTTTTAGATCATTACACTCACCCCTCTTTCTCCCCCTCTCTCTCTCTCCCTCTTTCTTCCTTTCACCCACCTTTTCTCTCTACTTCTCACTATCTAACCTATCTCTCTATAAACCTTTCTCTCTCCCCCCTCCTTCCCTCTCAATCTCTCCACGTTCATCCTTGTCTCTCTAATTTTCAGCTCCATCACACATCTCTCCACCTAAACCTCTCTCTATTTTTTTCTCACCTCTCTCTCCATCCCTACCTCTCCCTATATCTCTCCTTTCATATCTATTTCTCTCTACCTAGTTGTCCCTCTATACCTATTTCTCTCTCCCTCCTTGCCTCCTCTCTCTCAATATCTCCACCTTCTTTCCCTCTCTAATTCTCTCTCTATCACCTCTCTCTTTATCTCTCTATCCCTCTCTTTCTCTCTCACTCTCTCCTCTCTATCTCTAGCTATCACCCCCTCCTCTCTAAATCACCATTCCCTCTCTCCTAGTTTCCCTCCTTCCCTCTCACTCCCTCCTCTCTAAATCACCATCCTCTCTCTATCCCACTTTCCCTCATTCCCTCCTTATGTCTCACTTATCCCTTTCTAGCTCTCCCTCCCTCCAACCTCCCTCTCTCTCTTTATCTGTATTTCCCATTCTCTCCTTACCTCTCTACTCTCTATCTCACCACTCTCTCCATCTCACTCTCCCTCCTTCCCTCTCTCCCTCCTATCCATCCCTCTCTCCTTCCATCTCTACCTACTTCTCACTCCACTACCTACCACTCTCTCCCTCACCCATATTTCTCTCTTACTCTTTCCTTCCCTCTCTACTCGATATTTCTTCCCCCTTCCCTCTCTAATCTATTTCTCTCTCTCCCCCTTCCTCTGTCCCCTCATTTTCTCTCCTCTCACTCTCTCTCCCTCTCCCACCATCCCTCCACTCTCCACTTCTCTCTATCTATTATCTCTCTCTACATCTCCTTCCCTCTATATTTATCTTTATCTCCCCTCTCCCTCTCTTTACCCACTTCTCCCTCCATCACTCTATATCTCAACCATGTCTCCTCTCTCTCTCTCTTTCTCGCACACACACACACCTCTATCTCCTCCCTACTTGTCCCTCCCTCCCCTCTCTAATTATCTCTATCTCTCCTCTCTCTACATCTCCTATCCTCTCTACCTATATTTATCTCCCCTATACCTTTTTTTACCTACCTCTCCCTTCATCACTCTGTATCTCACCTATGTTCCCCTACCTACCTAGGGTTGAGGTATTAAGGGTCAAGGTTTGATAATTGAGTGTTGAGGGTTTAATTTATAGGGTAGAGGGTAGAGGGTAGAGGGTTTAAGGGTTCAGAGTTGAGGGTTGAGGTTTGAGGGTTGAGGGTTGAGTGTTTAAGGGTTTAAGGGTTTAAGGGTTGATTTCCATAAGAAACTTAAGTGATTTTCCACTATTTTCATAAAAACCCTTAGGTTTTTCCATCTAGACCTATCATTTTCCTATCTTTCCATATAAAATTCATTTTTCCCCTTTCCAAAAAATGCTCATATACTTTATATCACTACCGCTCCCTTAAAAAATCACTTTATATATATTATTTACCACCCAACCACGGCCTCATACATGGTGGCCCAAGGTATGGCAGTAATTATTTGGGGGAGTCACATTAACCCTTACCACTATACAGAAGGGGGACATCATACTGTCTGTGGTAGCGCGGTAGTTGGGTAGCAGCTAACGAAGTAGGCATGAGATGTTTAGCATGCCACAGCATAGTTAAACCACAGACCGCGGTGACCATGATAAATAGGTAGCGGTTGGCGAAGGGTGATAGTGGACGATTAGTGGGTGATTGGTGAATGCAGCCAACAGTTTGTAGAGTGGCTATCGTGGTACCACTGGCAGTCGGGCCGGTGACAGTGGTAGTGCGGTGGCAGTGAGAAAACGGTAGCGACGTCGGTCGAAGCGATTGCCGTGGTACTGCGCGTGGTTAAACCATAGACCGCGGTGACTGTCGTAACAGTAGCGGTCGATGAAGGTAGTCAATGGAGGACAACAGGGACTGGTTAATGGTTGGCATTGGCGGTTAAGGGTGGTTATTGCAGTATCACTGACAGTCATCCCAGTGACCGCGGTAGCATGGTAAAGGATCATTGAGGCAATAAACGTGGGGAGTAAAAAGGACACCGCGATTCTGCACGAAGAAAATTCAAGCCCGCAGTAGAGCGGTAACAATAAAGATAATAAGGCCATGGGAAGATAAAAATAAAGGAGCGGATAAAATGAAATTTAAAGGGCAGGAAAGGATATAAAGGGAAAAATCAAAGCAGTGATATACTTAAAAATATTTAATTTTTCGAAAGGAAATCTAATTAAATATTTTAAATCTCTGTCATAAAATTCAAACAGTTGTAATAGAAAGTGAAGGGTCATGACCCTTGGGTATGTAATGTATATATATTTCAGAAAATCAGGGGACAAGTAGAAAAAGAAAGCAGTAGTTAGACTGTAGGAGTTAGAATTTTCCCGAGAAGGGACTGGGATGGAAATAATGTACAAAATTTTCTTTGTGCAGTAGGAGTAGGAGTAGGTGTAGTAATTGTATCTATCCACTTCCCTTTGCCATTGTGGATAGATTGATCAACCAAGAAAAAAATATTATATCTAAAACACACATATAGGTGCACTTGCCTAGGTTTTGCAGAGCCTGAAGAGCAGAAGGTACAATTGCATCAATTGGCCTTGTTAGTTAGCCAAAAGCATTGTGAGAGCTTGGAAACCTCTCGTGGTTCAAACCTACGTTTTTGAGACCCAACAGGAGGGAGAGAATTGAGAGAGAGAGAGGGAGAGGGAGTGGGAGAGAGATAGAGTGTAGATGGTAGAGGGTAGAGGGTTTTAAGTGTTTAGGGTTTAGGGTTAAGGGTAGAAAGAGAGAGAGAGGTAGAGAGGGAAATAAGAGAGAGATATTGAGAGAGAGGAGGTGAGGGAGAGATATATAGGTATAGAGGTACAAATAGGTAGAGAGAAATAGATATGAAATCAGAGATAGAGGGAGAGGTAGGGATGGAGAGAGAGGTGAGAAAAAAACAAAGAGAGGTCTAGGTAGATAGAGGTGGGAGGAGATAAAGAGAAGTAGAGGGTAGAGTTAAGGGTAGTAGGTAGAGTGTTTAAGGGTTTAAGGGTTTAAAATTTAGAGTTAAGGGTAAAGGAGAGAGAGATATAGGGAGTGAGTGAGTGAGTGAGAAACCTGAGAGAGGGAGAGGGGGTAGGAGGGAGAGACTTGAGATATAGGGAGGAAGGGAGGGATTCAGAGAGAAATAAAGGGTAGAGGGTTTAAGGGTTTAGAGTTTAAGGGTTAAGGGTAGATGGGAGAGAGAGAGAGAGGGAGTGAGAGAGAGAGAGAGAGACCTAAGAGAGGGAGAGGGTATAGGAGGTAGAGTCTTGAGAGAGAGAGGGAGTGAGTGGGAGAGAGATAGAGGGTAGAGGGTTTAAGGGTTTAAGGGTTTAAGGGTTAAGAGTAGAGGGCTAAGGGTAGAGTGGACAAATATATGAGTGAGTGAGTGAGAGAGAGAGAGATACTTGAGATAGGGATAGGGAGTAGGAGGGAGAGACATGAGATAGAGAGAGAGAGAGAGAAAGAGAGAGGGAATGGGAGAGAGATAGAGGGTAGAGGGTTTATGGTAGATGGTAGAGGGTTTAAGGGTTAAGGGTAGAGGGGAGAGAGATAGAGACTTGGGAGAGGGAGAGGGGGTAGGAGAGAGAGAGAGAGATGAGGGAGGGATATATATAGGTAGATAGAGTTGAGATAGAGATGGAGTAGAGAGGGAA
>CM021106.1:538540370-538590261 GCA_007115665.2 Sequoiadendron giganteum | reverse complement strand
AGAGAGAGAGAGAGAGAATTGAGGGTATAGGGTTGAGGATTTAAGGGTTTAGGGTTTAAGGGTTGAGGGTTGAGGGTTTAAGGTTGAGGGTAGAGGATTGAGGGTATAGGGTTTGGGGATTAGAGTTAAGGGTCCAATGTATAGGGTAGAGGGTATAGGGGTTGAGGGATTAGGGTTTAAGGGTTGAGGGTTGAGGGATTAAGGGATAAGGGTTGAGGGTAGAGGGTATTGGTTTGATGGTAGACAATATATGGTTTAAGGGTTTATGGTTTAAGTATTGAGGGTTGAGGGTTGAGGGTTTAGAGTTGAGTGTTTAAGGGTTCAACTGTTGAGGGTTTAGGGTTGAGGGTTGAGGTATTAGGGTTGAGGGTATTAGGGTTTAAGGGTTGACTAATTAGGTTTGATGGTATAAGGTATTGGGTTGATGGTATAGGGTAGAAGGTTTAAGGGTTTAGGGTTAAAGGATTTAGAGTTGAGGGTTAAGGGTTGAGGGTAGAGGGTTTAGGGTATAGTTTTGAGGGTATATGTTTTAAGCATTAGGTTTGAGGGTATATGATTGAAGGATTAGGTAGAGGGTAGAGGTTTTAAGGGTAGAGGGATTAAGGGTTGTGGGTTGTGGGTTGAGGGTAGAGGGTTTAGGTTTTAAGGGATTAGGATTGAGGGTTTAGGATTGAGGGTAGAGGATTTAGGGTTTAAGGGTTGAAGGGTAGAGGGTAGAGGATTTAAGTGTTAAGGGTAGAGGGTAGAGGGTTAATGGTAGAGGGGAGAGAGATAGGAGTGAGTGAGTGAGAGATAGATAATTGAGGGTATAGGGTTGAGGACCTATAGGTTTGATGGTTTAGTGTATTGAGTTTAGGGTAGAGGGTAGATAAGGGTTTAGGGTGTAAGGCTTTAGGGTTTAGGGTTTAGGGTTGAGTTTTTAAGGGTTTAATGGTTGAGGGTTTAGGGTTGAGGGATTAGGGTTGAGGGTAGAGGGTAGAGGATTAAGGGTAGAGGGTAGACTGTTTAAGGGTTTAGGGTTTAAGGGTTGAGGGTTTAGGGTTTGAGGTTTAGGGTTGAGTGTTTAATTGTTTATAGGGTAGAGGGTAGATGGTAAAGGGTTTATGGGTTGAGGGTCTAAGGTTCAGGGTAGAGGATTGAGGGTATAGGGTTGGGGGATTAGGGTTGAGGGTCCAATGTATAGGGTAGAGGGAATAGGGGTTGAGGGATTAAGGGTCAAGAGGATTGAGGGATTAGGGTAGAGATTTTATGAAGTGGGTTTAGGGGTTTAGGGGTTGAGGGATTAGGGTTGAGGGTAGAGGGTAGAGGATTTAGGGTAGAGGATAGAGGGTTTAAGGGTTGAGGGTTTAGGGTTTAGGGTTGTCTTTAAGGGTTTTATAGGGTTGAGGGTAGAGGGTAGAGGGTTTAAGGGTTGAGGGTTGAGGGTTTAGGGTAGAGGGTAGAGGGTAGAGGGTAGAGGGTAGAGGGTAGAGGATTGAGGATATAGGGTTGGGGGATTAGGGTTGAGGGTCCAATGTATAGGGTAGATGGTATAGGGGTTGAGGGATTAGGGTTTAAGGGTTGAGGGATTAAGGGTCAAGAGGGTTGAGGGATTAAGGGTCAAGAGGATTGAAGGATTAGGGTAGAGATTTTACTAAGTGGGTTTAAGGGTTTAAGGGTTGAGGGATTAGGGTAGAGGGTAGAGGATTGAGGGTAGAGGGTAGAGGGTTTAATGGTTTAGGGTTTAAGGGTTGAGAATTTTGGTTTTAGGGTTTAGGGTTGAGTGTTTAATTGTTTATAGGGTTGAGAGTTGAGGGTTGAGGGTAGAGGATTGAGGATATAAGGTTAGGGGATTAGGGTTGAGGGTTGAGGGTACAATGTATAGGGTAGAGGGTATATGGGTTGAGGGATTAGGGTTTAATGTTTGAGGGATTAAGGGTTAAGAGGGTTGAGGGATTAGGGTAGATATTTTACTAAGTGGATTTAAGGTTTTAAGGGTTGATGGATTAGGGTTGGGGTAGATGGTAGAGGATTGAGGGTAGATGATAGAGGGTTTAAGGGTTTAGGGTTTAAGGGTTGAGGGTTGATGGTTTAAGGTTGAGGGTAGAGGATTGAGGGTATAGGGTTGGGGGATTAGGCTTTAGGGTTGAGGGTCCAATGTATAGGGTAGAGGGTATAGGGGTTTAGGGATTAGGGTTTAAGGGTTGATGGATTAGGGTTGAGGGTAGAGGGTATTGGGTTGAGGGTAGAGGGTAGATGATTTAAGGGTTTAGGATTTAAGGGTTGAGGGTTAGGGGTTTAAGGTTGAGGGTGGAGGGTTGATGGTATAGGGTTGAGGGTCCAATATATAGGGTAGAGGATATAGGGGTTGAGAGATTAGGGTTTAAGGGTTGAGGGATTAGGGTAGAGGGTAGAGGATTGAGGGTAGAGGGTAGAGGGTAGAGGGTAGAGGGTTTAAGGTTTGAGGGTTTAAGGGTTAAGGGTTTAGGGTTTAGGGTTTAGGTTTGAGTGTTTAAGGAAGTATAGGGTAGAGGGTTTAAGGGTTGAGGGTTTAAGAATGAGGGTAGAGGGTTGAGAGTATAGGGTTGGGGGATTAGGGTTGAGGGTCCAATGATTAGGGTAGAGGGTATAGGGGTTGAGGGATTAGGGTTTAAGGGGTGAGGGAATAGGTTACAGATTTTACTAAGTGGTTTTAAGGGTTGAGGGATTAGCATTGAGGGTAGAGGGTAGAGGGTTTAAAGGTTTAGTGTTCAAGGTTGAGGGGTTAGGGTTGAGGGAATTGGCTAGAGAGGGAGGGAGTGATGGATAGAGAGATGGAGGGAGAACTAAGATAGAGAGGAGAGAAGAGGACAGAGGGACAAAGATATATGAGGGTTGAGGGTTGAGAATTCAGGGTATAGGGTTGACGACCTATAGGGTTGAGGGATTAGGGTATTTGGTTGAGGAATTAGGGTTGAGGGTACATATGGTTTAAGGATTTGGGTTGAGACTTCTATGTATAGGGTGAGTGAGTGAGAGAGATATAATTAAGGGTATAGGGTTGAGGACCTATAGGGTTGATGGTTTAGGGTATTGGGTTGAGGGTAGAGGGTTTAGGGTTTAGGGTAATGTTTTGAGGGTATGTGGTTGAAGGTTTAGATTTGAGGGTCTAATGTATAGGATGCCAATTTCACCCACTAGCTTGCCAATTCAGTGAAATTGACAATGTAGTAGCCTATTTGAAAAAATGGGTCCAAGAAATGGGGTCTCTCAATGATGTAAATCACTAAGAGACCCCATTTCTTGGACCCATTTTTTAAAGTATGCCACTACATTGCCAATTTCACCAAATTGGAAAGCTAGTGGGTGAAATTGGCAACCTAGTGGGAAAACTAGCTTGCCAATTCAATGAAATTGGCAACCTAACTTGAGAGGGATAGAAGGAGTGAGTGACTGAGAGAGACTTGAGAGGGGGAGAGGGGTAAGGGTTAAGGGTAGAGGGGAGAGGGGAGAGAGATAGAAGGAGTGAGTGAGTGAGTGAGTGAGAGAGAGAGAGAGAGTTGAGAGAGGGAGAGGGGGTAGGAGGGAGAGACTGAAGAGAGAGGGAGGGAGGGAGTGGGAAAGAGATAGAGGATAGAGCATAGAGGGTATAAGGGTTAAGGGTAGAGTGTAGAGGGGAGAGAGATAGAATTAAGATATAAGGGTAGAGGGGAGAGAGATAGAATTAGGGTATAGAGGGTATAGAAAAAGAGAGATAAAATAAATCTATAAAAAACCAACTTTCTCATAACGTGAGCGCGTTTTGAAGAAGTGGAGATGTGACCGTTTCTAACAAGAAATAATGTGCTCGTGTTATAATGTGAGTGTTTTCTGGCTTGCTCTAAAAATGGTAGAAAACTCAATATACCTGTGATCTCAAGGCCCACATTTTGCATATTCTCCTGGTTCTACGCGTGCTCCGACAAAAAGTAGCTTTTTGATGATGGTGTGAAGTGTGCATGCATGGTTTTCACATTCCACCACCTTTGCATGAAGTAGCATATTTTTCGCATTCAAAGGCATATAATATCAATTCAAGTCTGAATTCCATTCAAAAGTGATATACAATTGAAGTTTGGAGGGGAACAAGCTTTTGAAAAAGTCAAATTATTAAGGAGTTTGAAGATAGAAGAAGAAAAAGCTACATAATTGGGTAGAACTCCTCCATTTGAAACTCTGGCTTTTTAGGTATGTGAAATATTTACACATTTATTTTCTTTCTATTATGGCTTGCTTTCATTTTTGTTATTTTGCATATTCCATGTTGATCATTGTTTGTTTTTCATTATAACCTTAGGTTGTCAATGCAAATTTTAAATTACACAATTCTATACACTTGCCAATTACATTTTTAACTACATCTCTTTGATGCATTTGTTATTTAACAATTGACTTACCTTGTGTATGCTTCCACATTTTGTATACACATATATATGACATAATTTTTAAGTAAAAAAAATATCGTTTCTCAATCCTTTATTATGGATGTGCATACCACTCTCCAAAGCTTTCATTGAGGAATTTTGTCAAATAGTTATACCAAGTATTTGATTGCCTTATCTATGCTGCCAAATTTTCCATACATGCCTCTAAAAAATTGGAATATACTCCTCCCACATTGATAGATCTTTGAAACTATTTTGGTTTTCATCTCTATTTCTAAATTTTCCTCATCACTAAATCTACCTCATCACTTATGTTGTGATATATTTTAAATGTTTCCTTGATTATTCTACCTACAAGGGATTCTAACCCTTCTCTCCACTATTTGAAGACTCTTTATTCAAGGCTAAGTTAGCAACATGGGAAAAGGTGCAGCCTATCTTGCAATCATGGCCCAAAATGGAAGCATGGAAAAAGCATTTAAATTGTTTGAAAATAATGTTTTTTCGTATAAATGTATGCAAAATGTGGTAGCATTGACAAGCTAGTGAGCTTGGAAAGATAGTGAGCTCACTCAATAGCTTGCCAATGTGATAGGGTTGAGAAGGTAGGGGCAGTGTATGCCTCATAGAAATGGGGTCTAACGATGATGTATATCACCATGATACCCCATTTCTATGAGGCATACGCTGCCCCTACCTTCTCAAATGATGTAGTATAGGGTCCAAAACATTCATTCAATCACAATTTAAGTCTTTAGAGATAACTTTGCAACCTTTAAAAACTTATCTCAACAATTCTTCACAAATTCACCCAATTTCACTTGTAGGTCTGATGACCTAGTTTCTTGACCAAATCTACCCAAATACTCATTGAACCCACTAACCAAATAGCTTTTAAGATATCCTTTAAGGCATACACAAACATATCTCAAATCTCTCAAATTCATGCTTCTACATTGTCCCAACTAGGCCAAATAGGCCAATTTAACAAAGCATCACCTCTCTAAACAAATTACCAACCAAAAATTCCTATGGACAGTAATTAACCAGGCTCTAAAACCACCAAATCTACAACCTTTAGCCAAGGAACCGCTCATAGAGTGCACTTTTCACAAAACTTTTAGCAAATTTAGGGAGGGTTTATTGAAAGTCCTATTCCCACACCCTATCTCAACTTTCCAAAGCATAAAACATGCTCCAAATGACCTGCACAAGCTTAAACAGCCTTAAAATTTTGCTTCCCCAAGTGTTTACTACACTTTCCTTCTCATAACCACCAATTTTCACTCAAATGCATAATATTGTCAACTAGGGCATCATGACCAAACACTCAACTTCATCTCTCCTACTCTTCCAAAGCTTAAAAAACCTTTTAAAATTTTTTCACACACTTTATGAACTGATCTCCAACCTTCTTAAGTGCATTTAAAATGAATTTCAACTTGGAGCCATTACTTTCATAGAAAAAACTCAGAAAATTCAATGGGGGCAGCAATCAAAACCTCAAACTTATTCCTTGCTCAAACTCCTACATCTACATCTAATCCTAACATTTTTGGACTCATTCCACCAAGCCATAGTAGAAAAAATAGGTGGAATGAGTCATTTAACTCATTTTATGCCTTCAAACCCTTGGTTGGCTGAACAAACCTGCCTCCAGTAAAAATGCAACAAAATTCTTAAAATGCAATGAAATCACTTCACTGAAGAGCCAAATTGGAGCTAACACATAGATATAACAATTTCAAAAGCTTTCAACACTTAAATTTTTTGTATGGAACTGTACAATGGCTGGGAGTAACAATTTTTCAAAAAATTAGCATAGAAAAGAGGAAGTTTTTATTGATCACTTCTTCAAATCTGAACAACAATCCATCTATTCCACCCTACATCATAAATTTAAACTTGAAACACCTCAAATTATCCAAGAAACTAACCCCAACTATCTTTTCAATTACATGACTCTTGGTCTTCCACAATCTTGTTATTTTCGCATTTTTAACAAGTTTACATATTTGACAACTTTTTGCAATATTTGCCAATTTTGAAAATTGAACTCCACTACCACCTAAAGACCTCTAAAAAGACTCCTCATATTATAAAATGGTCTATATGACATTATTCAAAGTCTTATAAACACAAAACATCAAAATACCAACTTAAGCCCTTATTGAACCAACCTTTTACAAAACATGAATTTGGTGCTCCTGCACCATCAACCCTACTGCAATGGCATGCTAGTGAGTGAGCTAGCTTGCCAATTCTCTACTATATTTTCAATGTAGTAGGGTTGAGAAGGTAGGGGTAGTGTATGCCTCATAGAAATGGGGTCTCATGGTGGTCGTGAGACCCCATTTCTATGAGGTATATGTTGCCCCTACCTTCTCAACCCTACCGCATTAGCGGGCTAGTCAGCGAGCTCACTAGCTTGCCAATGCAATAGTTTTGAGAAGGTAGGGGAAGCATATTCTATCACCATGAGACCCCATTTCTATGAGGGATATGTTTCCCCTAGCTTCTCAACCCTACCACATTGGCAAGCTAGTGGAGCATTGGCAAGATCGCGAGCTCACTCCCTAGCTTGCCAATGCAGTAGGATTGAGAAGGTAGGGGAAGCATATGCCTCATAGAAATGGGGTCTCACAATCACCATGAGACCCCATTTCTATGAGGCATATGCTGCCCATACATTCTCAACCCTACCACATTAGTAAGCTAGTGGAGCATTGGCAAGCTAGCTAACTCACTAGCTTGCTAATGTGGTAGGGTTGAGAAGGTAGGGGCAGTGTATGACATAGAAATGGGATCTCATGGTCACCATGAGACCCCATTTCTATGAGGCATATGCTGCCCCTTCCTTCTCAACCATATTGCATTGGCGCGCTAGTCTGTGAGCTCACTAGCTTGCTAATGGGGTATGGTTGAGAAGGTAGGGGCAGTGTATACCTCATAAAATTCAAATTTTGATGTAGAGCATGGAGGAAATCATTCATCAACCACAATTCAATTCCTTTGAAACAACTTTGTAGCTCTTAGAACCCTAGATCTTGGATTTCTCACACAAACTCTTTGTTTGCCTTGTAGGTCTACGAACTCGGTTTCTACGTCCTATCTCACAAATCCAAACTATAACCCACTGACCAAAAACATTTTCAGACACCCTTTATGTCCTTACACAACATATCACAAAAAATCATACAACTCTTTTGGAACAAAACCCTCAAACAGGTGCTTCTACGCTATCGTAAACCTTCAATTAGGTCACTTTTACAAAGGAACACCTCTTTAAAGTCACTCCCCACCTAGAATTCCTTTATTCAGTCATGTACCAGGTTGTAAGACCTCAAGATCCACCATTTTTAATTAGAGTAAGACCCACTAACTCACCCAACCATGAAACCCTCAATTTAGCTTGTTTTAGGGAGGGTTTATTGGAAATAGGCCTTCCTAAATTGTTTTCAATCTAACAACACTTCAAACACTTTGAAAATTGTCTACACAAACTTAATTAACCTTAAAAAAAAATTTCTCCCAAGATTTTCACCTATCACCACCCTCTAACCACCAAATTTGATCAAAAAACAAAGGAATTCCATCTAGGGCATCACACAAAACCACTTTCAAGGCCTCCCTTGCTCATAAATCTCATTCAAACATCTATTCCTACCATTTTGGACTCATTCCACCAAGTCATAGTATTTACAATAGGTGGAATGAGTCAATTTCCCATTTTAAGCAACCACGACCTTTCAAAGCAAGGTTTTAGACCTTATTCATGACAAAAAAGACATAAAACACCTAATGACCTATCACAAAACCAAGATTGCAACTTAGATAGGTGCCCCTGCACCACATGGCTTGTCCATGCTTCCATTTTCAGCCTATCTTGCAATCATGGCATGCCACATTACCACATTTCTTTAAGGCATTCCATCGAAAAAAATTATGTGACCTTTGTCTATGCTAGAAATACTCTTCTAGAGGATGATTGTAAGTATTTTTATGAAGCCTTGAATGAAATATTTCATTTATTTGAATGGATACATTTTTTAGGAAATAATACTCATCTCATTACCATGCTATAGGAAAAATTATCCGTTATGCCGAAGAAATGAAAAAGGAATAAACTAACAAACAAAGAGTATGAAACCTTTAAAGCAAAGGAGAGAGAATGGGTGGTGACATATCGTGAAAAGAAGAAATTGGATACAATTGATGAAAACAAGGCAACTGAAGAGGAACCTCAACCATAAAAAAGAGAGTAGGCATTGGCAGCACAAAAGGAATGAATATGAAAGCATCATGGTAAGATAGATTTGGATACCGTAATTGGAGACACACCCTCTACGACAAGTGAATACAAAGGGATGCCATTAAGCACAAGGTAATATGGAGGGATACCATCTACCGCAAGTGAATATGGAGGGACACCATCTATCACAAGTGAATATGGTTGGACACCATCCAATGCATCTCAAGTTGAGAGTACATCATCACTCAAAGTTGATGAAGAAGGTATGCCATCATCCCCACATGAACCTCAAGGTATGTCTTCTACTCCACCCTCGAATGAAGGTACGCAATCTAGCCTACCTCAATTAAATATTGATGAAATTTCTAATGTTGAGGAGTATGTACCTAGGAGAACACCACCTAGAATTTTGTGTAGAAATCCAAAGTATTTGATTAATATTGATGAGGATATTTTGCAGCACATGGAAGGTAAGATTCCAGCATGCACTTGTAGAATATATGCTGATAAGATTTGAAAATTGTTCTTTGAAAGGCTAAATGAGACTGTAAGATGTCAACTATTTATTGAAATGATGTGAGGTATAAAGTATAGAAACATCATGAAGATTCTTGGGTTGAGAACATCGAATGCATCGAGTGAAAACACTATTTTGAAGAATCTAATGGATGCTTATGAGAGTGTGGGTAAGACCTCACACTCAAAGGATAGTAATGTCACCCAATGTGTCATTACATCAAATTTGGTAAGTAGTCAAACAAAGAGATCTCGTCTCATTAGAAAGGTGAGTGAACAAATGAGAATTAGTAGAAAAACTTTATCAAGATTTCTTCAAAGGCGGCAAATAATTGAGGGCACCGATTCAAATGAATTATGGGCATTCTCGGGGACACTGCCACGAAAAGAGAAAAAAATTGTTGAAGCATTGAGAACACTAATTGAAGAGTATTGGATGAATAACACAAGGCCATCTCTGAATCAAGGGGATGTGGTAAGAAGGAGAATCGGTAGTCGAAACCATGAGCCACATTCAAAGCATTTTTTGGATACGACTCAAACCCAATATTTTCTTAAATTTCAACAGGATTGTCCTCAAATTAGTATTACTAAAATATATTTTAAAATTCTTGAAGATTTTTATGTCAAGATAAATCACACTTGCACTACTTTTTGTAGACTACATATTGAATTCTCTAACCATTATGATGTTTATCATAATATATGTATAGATTTACATACTAATGATGTTTTTCAGGATTGTGGCATAGAACCCCCACCAACATCATCAAGAGAGTTCTTATCAAAAAAATTATGTGAAATAGAGAATGGAAAAATATTCTACAAGACAACATGCTTGGATGGTTCATGTGAGCATTGCGATGGCTTGCACTATATGCCATTATGTCAACATATGGAAAACACAAATAAGGTGGGACAAAAACTAGTAGAGTTTGGGAAGTATAAAATAGTGGCATACATTACAAAATATGGGTCTCAAGAAAAAAGGTGTGATTTGGTTATTTAGAAGATTCCAGTGTATCAGTTTATGTCCATGTTTCGTGACAATATGGTGCCTGAGTATGCAAGGAATACCCATAGAGCCCAATTGTTGGACATGCAATTCAAGTTGTGCAAGGACACCTTTTCAGTTGGTGGCATAGTATCAGTGGTTGAATTTGCAGAGAACTACACTCTACAACCATAGTGTGAGGTGTAGTCACAGTATTAAAACTCCACATAGGTTTCGATATTTGTGCACATAGCATTCATTCATGCAGTTGATAGTACAAAGGACCAAAGGAAGGTATTGAGGGAGTATCACTTTTATATTAGTGATGATCACACACATTCTCCAGAGTTCATGCAAGGTTGCTTACATATGTTCTACAATGATTTGGCTCAAAGGGGCATAGCATACGATCGGCATATAATATGGTTGGATAACTATGCAGCACAGTTCAAGAACTCGCACATGTTCTACTGGTTCAGCAGGATGCATGTCATTACAGGTGTTTAGCATATGTGGAACTTTTGTGAGGCTGGGCATGGAAAGGGGGAGCATGATGGCGCGGGAGCATGCATGAAAAGAGCATTAGCATAAGAAGAGTTAAAGTATAAAGACAATGCAAAGTTGATAGATGCAAGATCAATCGTCGAGTGGTGCAATGCTTCGATGGGTCCAGGTAATGAAAGTACGTCTTCAGTTCATAGATTTTTTTGGTTGATGGATGATACTAACATTGCACCATATGAGGATTTTTGTACACTAACAAGATTGAGTGAGCTACACTCTTTCCTTAGCTCAGATGCAGGTTCATGGAGTATCAATACATGGAAGATGGTATGCTTTTGTTCTTCATGTACAATGCAAGCCTAGAATGATTGTGAGTTAGTGGACTGAGTTGAAAAATGGTTGACAAGTTATCTTAGCCCACTTCACACGTATCTCCCTCTGACGGCACTGGAACTAACATAGATGGAATCATCGTTCGACTTTGACCACGTATCAGATCTAGTTCATCCAAGTAATATATTTACTTGTTTAGTTTTTGAAATTCCTATTGTTATCTTACTTTGTAGTGTATTCATAATGTTGACTAATTTCAAGAGATTTGTTGCACATATCAATGCAAGGCATGTTTATGCAATTATTACAGATGAAGACAATGAAGAGGGAATGAAATATTACTTGTGTCTTTGTGTTGAGGCAAAAAAAAAATTGGATTCCCTAGTTATAGATTACTTGTGTTGTTGTGTTGAGGCCAAAATAAATTGGATTCCCCAGTTACAGATGGAGAAAACATCAAATACCCTACAGGCTTAGTTGTTGTTACTAGAATGTGGCTTAGAAGGTACCCACATAAGAGTGTTAAACATTGACTGTTTCAGGACTTTGACACGCATCATAAGGTTCTTCATTACTCGAACCTTGTCGTGGCATACAATGTTCATTTGACCAAATATGGGGGTAGACCTTTGAACAAGACATTGTGGAAGGTCCCTAAGTCTGACCATGTGGCAATACTTGACACTATAAAGAGTAGAGAAGACTCAGATGATTCGTTGGATTAATTTGTGAGTATGCACATTGGTTCTTATTAATTTATCCTTGTATTCACATTAATTTGTTTGATGCCAATGCTATCATCTTCTTTTACTTTTCCTATTTGTAAGTAACCTACTAAAAATTGATTGGTGTCCCCTTGTAGAAAAATGCAGATTTATGAGCCATCCAAGAGAATCTAAGCCATAAAAGCAATGCAACATCCTTATTTTGATGATCTTGACAAATCTCAATTATGATTTTAAGCCATTACAAAAGTGTGTGCAAATCTTTGTGAGGGAATTTCAAGTTATTCACTTGAATTTAACCTTATCATGAGCACCTATGATGTAGACATTATAAGAGCATCTTGAATTTCAAGTTATTCTATTAATGAGAGGTGTTGTGTGCAATAGGTATCTTGGGACTCCCAATGAAGATGTATGACTAGGAGTGACTAAGTTGAGAGACTGACATGCCTATCATCAATGGAAGAATCAATATTTATGCCTTGTTGTTCTTGACTTGGAACCAAATGGTGTGGATTTGTTGTTTGTAAGTGTCTTCCATCTAGTTTCATTTCATTTCTATTTTGGATGCTCTTTCTTTTTCTTCTTTTACTTTGTGTATTTGTAAGTAAACTGCTAAAATTGATTGGTCTCTCCTTGTAGAAAATGTTGATTTATGAGCCATCGAAGAGAATCTCAGTCAAAAAAGCAATGCAACATCCTTATTTTGATGATCTTGACAAATCTCAATTCTGATTTCAAGCCATTATAAAAGAGCGTGTGAAGCTTAGGGAGGGAATCTCAAGTTACTCATTTGAAGTTAACCTCATCATGAGCACCTATGATGTAGACATTATAAGAGAATCTCAAATGTATGAGTCACATTGTAAAATATATGTGAGAAAAGAGTACCTAAGGAATTGTAATTAGATTTACTTGTAATGAGATTTACTCAAATATTGAAATTTGGTTCAGGGGCACCAAGGTTATTGAGCAAATTTGGTTCATGGAAGTCTTAAGATAGTTTTTTTTTTTGAGTTTTTTCAATTGAATAAGGTCATATTAGACAAATTTATAATGTAATAAGTCATGTTATTTGGTTTTGGGATCATTTTGGAGTTCATGTTGCATATTTGTCAAAATGATGTAAAATTGCAAAAATTGAAAAGTTGTCAATATGAAAAAGTGCAAAACAATGTAAACTTGAAGAAGCCCAATAGTCATGGGAATTCAAAGGGCAGCTAGAGCCATTTTCATAGGTTGGGTAAGGTGTAAATATTTTGAGAACTTGAAGGAAGAGGTTGTTGAAGGTTTTTGTGAAGGAAAAACAATAAAAATCCCCTGATTTCTCTTGTAATTATGTGTTTCATTGATTTTTTCTGTTGCAGACTATTGTACTTGGCAGCACAAAATTATTATGTCCTAAAAGATTTTCCAATTGGGAGAGATATATGTTAGCTATGTTTTGGCTTTGAAGTGAAGTAAATTCATTGAATTTTAAGAATTTTATTGTTAAATTACTAACTGCGAGTCTGTACAACCAACTATAAGGGTTTGAAGACTAAAAATGAATAAATGACTCATTCCACCTATTGTTTCTCTCTGTGGCTTAGTGGAATGATTCCAAAATGGTAGGATTATATGGAGGAATAAGATTTAGGAGTAGGTAAAATGTTTAGGAGTGTTTTTGGTTGTTGTCCTAGAGGAAATTGGGTGAATTTTGGCTTAAAAATGGAGTTTCGATGTTGGGTTTTGGTGAAATTGTATTAGGAAAGATTGGGAGATGATTGATTTGGCATGAGAAATAATATATTAAAGTGTTTGAAGCTTTGGAAGGGTAGGGAAGGTGAGTTGAGTGCCTAGGCATGATGCCCTTAGTTGCCAAACTATGTATTTTGAGTGAAATTTGATGGTTAGAGGAGGGAAGTTGTAGAAACTCTTGAGGGCAGCAGATTTTGATGAACCTTCAAGCATGTGTAGACATAAATAAAGGTGTTTGAGGCCTTGGTTGGCTATGTAGAATCCTGGAATAATTTTTTTCAATAAACCCCTTTGGAATGGCATAAAGTGAGGGTTTCATGTTTTGGTGTCATAGGAAATGATTCTTTGATCAAAAGTTGTGGATTTGGAGATTTTGTAGACTGGTAAGTGACTTTCCATGAAGATTTATGGTTGGAAAGGCATTTGAGTGGGTGATTCTTTGTTAAAGTGACCTAATTAAGGTCTAGGACAACGTAGTTGCATTATTTTGGAGAAGTGGGTCCAAAGTGACCTATGTTTCTTTTGAGATATGATTTGTAAGATGTGAAAGGGTGTCTAAAAATACAATTAGCTAGTGGGTTTGAGATTGGATTTGAGAGTTTTGGTCCAGAAACTAGGTTTGTAGACCTACAAGGGAATTTGAGTGAATTTGTGAAGAGTTGGAGAGATAGGTTTAAAAGGGTTGAAAAGTTGTTTCTAAAGGCTTGAATTGTGATTGTAGGTTGATTTCCTCCCTAATCTACATCAAAATTTATTATTTCCCTCAAACATTTGTAATTCAAGAAACATAATCTCTTAACAATCCAAATTACAAAAGGGAAACAATCTTTGACGGCCTATTACCTAGATACCGTGTTGGTTATGGGAATTTTGTCTGAGGCATCAAGATCATCTAGGGAACCTCTACAATAACCTATCTTTATTTTTGTTATCTCAGAGTCATTTTTTCGTGGTGTCCAATTTTGACTTGATGGAAAAAGTGTCAATTGCAAGCAATGTAAAGTTGCAAAGTGGTGCAACGTTCATTCTGAAACTCGTGTGACCAAATGGATTGTTCCAAAACATCTAAATAGGTATTTTTACACTACACATGGTCCTCTTTCACACCCAAACATGCGGAATCACTCTGAGCTATGTTCAACTGGATCAATCCCTCAAGAGTCCAAAGTTCAAAATGGCTGCAAACTTCAACATGTTGTTACTCAAATACCGTGATGCTTAGAAAATTATCATCTAATTCTATGGGATTTTGTTGGGCCCCTTGGGCCCCTCTACAATAACCTTTCTCGATTTTTTCTATCTCAGAAGCATTTTTTTGTGGTGGCGAATTTTCACTTGGGGAAAAAGTTGTCAAATGCAAGTAGTTGAAAGTTGCAAAGTGGTGCAACTTTCATTCTGCAACTCGTGTGACCAAATGGAATATTCCAATGCATCTGAATAGGTATTTTTTATGCTAGGCATGATCCTCTTTTGCACACAAACACACGAAATCACTTTGAGCTATGTTCAACCGGATCAATCCCTTAAGAGTCCAAAGTGCAAAATGGTTGCAAACTTCAGCATGTTGTTACTCAGATACTGTGATGCTTAGAAACTTCTTGTATAATACTATGGGATCATGTCTAGCCCCTTTACAATAACCTCTCTCAGTTTTCTCTATCTCGGAAGCATTTTCCCGTGGTAGCAAATTTTGACTTGAGGAAAAAGTTGTCAAATGCAAGTAGTTAGTTGCAAAGTCGTGCAACTTTTTTTCTACAACTCATGTGACCAAATGGACTATTCACACACATTGGAATAGGTATGTTTACACTATCCATTTTCCTCTTTCACACCCAAACATGCAGAATCACTCTGAGCTACGTTCAATCAGATCGATCCCTTAAGAGTCCAAAGTGCAAAATGGCTGCAAACTTCAGCATGTTGTTACTCAGATACCATGAAAATTAGAAACTTATCATCTAATTCTATGGGATCACTTTGGGCTCCTCTACAA
The DNA here is from genome assembly GCA_007115665.2 of Sequoiadendron giganteum. Classification (NCBI taxonomy): domain Eukaryota; kingdom Viridiplantae; phylum Streptophyta; class Pinopsida; order Cupressales; family Cupressaceae; genus Sequoiadendron; species Sequoiadendron giganteum. The sequence continues at coordinate 538,574,822 of CM021106.1, read as the reverse complement.
TAACCTCTCTCAGTTTTTTCTATCTCAGAGGAATTTTCCCATGGTGGCAAATTTTCACTTGGGGAAAAAGTTGTCAAATGCAAGTAGTTCAAAGTTGCAAAGTGGTGCAACTTTCATTCTGCAAATCATGTGACCAAAAAAACTGCTCCAACATGTCCAAATAGGTATTTTTATGCTAGGCATGGTCTTCTTTTGCACCCAAACATGCGGAATCGCTCTGAGCTACATTCAACTGGATCGATCCCTTAAGAGTCCAAAGTGCAAAATGGCTGCAAACTTCAACATGTTGTTACTTGGATATTGTGATGCTTAGAAAATTCTCGTCTGACCCTATGGGATTGCATTGTGCCCCTCTACAATAGCCTCTCTCATTTTTTGCTATCTCAGAGGCATTTCTCATGGTGGAAAATTTTCACTTGGGGAAAAAGTTGTCAAATGCAAGTAGTTGAAAGCTGCAAAGTGGTGCAACTTTCATTTTTCAACTTGTGTGACCAAACAGACTATTCCAACGCATCCGGATAGGTAGGTTTACATTAGGAATGGTATTCTTTCGCACCCAAACATAGGGAATCACTTTGAGCTACGTTCAACCAACTCGATCCCTTAAGGGTCCAAAGTGCAAAAGGGAAGCAATCTTTGACAAGCTATTACTCAAAAATCGTGATGCTTACGAAGTCTTCATTTGAGCCTATGGGATCACATTGGTCCTCTCTACAATAACCTCTCTCGGTATTTTTTTATCTCAGAGTCATTTTCCTGTGGTGTCCAGTTTTCACTTGATGGAAAAAGTGTCAAATGCAAGTAGTGTAAAGTTGCAAAGTGGTGCATGCAATGCCCCGCCATGCAACCCTAGAGGGAGTTGTAATTAACTACTTAAACGGACTATTTTTTTTTTATTTAAGAGCAACTAACATGCAAGTTCACTACCCATTGCCAACAACCTCTAAGGTTACGAGACTGAGGTTAATTTAGAACCTCAACAAAAAACATGAATTGAAACCATGTCAATTATTTACTTAAGAAATTAAAACACATACATTCCATACATGATAAATTACATCAAAGCATAAGAGATAACATGCAATTTCATTTATCAATAAATAAACAATAAGATTACATCTCTCATTCCCCGAATGAGGTGAGTCCAATAAGCATGATTATAATTACAACTTTCCACTTCAATAATAAAGAGGGGTAATAATCACAAGATCAACTGGAATGAAATAAGCATGAAATGAAACTAGATCCCACGAGCTCTCCAACTTGAAATCTCATCCACACGAACAAGAAGAAATCCCAACGGAGTAAGGTGCATGTTCCACCCAACCAAGTGGTACCCGAAGGCCCACCCCCCGTGCTAGGAGATAGTAACAAGGAATCCTAGCCAAGGCCATCTACCTCTAGACACACGTTAACACATAACTGAACCAAACTGACATGACCAATCACATGTACAACATAATTACAACACAAGTATAACTCTAACATGGTCACATTGCTTCCATATATAAAATAGATCAGGTATGTTAAGAGAACCATACACAGAATCAAATACCAACTGTTGTCCTAGACAGAGTGTCATCGCACAGCTCGTCATGAGTTACCCACTGTGAATCTTCATAGGCTCCGGCCCCCATTATGGGTTATGCTGGTGGCCTCAACCTATCCCAAACCCTCATACTTACTAATGTGGGATCAAATACCTATCATAAAGATCAGATAGATAACCTTGTCATTCCAAGCCTTCCCACTCACCCCAAGTCTAAACAAGCACCTGCAACTATGAGTGAGGCTAAAACTTATCTTCATTAGTGTGAAGTACCACCTAACTTCTAAGTACATTGCTTTAGTTATCACTTGATTAAACTACTTCTGAAGGTTACCTAGTCTTACCTCTTACAGGCTTTGGCCCCTAACGGAAGCCACTCTTCTACTTGACAACATACACACCATCCAATCACCAAGGGTACCGAAGTGCAAAAAAACACGATATCACGACCACCCCTTTCTCAGGAGGCGACATAAGTCAAAACCCGCTCCAAACACTGGAGGCAACAAACACAACAGAGCCATTCCTTACAAGGAGGCACAAATCACATAATCCACTCCTAGTCCAAGGAGGCACAAAACATCCCCGTTCGTGGAAACCAGGTAATTAACTGACAATGTACCACGCACTACCCAAGAGGAAAACAAATGGTTGACATAACAAAACGACAACCCACATAACTGAAAACCCCATCTAGAAGACTTATTAACCTCTACCACACAACTTCCCCCAAATGAAAATGGAAACAGTTCACAATCAAGACGAGCAAGAACACAAGAATTAAATCTACTTTGGATTTACTACATCCATTTCCTCACTAACATTCAGTAATTTATCGCATTTAATAAAACTGAATTAAAATGCGTCTTTTTCAGACAAAGAAATAATTAAAAGTCAATACTTAATTCCCTACTTGCATTTAAATAATAATAATAAAATAACCAGTTAATTCTACAAATCAAAATGCATTGATATAAAATAATTATTGCTTCCTCTTTTCCATATAACCATTTTAAAACAATTAACTTGTCTTAAAATCATATTATTTAAAATCAAAACTACTTCTCCTTCAAAAATAATATTTTAAAATAAAACAATGATTTAACTAAAATTATCATGTTTCCATTTCTTCAATTTGACTTAAATCATGCCTTCAAGAAACACATAACTTAAATACATATACACATAATATATATATAACTCATTTATAGATATATATATTATATATCTATATATATAATATTATAATATTATATAATATAATATTAATCATTAATACATATTATATTAAATATAATACATATTAATATATTAATATTATAATATAATAATAATATTAATATATATTAATTTATTAAAATAAAATATTTTATTTATTTATTTTGGAAAGTCCAAACATGCCCTCAGGCCGCATGCCAACCCTTAGGGTTAAGCCATGGTTTTCCTTTGAGCCGCATACATAAGGATGCTCACCGACTGTATCGACCACAGACAAGGAGGGCATCGATGATGGCAGTGGTGGCATTGTGCATTGCACAGCCACCCACTGGCGATGGTGGCGGCGGCTGTGTAAACAGCCATCGTCGGGGAGTAAGGGCTACGGGGGTCACGTTGGGCACCGCTCCCCCCACGCGCCTCCCATGGGGGTGCGGTGGGGGTGAACCCCTAGCAACCTCCCCCAAATCCACAGCACAAAAAAGATTTTTTTAATATATTTTTTTAATAAATAAAAAAAATGCAGGCACAATAAAATCCCTGCAGATTTTCAAAATCCACGAACTTGCCAGGGTTTTTTTTTTGGAAAGAAAAATGGGTAGCATAACATTTCTAATATAAATATATATTTATATATATGTGTATGTATATATATCAGTATATATATATATCCACATATATAGATATATATATATTTTAAAAACACAGAAAGAATTTGGATAATAAATTGAGAAAATTATGTCTAAACAGATCATTTCCAACCAAGAACACCATTTTTTTCTTGAGAAAATTGAAATAACAATAGAGGTTTATGATTTGCTACAAATTTCAACATGAAGTTTTCATCATAGTTCAGAATTTGAGTTTTCCAAATAAGATTTTAAACAACAAAACAAATATAAATATATTTTCAAAAAATAACTAAATTTAAAAGCATGAACCTGGTATTCTAGAGTTTGAGAAGATCTAGATGGTACATAGGTTCTTGCTTTGATTCCATCTTTAGCTCAGCAATTTCCACAAATTCAATCCAAAACCCACAAATAGCAAAAATTCCTTCCTCTCCTCTATTTTCAATTTCTCATATTTGTTGAAAAAAAACTCATTCCAAAAAACCAAATAATAAAGAAAATTTCCCAGAATATCCATGCAACCACCCTCATAAATTTTCCAAAAACAAAATAGGAAATATCTCTATTTTCCAATTTTTAAATTCAAAATTTTCTAAAAAAGAAATGTAAATTCTTTTTCTTTTATTTTCAATTTCAAATAATAAAATCCATAAGTTTCAAAATGAGTAACTTATCTTATTTCAACACAATCAATTTAATTAATTAATAAAATAAATCTAATCCACGATTAAATTATTTATTAATTAAATTAATTAATAAATTGAATCATATTTCAAACATTAAACCAGATAAGTTTAATCAACCACTTAACTATAAAAAGCATATATTTACCTTTTTCTAACATGCAGTTAAATAATCAAAGAGAATGATCAATATTAAAGCAACTTAACCCGACTAAGACCCAATGACACACTATGACTAGGGTGATGACTTGGCAGGAAAAACCTAGCTACTATCTCCCAATCGAATGTTGTTGGACAATGGACATGCTCAAACCTGTGAAACCAGGTGGAGTCGATGTCCTATACCTATCAACCTGCGAACAAAGAGTATATCCACATGCATATATATGTCATAATTAAAACACACCGTGAAGAGGAAATCATGGAATCACAGGGTGCTCACAAGCAGGTGATGCGATACTATCCCCTTCACCAATACAGTTTTACTAACTGACATATCTAACATATTAGTTTAATCAGAAGCATAAAGCATTATTAATTTGAATATCCACTAAGCTAATCCAAAACATGTCATCATGATAACATCTGAATAAAGTACTATCACATCAAGATACATCACCACATCACGATAAAGATAGTGATCAAACAGTAATCGAGTACTATAGTCAAAGTACAAACAGAAACTAAAGCATAACCAAGGAGAACAACACTGTTTGCACAATAGAGCAAAACAAAGGGGTATTACAGTGCAACTTTCATTTTGCAATTCGTGTGACCAAACTAACTACTCCAACACATCCCGATAGGTACGTTTACACTAGGCATGGTCCTCTTTTGCACTGAAACAATACTTCATGTACTATGAATATTATGTTTTGCAAGTGTTGTGAATATTATGTATCCTTTGCTTAATTGAGTTTTTCCAATCAAAGGATTAAATATATTGAAATATTTTTATGAATCATTTCATGGAATACCAATTGAAAACATGGTTTTTTTCTTTTAGATAAAGCATTTCATGGAACTCTTTGGATTAAACTGAATTGAGATATGTAATAACAAAGGAGCATTAGGAAATACATTGCTCAAGGATCTTAAATAAGCCTTCTTGGTGCAGGGGCACCAAATGCATTTTGTGTTAATGTTGTCAAATGAGGTCTTTTGATAGTTTTAGGTGTGTTTGAGTTTTTTTCAATTCAATATGGTCCTAATAGACCATATAATAGGTAATTAGGAGTCATTGAGTTTATATTATCACATTTTTGCAAAATTGTCAAAAGTGTAATATTGAAAAGTTGTAAAAGTGCAAAATAAATGTAAAATTGAGGAAGCCCAATCGCCATGGGCATTCAAAGGGTAGTTAGAATAATTTTAATAGTTTGGTTAAGGTTTAAAATATGTTGGAAACTTGATGGATGAATGTTGTTGGAGGTTTTCTGAAAGATTGAATACTAAAGCTCCTATTTTCATTGAAATTTTGTATCTTTTCTATTGAATATTGTTGTTGTAGAGTAGTTGCACGGCCTGTACAACCTGATGGTGACTCCAAATTGATTTGAATTGTTTTTTTAGTGTCCTATCTATCATTTTGACTAAGTTTGAGGTGTTCCCATTTGGGTTGTAGAATCTTATTGAGTTTTCCTTGTAGGCGGGTTTGAAATTCCAATTTTAAGGTTTTGAAGACATAAAAATGTGATTATGGCCCATTCCACTGACTATAACTCCTATATCTTAGTATAATGGGCCCAATATGGTAGGATTTAGTTGATTGAATGGTTTTGAGAGAAAGAGAGGTCATTTAGAGGTTTTGGCATGATGCCTTGGTTGTCAAATTTAAATGTTTTGACTGAAATTTGATGGTTAAAGGTGGGTAGGTGAGGAAAAATCTTGGGGCAGAAAATTTTGGTGATAGATTAAGCATGCGCGGGCCATTTGAAGCATGTTTGATGCATTGGTGGAGTGTAGAGAAGTTGGGAAGTGGTATTTTTAGTAAACCCCTTTGTAACTTGCTAAAAATGAGGGTTTTGTATAAAGAGGACTTAGTGAGCAGTTCATTGGCTAAAATTTGTAGATTTGGTGGGTTTATAGACTGGTAAATGACTATCCATAGGTATTTTGGGTTGGTAAATTGTTTAGAGCAGAGTTGCTTTGTAAATTAGCCCTATTTGGCTTAAGGGGACAATGTAGAAGCATTAGTTTGAGGGATTTGTTTCAAAAGAGTTATATGATCTTTTGAGATGTGTTTTGGTATGCCTTAAAGGGTGTCTAAAAATATAATTGGTTAATGGGTTTGAGAGTGGAGTTGTGAGATAGGTCCAAGAAACTAGGTATGCAGACCTATAAGGCAAATACTAAATTTGTGAAGGGAATCACCCTAGTTAGGGTTTTAGAGATTGAAGGCTTGTTGAAATCAGTTAAATTTGTGATTGGTAATTAGTTGCCTCCCTGCTTTGCATCACTTCTCTCCCATTGCAATTTTGGGTGGATTATTACTTTCAAAGTATTGAGAATGCTTTACCTATTTTCTAGTTGGCAGTTGCCATTCTAGAAGGCTCATCTCTTGATATATTTTGAGTGTCTGGGCATGATGCCCTAATTGCCAAACTGTGTATTTTGAGTGAAATTTGATGGTTAGAGGAGGGAAGTCATAGAAAATCTTGGGGGAAATTTTTTTTGATGAACCTTCAAGCATGTGCAGACATAACTAAAGGTGTTTGAGGCCTTGGTTGGCTATGTAGAAGTCTAGAACAATTTTTTTCAATAAACCCCTTTGGAATGGCATAAAGTGAGGGTTTCATGTTTTGGTGTCATAGGAAATGATTCTTTGATAAAAATTTATGGATTTGGAGGTTTTGTAGACTGGTAAGTGACTTTCCATGAAGATTTAGGGTTGGAAAGGCATTTGAGTGGGTGATGCTTTGTTAAAGTGGCCTAATTAAGGTCTAGCACAACATAGTTGCATGATTTTGGAGAAGTTGGTCCAAAGTGACCTATATTTCTTTTGAGATATGATTTGTAAGATGTTGAAGGGTGTCTAAAAATACAATTGGTTAGTGGGTTTGAGATTAGATCTGAGAGTTTTGGTCTACAAACTAGGTTTGTAGACCTACAAGGGAATTTGAGTGAATTTGTGAAGAGTTGGAGAGATATGTTTAAAAGGGTTGCAAAGTTGTTTCTAAAGGCTTGAATTGTGATTGTAGGTTGATTTCCTCCCTAATTTGCATCAAAATTTATTGTTTGCCTCAAAAATTTGTAATTCAAGCAACATAATCCCTTAACAGTCCAAATTGCAAAAGGGCAACAATCTTCGACGACCTGATACCTGGATATCATGTTGGTTATGGGAATTTCATCTTAGGAAAAGGGATCACGTAGGGAACCTCTACAATAACCTCTCTCGGTTTTTGTTATCTCAGTCATTTTTTTGTGGTGTCCAATTTTGACTTGATGGAAAAAGTGTCAATTACAAGCAATGTAAAGTTGCAAAGTGGTGCAACTTTCATTCTGCAACTCGTGTGACCAAACAGAGTGTTCCAACGCATCTGAATATGTATTTTTATGCTAGGAATGGTACTCTTTTGCACCCAAACATGCGGAATCGCTTTGAGCTACGTTCAACCGGATCGATCCCTTAAGGGTCCAAAGTGCAAAATGGCTGCAAACTTCAGCATGGTGTTACTCGGATACCATGATGCTTAGAAAATTATCATCTAATCCTATGGGATCATGTTGGGCCCCTCTACAATAGCCTCTCTCATTTATTTCTATCTCAAAGGAATTTTCCTGTGGTAGTGAATTTTCACTTGGGGAAAAAGTTGTCAAATGCAAGTAGTTGAAAGTTGCAAAGTGGTGCAATTTTCGTTCTACAACTCATGTGACCAAAAGGAGTGTTCCAATGTGTCTAAATAGGTATTTTTATTCTAGGTAAAGTCATCTTTCACACCCAAACATGTGGAATCGCTCTGAACTACGTTCAATCAGATCGATCCCTTAAGGGTCCAAAGTGCAAAATGGTTGCAAACTTCAACATGTTGTTACTCAGATACCATGATGCTTAAAAACTTCTCATTTAATCCTATGGGATTGTTTTGGGTCCCTATAAAATAACACCTCTCATTTTTTGCTATTTTAGAGGCATTTTTTCGTGGTGGCGAATTTTCACTTGGGGAAAAAGTTGTCAAATGCAAGTAGTTGAAAGTTGCAAAGTGGTGCAACTTTCTTTTTGTAACTCATGTGACCAAACAGAGTGTTCCAATGCATCCAAATAGGTATTTTTTATGCTATTCATGGTCTTCTTTCACACCCAAACACGTGCAATCGCTCTGAGGTATGTCCAACCAGATTGATCCCTTAAGGGTCTAAAGTGCAAAATGGCTGCAAACTTCAACATGGTGTTGCTCAGATACCGTGATACTTAGAAACTTCTTGTTTGATCCTATGGGATTGCATTGGGCCCCTCTACAATAACCTCTCTCAGTTTTCACTATCTTAGAGGCATTTTCTAGTGGTGGCAACTCATGTGACCAAACAAAGTGTTCCAACACATCTGAGTAGATATTTTTATGCTAGGAATGGTCCTCTTTTGCACCTAAACACGTAGAATCACTTCGAGTTATGTTCAACCGGATCGATCCCTTAAGGGTCCAAAGTGTAAAATGGATGCAAACTTTAACATGGTGTTACTTGGATACCATGATGCTTAGGAACTTCTTGTCTAGTCCCATGGGATCGTGTTGGACACCTCTACAATAACCTCTCTCAGTTTTTTCTATTTTATAGGTATTTTCCTGTGGTGGCAAATTTTCACTTGGAGAAAAAGTTATCAAATGCAAGTAGTTGAAAGTTGCAAAGTGGTGCAAATTTCATTCTACAACTCATGTGACCAAACGGAGTGTTCCAATGCATCCGAATAGGTATTTTTACGCTAGGCATGGTCCTCTTTCATAACCAAACACATATAATCACTTTGAGCTACGCTCAACCGGATCAATCCCTTAAGGGTCCAAAGTGCAAAAGGGAAGCAATCTTTGATGGGCTATTACTCAAAAAATGTGACGCAAACGAACTCTCCATCTAAGCCTACAGGATCATGTTGGGCCCCTCTACAATAACCTGTCTCGATTTTTGTTATCTCAGTCATTTTCCCATGGTGTCCAGTTTTCACTTGATGGAAAAAGTGTCAAATGCAAGCAATGTAATGCTGCAAAGTGGTGCAACTTTCATTTTGCAATTCGTTTCATGACCTGTACGACCTGATGGTGACTCCAAATTGATTTGAATTATTGTTTCAGTGTCTTATCTATCATTTTGACTAATTTTGAGGCATTCCCATTAGGGTTGTAAAATCTTATTGAGTTTTCCCTGTAGACGGGTCTAAAACTCCAATTTTAAGGTTTTAAAGACATAAAAATTTGATTATGGCCCATTCCACTAACTTTAACTCTTGTAGCTAAGAGGAATGGGCCCAATATGGTAGTATTTAGTTGATTGAATGGTTTTGGGAGTAGGATAGGTCATTTGGGGGTTTGGGCATGATGCCCTAGTTGTCAAATTTAAATGTTTTGAGTGAAATTTGATGTTTAAAGGTGGGTAGGTGAGGAAAAATCTTGGGGCAGAAAATTTTGGTGATAGATTAAGCATGCACAAGCCATTTGAAGCATGTTTTATGCATTGGTGAAGTGTAAAGAAGTTGGGAAGAGGGATTTTCAGTAAACCCCTTTGTAACTTGCTAAGAATGAGGGTTTTGTATAAAGAAGACTTAGTGAGTGGTTCACTGACTAAAAGTTGTAGATTTGGTGGTTTTATAGACTTGTAAATGACTTTCCATATGTATTTAGGGTTGGTAGATTGTTTAGAGGAGAGTCGCTTTGTAAATTAGACCTATTTGGCTTAAGGGGACAACGTAGAAGCATCAGTTTGAGGGGTTTGTTCCACAAGAGTTATATGAGATTTTGATTTATGTTTTGGTATGCCGTAAAGGGTGTCTAAGTATATAATTGGTTAATAGATTTGAGAGTGGAGTTGTGAGATAGGTCAAAGAAACTAGGTCTGCAAATGTACAAGGCAAATAGTGAAGTTGTGAAGGGAATCACCCTAGTTAGGGTTTTGGAGATTGAAGGCTTGTTGAAATCAATTAAATTTTTGATTGGTAATTGAAGGCCTCCCTGCTCTGCATCACTTCTCTCCCGTTGCAATTTTGGGTGGATTATTACTTTCAAAGTGTTGGGAATGCTTTGCCTATTTTCTAGTTGGCAGTTGCCATTCTAGAAGGCTCATCTCTTGATATATTTTATACTCATTCTTAATCATTTATAAGGTTAATAATCAGTGCATTTATTTACAGTTAATCTTCTCTTTTCAATTTGTGAAATTTTGGAATTTGTAACTCTACTAGTATTCCTAGAAATATTGAAGTTTTTTAGCATCGACTAATAAAGTTGTTTAGAATCAATCAATTAATATTCAAGACAAATAATGAAGGAAAACAATGATCAATGCAAGGGCTAACCAATTAATAAGTATACATGTGAATAAGTCAAGCATGTACATGTGAATAAGGGAAGCACAAGTACTCAAAAAAATGTAAGCTTTGAAGTATACACACGAATACATAGTATACATAAACTAATACAAAGTATATGCATGAATACAAGGTATACGAATGAAAACATGTAAGTTGCAAAGTATACATTGGAATACACGTAAGTCACAAAGAATACATGTAAGTTGTAAAGTATAAAACTTGAATACACGTAACTCATATCTATTGAACTATGGATTTATAATGCAAATATGGACACCATCGATAAAAAATATTTATATTAATCAACAGGGATAACTTTAAGAAACCCTCCCCTCAGTGTAGGTGTAAAATCCTGGCAAATACGGTATATTTCCCGATGAAAAATATTATTTCTATTGGCAATTTTTTTCGTTTTACGGGAAAAAAAAATCCCAATTGGCGAATCTTTTATGATCCCTGGATGTTTGTGGAAAATCTTGGCGAATTGCAATTTTTTTAAATAGAATAAAATATTTTTCATTGGCGAATAAAACCGTTTTTCAAACCAAAATTGTTTTTCCATTGTCGATTAAAACCTTTTTTCAAAGAAAAATATATATTTTCATTGGTGAATTAAAAAGAATCTCAAAATAGTAAAAAAATCTATTGGTGAAATAAACAAATATGCCAACGAAAAATCATAGGGGTCGTTCATTGAATGTTACATGGACGGTTGTAGTTGCATTCCGGAAGTAAATCTCTGAAGCACTAGACTTGTGATTTGAAACCTCTGGAATAACACTATAACCGTTAGATGCAGACATGTGGCGAGATCAAGGTTCATCGCTCATCACTCATTCTATCTTTTCAATTCCTTGACATTGTACATTTCATTTAATTGAAATTCTCATTCTTTTTGAAGAAAGTGTGGTTGTCGTACTGCTAGTGCAGGCAGTGGCGGTGATTAATGCCATATGTGATATGAACATCCGAAGAAATTTCTTGGACAACTCATAGCTTTAATGAAACAAGATTTGTAATGATTTCATATCGTTTGAATGAGTGATTTTGACAGCTTGTCAGCTTGAGGTAGATTTCAAGTTGGCACGTAGCACGACGCCAATCAAATTAGAAATTTTAATTATACAGGCTGGTAGCGACATTGGTGGCCCATAAATAGGGATAGTGATTCAGTGATTAGTAGATAGTGCCATAAGGGTTTTTATTTTCTAGAGTTAATAAGGATTCACAAAGAAGATGATGCAGTATTGGGGATACTGTAAATTCTCCTACCTACAATTATGTAGTTACAAAGTAATCAGTAAAAGATGAATTTCCTTCAAGTTTAGAATGGGTGGAATTGGAAAGAAGTTGATTTGGTTAACCTGAATTTTTAGATGGGTTTTGAACCAGGATGAGGAGCTCTGATGGAGATAAGTGCTATCCTAATGCATAGAAGCTGCAGGTAAAAGATGGGAGTAGATTTGCTTCTCCTCGTGTATTCTAACAGCTCCCATTTCCCCTGCATGGCTAGCCAGGCAAGCCCCATGCATTTATTTTCAAAGAGACATTTGTATTACATCTTTTGTATGACTCTGGTTCTCGAAGGGGATAAGTACATTTTGTATCTTCATGGCTCCCATTTCCCTAGGACTGATTGGAACCCCCTTTCCCCAGCATGGTTGGCAAATCCACCAGTAGAAGCTTGGAATCATGAATTTATTTTCAGAGCCACATTTATTTTTAGACAAAAATGTGTAGTAAGTTTTCAGCAACAAAGTTTGGAAATTGGAATCAATTTGTAATCCATTGTAAGTTTGTAACGAGCAACAACTTGGAATAAATTATTAAATTTTTTCTATGTAAAGTACTAAAGTGACACACTGACATATGTTATTTATACAAAAGAGGAGCTACAGTGCTACTCGTCTGTAAAAAGATATGTAATAATGTGTCATTGAAATTCAGTTGCAATAAATAAATGGTTGTGTTGTGTTATTCTTGAATCTTGATTCTTTGAATCTTCGTTATTCATTTACGTTTAAGAGTAAAGAGTTGTTTTCTGAGTTCAAAACTTTAGTGTCTATTAATAATTTAATATATTCAAATCAGTTTTTTTTTTTTTTGAGAAATTAAGTAATATACTCTATGCAATATGCACTTGAGAATTCATGGTTACTCAGGTTTCAAGTTCAACTGTTGGATGAACATTTGATGTATGGTTGTAGTTACATTCCGTAATGAAATGAATAGAGCGATGGCCTTCCCAATTTAAACCTCCGGAATTACCCTATAACCATTAGATTTAGAAAGATCAACGGTTAAGATTATGACAATAGCAAACAATCAATATGAAAATTTTATGATGGTTTGGTCATTTAAATGCCTATCAAAAAAATTGTTTAATTTACGAATTTTTATATAAAATCTTTTATAAATGGAATATCTTGAAAAATTAGAAAACAATGATAATTATTAGTGATAAATATAAAAATCTACTGTTATAATTAACAATTAACAAAAGTTTCTAAAATCGTATTAAAAATAAATCTTGTTAAATATCTTCTAAAAATTAAAAATAATTATGTTTTATTTTGAAAAGATTCTAAATTAATATATATTTTTATAATAATATTATAAATCACATATATTAATATAAAAAATGATAGCTATTAATATTATAAAAAATTCAAAAGTTTCTAAATTCATATTCAAAATATTCAAAAAAGTTATATTCTATTTTCCTTTTATAATAAAAATTATAAAATGATATATATTATAAATTAAAATACTATATAATAATTTTTTACGGTTTAATAAAAATATAGCAAGTCAAACTATACGGTCTAATAAATTTTATAGCTATAATATACGGTCTAAAATTGAAAAAACGGTCAAATATTTAATAGACCATCAAATTCCAGGCCTGTTGTCAACTGTTAAGTGATTAATGTTTATTTTTAAAGTTAATATCATAAATTACTCAAGTTTCAACCGTTGGATGAACATTTGATGTATGGTTGTAGTTGCATTCTGTAATGACATGCATAGAGCAATGGGCTTCCCAACTTAAACCTCTGGAATCACCCTATAACCGTTAGATTTAGAAAGATCAACGGTGAAGAATTTGCAACTTGTAGACGTAAGACGTGTCATTCACTTTAATGTTCCAATTTCAAGAAACAAAGCATTTAAAGCACTTTGTACTGCTAAGTGTCAACTGTCAAGTGATTAATGTTTATTTTTAAACTTTAAAGTTAATATCATAAATTACTCAAGTTTCAACCATTGGATGAACATTTGATGTATGGTTGTAGTTGCATTTCGTAATGAAATGCACAGAGCGATGGGCTTCCCAACTTAAACCTCTGGAATCACCCTATAATCGTTAGATTTAGAAAGATCAACGGTTAAGAATTTTCAACTTGTAGTCTTGTAGACCTAACTCCTAAGACGTGTCATTCACTTTAATGTTCCAATTACAAGAAAAAAATCATTTAAAACACTTTGCACTTTGAAATTGTACAGTGATTTTTAAAGTATTCAATCTTCAGATTGCTCATTGGCCATTGCAGTGCACCACCCTGTTTTGAGTTTGAATTCTATAGTTCCACTTCCAACAATGCCATTCCAGTTTTCAAGCGTCAGGACTCAGAATCTGGGTAAGTGAAAGAATTCCTACGGCTATGTTTCATTGTTTGACATTTCTTAAAATCTTATTTTGTCAAACTTTGAAGTTTGGTTTTAGACTTTAGAGACTCAAGAATTCATTAAAATTAAGGAGGACTAATATGTATTACTTATTATGGAATTCAAATTTCACAACTTCACATTTGTAGAAGCATGTCTACCACCAGTACCACTAGAGCAATGCTCGATAAAAAAATACATTATGCATAATTGCTTAAAACCCCAGGTTTCACCGATGGGTACCATGATATTTATGATCCTGAAATCTATGGTAGGTGTACCTCAGAACTTATATTTTCATCTCAGAATAAGGTTGCAAATCAAACAAAAGTTGATAGTATCAATGCACCGTGGGTAACTGGATTAGGGCGCATGATGTTACATGAATTTTTCAATTGCCCATAATTTATCATGGTTTGTGCCGAAAAGTATGGTGATAAGAAAAGAGCGATTGTTAATAAAGATAACCAAGAAGAATTTTTATCCATTAATGCAAAAGAACTTGGAAAAGTGTTGGGGTTTACAACCGAAGAATTTGGAAACCACCACATTGACCTAGAAAAGCTTGCTAGTGATTATGAAGCAGTGGAAGAAAGGCTGAAAAATGATTTCTTAAATCAAATAGTTAAGGATAGAAACAAATTGAAAGGTGATCATAAGCCTCCTTATAATTTGGATTTTTTTAAACCATGGGTTCAGGATACTATTTCCATGCTAGCATTTTGCCTCGGTTTGGATAGCAATTTTGAAGTGGGTGCAAGCCTCCTTGAAATGGTATATAATATCCATTATGTTGATGAACATGTCAAATATAATTATACTCAACACATTGTAGAATCCATGCATAAACAATTTTTAATGATCAAAGTAGGTTCCACAAAGACATTTAGGCTCACAACCTACTTGTGTTATCTTTTTCTATTCAAATTTAGAGGAATGTTTCAGACCAACAAGCTTCAGTTTCAGCCCTACAATAATGCAGAGGAAAATAAAATGGCTCTAGTATATGAATGGACCACTGAGATAAGGATGCATGATTCTCGAAGGAACTACAGTCATTTTGTAGACTAATTTTTGGCTCCATTGCATCAAGTAATATAAAATAATCCAATGCCTAGATTGCCTATGTCATGTAGAAACTGCATGCAACTAGGAAAAGAAATACAATTGGCTGATTGGTACTTAATGGAAGAATATACTGTGCTAAGATTTTATGGATTGGGAGTACAGCCATACAAACTTCCAACACATGTGACAGAAATGGTTTTTGCATTGGAATATGTAAGGCAGGTGCAGAGTACTGATGAACTACACTTTCTTAGTCAACAAAAGAAGACCTTATTTCCTTCTTTACCTTTTTCATGTGGAGGGTTCACATTCGAGAGAAAAGAATTTAGTGTGGCACATAATCTTTTGAATTTTTTTTCATTTGATGCTATCTGTCACTGGCAGTATGATCCATGTGACATCATTAAATCAATGATTGTGGCCAATAAGAATGTTGCAAATAGAATTCAACATCAAAGTAAACCCTTGCTTGAAAACTTGAGAAACAAGCATTCTTGGGATGAGGTCAAAATAGCAATGGAGAAAAGTGCTGCTAAGAATGGTATTTCTTTTAAATAATTGTCAGCAGAAATTATGGCATTGCACTGAAAGACAATCAGGACATACAACAATTTTTATGAAAAAAGTGATAAACCATCTAGTAGAGTAAAAATTTCAGTTTCTCTAGAGAAGGAACTTATAGATAAAAATTGGTCACGATAAAAAATTATTGCCTTTTGGTGTATGAGGAAGGACCTAGGTGATCCAAGAGCTCTTGTAGAGTATGATGCTAACGAAGAAGATGAAGAGTTTAGCAAATTGTAAAATATAGAGCATCCTGATGAACGTGATGAATCTGATGATGATATTGATAGGGAAGAAGAAGAACAAAGCCATTCCAATTACAAACCTGATTTAAGTGAGACTGTAAAAGAAGAATATGCTTCAACATATACTTTAGGAGCAGCCATAATTAAAAAAATTGGTTATGAAGGTGATCCTTTGGGGTTCAAAGGACAAGGCCCTTGGACAATACCAAGTGTTGAGCATAGAAAAATAGTTGATAAATCTAGCCTTGGGTTTGGAGGTGAACAAGTAGATGAAGGGGATACAAGACAAACTCAATTTGTTAGAGCTTCTAGTCATCATCGTCATGGTCAGATACAATCACAACTAGGACATGCCCTTGGTGGGCAGCTTAGTGCAACTGGGAGTGTGGCGATGGTATGGGTAGTAGTACTAGTAGTGGTCAACATGTGCTACAACAACAAATTACATGGAATACTAAGAGGAAAACAAAAAAAGATACCACAGAAACACCAGGTGATCAAGGCAATCAAAAGAGGCAAAGGATTTTGACAGGTCCAAGTCACACTATCAGTGGATCCACCAATACCACAAAGGAGTTATTTCCAGGAACTCCCCCAATTCCAGTTAGTGTGGGTGTGACATCATTAGCAACTGCAAGTACTCCTATTCCTTCGCCATTCAAGCATTCCATTGTTCCTGCCTCCCCAGGTTATGATTTCATTGAAGAGTTTAAAAAGAAATCATTTGACACAAATAAAGAAATCATGGAGTACACAATTGTTGTTCCCACAGTTCAAAACAAACCAACAAATCGGATGGATCAATCTGAATACCAGGTAACCAATTTTCAATTGGATTTTTCTGGCCTAAAAAATACTAACAAAATTAATGTATCAAAGAAGAACAATGAATTGGTGTACACATCATTGCTAAAGCAAGATAGAGAGAAGAAAAGGTTGCAGACCCAAATAGAAAATTTACAGGAAGACCTAGCAAGTGAGAAAGCAAACAAGAAAGCAACAGACAACAAGAGCAATGAATTAGAAAAAGAATAATAAAATCTGCCTCTACATCTACAAGCAAAGAGGATAAATCAAATGAGAGAGAAGTGAATGACCTGAAGCGAAGGCTAGATGAGAGCAACAAGAAATATGATGAGGAAAAATCCACTTTAGAAAAATTAAGACTAAACATTGCGAATGGAAATGCACAATGGGAACAAAAATTGGAGAAACAGAGAAAAACAAATGAAAGATTGGAGACAGAGTTGATGGAAGAAAAAGAAGAAATTAAGACTTCTCAAAATAAGCTTTCTGCATTTTGTAGAGATACAGTGAGGCATATGAAACAAAAGATTTGGGATGAAATAATGTAGAGGTTTGATCATTTGTGTGACATGTTTCAACTGATTGATGCTATCAGACAACATTATAAGAATCTCAGCAAATATTTAGTGGACAACAAAAAGGTGTTGGAATTAGAGAAATCTGCAAATCAAGTTCTACAAACAGTCTACAAATCCAGTGACAATGATTTGAAATCAAAAGGGATTACTAATTGGATTGAAACCTCAATGAAGTTGTCATCTATCATTGAAAAGTGTTCGAGAATGTGTGGAACAAAGGAATATTTGCATTTGGTTGCAGACAGGATGAAGGTGGTGGATGAAAAGGTAAGGAACTTCATAGAGCTTGGTTTTCCAGAGGCTTTTGACACAAATGAGTGATTCATTGGAAAGGATGGTTTCAAAAAGAAGATGGAAGGTGCAAGGAAGATTGATTTGGACTAGTTTCCTCAGAACCCAGATGTGAACTATTTTAATTTGGATTCAATCAGAACACTGATAACCTTGAATGCAAAATTGATTGAAGAATTCAAGATAGGTTCCACTTCTAATTACAATCATGAAATGTTAACAAAACTTCAAGTCAAACAACATCAGTTAGAACAAATGGCAATTCCACCTCCCAAAAAGTGGAAGTTGCTAGAAAAGGTGATATAGTGACTTGATTTTTTATTTTTAACCATTGATAATATGAGTTTCCAAGTTCCAACTCAGCTCTGTGCAGATTTGTCTTTGGGCATTGGCAAGATTTTGCATTGCCAGTGCCAATATGTACTCCTTCATGTGAAATTCAATTAAAAAGCTCAAATTCAGACTTCAATAATGTGATGATGTTCAATTATCTGTATTATTTATTTTATCATTTGAACTACTGATGAACTTGATGGAACTTCTAATTTTTCTCTTTGAATTCCTCTTTGTCTTGACCTTGTCCTGGTCTGTCAATGTGTCATATTGTTTGGGAAAGAACCTAAGGTTGGGGCTTTTATTTTGGTTTTCATGAAAATCCTAATGTCGTATGTAATACCTTGGGTGAAAATCTATTCGGATGTTACCTTTTTTGGGTGGGTTTTGTTGGTGTTTTTTAACGTAAACCAAGTTTGTCTCCTAATCTATAATCATTAAAAATTAATGGATAATCCCATCGAATAGCTCAATAGAATAGGATAATACTGAAATGAGCTGGCCTTTCACCAATAATATCAACTACTTGGAGCATGGGATGATTACAACATTATTTCATAACTTATGATAGTCATTTTATTTGTAATTTGGCAGCAAGCTCTAAGTAAATACATACAGGCACAGGACTTCACAAAATCGTACAATTTAAACCAATGGCATATACCATTGGGGAGTCAAATTCACAAACATTTAAAATTTAACAATAGATTCAAATACATAGCATATAAGATCCCTGGCAATATTGCATTACAATAGTGTCAATCCATATCCTAACCCAATACTTCTTACTAAATCCCTTTACAAACATATCCATCCATGATTCCATCCAATTATTTTAATTAATTCCTTGAATTAAAGCCAAAATGGAAAACATACACACCAGAGCAGTGAGATGAACACCATAATCCTTGATTATACTATTCAAAATTATGATATATTTATACAAAGGAGAGACATGAGCTCGAAATATAACATCATAACTCAAATGCTAGTACTATTGTGAAACATCAAATCTTCATAGACCTAAAACCCCATTACCGAATAACCCCAAACCTAAATTGTATTAATATTGAAATAACTGGTTCTTACAATCTGTTATGCAACTATACCTAGACTCGACCTCAAAATATCTGACTTGCCAACCCCTATTTCTAGCCTTGAAATCCTTCTTATAGAAAATGAAGGAGCAAACAAGCATCGGGTCAGAAATTACACATGTCATTGGTCAATTGGACCACTATGTGCCAATTCAAAAATATGATTAAAACCACTGAGTCTCAGAGCATCTTTCCATTGATTCCACTCATTACATAATAGCCACTGCATTAGCTATATCTCAAAACCTGCGCCAAAAGCCATCATGGAAGCAAAACCATAATCAGTTATACTATAACCGCTGAGCTGTTAGTTGCTGATAATAGACATTGTTTTACTCCTCCTCGGTTAAGTACTTGTCCACCCATTTCTGGTATTCCTCATCCATTGGCCATTTAAAATTCACCACCTTGATCACCTTAGTATCGTAAGGTGTGTACTTCACCGCAACCTGGTTAGCCTCTCTCTCAAAAGACTCTAAGAATATGTTGGTATTAATTATTTTATCCATACTGCTCACCAGCAAGTCATAGTCCGAGTCATCACAAATCAATTTGATTTGTGCATCAATAACCTCTTCTACCCTATGTTGCCACTGTTGCAATGGCAAGATATTTCCCTGTGCATCTATTATATCTGGTAGAAAAGTATCATTCCAGTCATCAAAACTCTTTACCAGTTCTCTAATTTTTCTACTCAAATCATCAGGTAGGGCCTGGAATCCCTTCAATGATTTCACAAAAAATTTAGTAGGCTTCAATGACTGAGGCCTGTTGTTTGCATCAAACTTGGAAGCCTTAAACATAACATCTAAATCAGTGGCCCGAGGGATCCACTTCATAACCAAAGGCATAACTACTTCTCGATCTCTGTTAATGTTTTTAATTCCACCCAAGAACAAAGAATACAAAGAATGTACAGATGGCAACCTACAATCAACCTTCTCATTTAGATGCCTCAAAACGGTGTCAACCACCTCATTGTGTTTAGCAATTGCATCATCCTCACTTGCCTTTAGGGCAGCCTGCAATTATGTGATTTTATTCAACATTTGCTTCTTGGTAGGATCCACAGAATACTCAACTTCCTCTTCAACTGGCTCTAGTGCAGGGCTAAGAGCAGGTGTCCGAATGGGGACCCAGGAGTAGAAATGATTGGGATATTAAGGGGAACTAACCCTGAAGTAGTGGGTAGTGCTCTGATACCAGGGGCACTGGAGGATTCTCCTACCTACCCATATTTTAGTCTATCTACTTCAGACTGCAGTTCAACATTCCTCTGTTGTATTCTACTATATTCCCCAATTATTACGTTGTATTTCTCCATCAGACTCTTCTTTTCAGCTTCCTCCCTTTCAGCTGTCTTTTGGGCCAATTTGGCCACATTCAATGTCAAGCTTGTGGCTTCTGTTGTTGAGGTTTCAGAAGCTCTCTTGATGATGAGCCCTCCCCTTAGACTTGGGCCAATATCAGCCACATTTGGTTTTCTACCCTGGGGTGCCAATGCCCATATGGCCAGAGTTTCATATTCCTCACTAAAAGCAGAGTCTTGCAGAGCTGCCTTAACCTCTTCCTCACTATTTTGCACAGGATGCTTGGACTGCAGGATAGCATTGAATGCTACAGCATCAGCTATGTCCCATTCAGGTAGAAGTAAGACACCAGCCTGAGTCACAAGTCTCCTTCCTTCCTCAGGAGTAATGCTCTTGAATTCCTCCATTAGTTCGGCCTTAACTTCATCATCATTCTCCTGTTCAGACCTATCAGGTCTTGACTCTCTCCTTCTCTTGCATTTATCCTGATATTCCTCTAATTTCATTCTCCAAATTAACTGCAAGAATACAAGAGTCTTCACGAAGGCATCATCATCAGGAATGCCTTGCAGGTCTCCATCCTGGCATCCTGTACACACTGCCCCTTTATATCCATATCAGTTAACACCAATTGTGTTGATCTAGGAGGAGAAGGGATACCAACCTGCATGTCTTGATCAGTTATAATTATTTCATCCATCAGAGCCTCTTGTGTTTCCTCAACCCTTTGCCTCTTTAGGCTTGGCTCTGATAGTAACTCTACAGGATCATTTCTCGGTGGTGAATCTAGGTCCACAATCCTTATCCCTCCAGGTTTCCTGATCCCTTGACCCGGTTGTGATGATGCTTGCATTATTTGTTTTCCCCTTTTATCTCCTGCCTCCTCATCACTGCTATCATCTCTCTTCCTCTTGTATAGAGGTCCTGGTGGCTGATAAGTTGGCCTTGTTTCTTCAGGCCTCGCCTCCGGTCTCTGAATTCCCAAGTCCACTTCCAAATTGACTTTCTTGGTTTTCAAGGTGCTCATGATATCTTTGAAGTTATTCATTAAGAAATCTATTCTTTTGTGAAATGGAGTGAACTCCATCAGTGGATCATATTTTGGATCCATTTTATGCACCATAGCCAACAGTTTCTCATAGGCAATCCATTTCTCTTTATTCAATTCCTGCCTGCTCAAATCAAACTCATTTCTGATTAGATCCTCAAGAAAATTGAAAACATGTGCAAACTTGCCACCTTTAATTTGTTGCTTGAATAGGGCAAAGAATCCCTCGGGGTCATGCTGCCTCTTAGATCCACTCTTCAAATGATAATCATCAAAAAATCTTCCAAAGTGGACCCATCCTCCCTTGGAAAAGACAAAATCTGAAACAACAGTATAATCAGGGAACAAAGTCCCTTTTCCTTTCCCTGTCAAATTATCCTCATGAATGCAACCTAGTTGCCACATGACCTTGGCAAATCCCATCCTTGATGGTACATTATATGGGAGAATGTGAGGAGCTCCCTGGAAACCATAAACCCTTAGGACAGTGCTTATGGGGTATAAGATGATGTCACCCCAATTGTGGCACACCTTCAAATCAGGCTTCCTCACTTTGAGTCAGAGGAAATCATGCAAATCCTCAGGGACCCTTGGCACATTTACCACCAATCTAGCTTTAAGTCTGGAAGCAAAACAGTTATCAAACTGCACAAAGCTAGCACCTCCCCTGTTGCAAGACAAATCTGCACTCCAAACCTATACTGGTAATCTTTCTCCATTCACTTCTTGCCTCAACACCATTTTATTTGAGAAGAAGTCGACATTCTTGTACAAGAACATATGCATTAATAGGGAGTACCAAAAGAAAGGAGTACCAGTGTCCCCCATATGCAACTTCAACAAACCCTCATGTATCTTTTCAGCAAGAAAAGATGCATAGTCATACACTACAGAAAAATTGGGATGCTGAATCTAAGCCCCCATAAACATATAAGCAATGGGAATCACGGTATTAGGGCTGAAACCTAAAATCTAGCAAAGTGAATAAAATGTTGCCAAGAAGTGATCAACAAAATAGCTCAACCTGAAAGGCTCCTGATCAGTTGGGTTGATGTGAATCGTTGAACTGCCTGCCTTGGCTAAATGAGGAGGAAGCAATTTTGATCTGAAAAGAGGCTGTGACCTGGCATATTCTTGCTTCATTTCCTCAAAATCTACCCAGACTAAGAATGGGCTATATTCACTCAAATCGAAAACCTGTCGAATCTCATCTGCATTTATATTCAATAGAACCCCACCATCATTATTCTTGATAATCCTTGTAATAGGATCATATCGTGTTGCCACTGCTCTGAGTAGGTCAATATCAGGCAATACATTTGGTACAACTAATTTCCCCATATCGTACCTCCAACCATTACAGAAAGGATGAGGCACATTTCGCTGCCCATACCATATCCTAAACATTTCTAGGCCCATCATTTGGACCTTAGCATTTGTAATATTATAGGTTTTACACCTTAGTCCCTCACCTAAGGCTTTCCCATTCATTAAAACCAAACCCCTCTTCTTGTCATTCGTTGATAGCAAAAATTGATCTAGGAAATCGTCGTAAAAATTCCTTTACAAATAATCAATATGGCCAGAATGCTGCTTTGATGGTGGCATTTCGAATAACCAGGGCTTCTCCTAAAATCAAATTCTTGAACAAACTAGGGCTACCCAAAATGAAATTACACCAAAAATTTGCGATTTTCCACAATTCAAAAGAACCAGTAACCTTACAATCTTAATCAACAAGACCCCTGACCAACACAATACAACCCTCCACAAAAAACACATTCAAATAGAAACCATGGCATAGAAGGTAACTCACGGGATTTCACGCCTTGCAGAAAACCAAACCTCGTTGTAATTGCTTGAAAAACTCAATCTCTGGCTCTGGAATCCTGGACCGCTTCAAAAACATTTGAATGCCTTTGTGGTGAAGATAGAATGGAATTAACTACTTAAAGCCAATGAAAAATGGCTAGTAGACGTCTCATCCGCCATTAAAGCTCACTTGCATGCCACACCAACGACTTCAATCGTATTTGATGCAAATTTAAATCCTCATTGTTGATCTCTTGTTCCTATCAGATCATCAATGATCAGACGACCATCTTCAAAAGGCTGGCAACATCTCCATATCATTATCGAGGGCCCACCATAATACACAGCGCCAAAGGAATACACATGGCATCTGCCCGTGATATCGCAATCACTAAACACCCTTCAATTTAGGATCACGTGATGGTGGACAACTGTTGATTCCCTCCACCAGTGATCATGATCATTCACAACAGTGAGCAGCACCAAAACCGATCCGTCAAGCAACTTTTCATCAAGGTTAAAATATCGCCATTGATCTCGAGCACGTGCATCTCACATCTAGTTTCGTAACCCACTCTATAATGTACTAAATTATGATACAAATATTAAGCACTTTATTTACTCCTTTTTAGCATTGGCAACCTAGGACACATGGCGCCCACCCGTGATATCACAATCACCAAGCAACCAGTGGTGATGTCATCACGAGATTGCAAGGAACGGTCAAGATCAATTGTAGGGAGATCGACGGTCACTAAAATTAACCCCTGCAAAATAATACAATTACTTAAAATAAAAGAGGGGAAGGGGACACCACCTAGGACAACGACAAACGATGGCTCAAAGTTGTTCTAAAACATAGGGCATGATCCGACCCAAACTTGAGAAATAAAAGGTCAGGAAAAATATTTAGCATTTTTATTAAAAGGTGTCTGGCCTAGATGATTCAATGGGACATAAGTTGTTTTGAAACCACCCTAAAAAAGGTAACATCAAAAAAGACCTAACCCAAAGATATACATTATATGGCAGGTTACTAAAGCGGTTGCGAGATGCATGTGCTCAAATCAACGGAGGTGTTATAATCTTGATGAAAAAGTTGCTCGATGGTTATGTTCAACAACGGTGACTATTCTGAATGAACACGATTGCCAATGACAGAGATCAACGGTTGCCCGCCATCACATGATCGGAAGATGCGAGGTGTTTACTGATTGTGATATCACGGGTGAGTGCCACATGTATTCCTTTGGTGATGCATAGTGTGGTGGGATCTTCGTGCTAAGATGGAGATTACATCAACCTTTTTGAAGGCAATCGTTCGATCCTCTGATGAAAGTGAAGGATCGATGATTGGGATTTGAATTCGCATCAAATGTGATTGGAAACTTGTAGCCTTTGGCACAGCATGCAAGTGAGCTTTAATGGTGGATGAGACATTTTCTGGCTCAATTCGATCGACATTAAGTAATTTTCCTTCGTTCTATTTTACCACAAAATTATAACAGATTTTGGTTGTGTCTTGATGATAGTTTTGGTCCACTTTTGGCGCAAGTTTCTTGAGGTTTGGCGGTTGGCTTGTGCATCAACCATTTTCCAGCGGATGGGAAAAACAAGAAGATTCTCATGGGACTCAGTTGTTGTAACAAATTTTTGAAATATCATAGGGGGGTCCAAGTGACTGGTGACATGTGTATTTTTGGCCCAATGCTTGTTTGCTCCTTCATTCTCTATAAGAAGGATTTCAAGGCCAGAAATACGGGTTAGCAAGTTGGATAATTTTAGGTCAAGTCTAAGTAAAGTTGCAAAGTGAATTGTAAAGGGCATGTTGTTTTAGTGAAAATGTTGTTTTAGATTTTGTGTCATTCGATAGTAGGTTTTAAACTCATTAGAGTTTGATGTTTCAGGACAGTACTAGCATTTGAATGGAAATTACTCATTTCGAACTCATGTCTCTCCATTGTATAAACATATCATTATTTTTAATAAAATGATCAAGGGTTATTTTGTTCATTTCTAAGTTATGGATGTTGAACTGTTAGTCTGTTAGCTTCTGTTATGTTTTGACTAAAAATCTTGATATGATTCATGAAGTGCAATATAATATAAAATATCATGGAGACTTGGAGTGCAATATAAAATATTAAATAAAATATCTTGAACTTGAAGTGCAATGATTCACAATTTATTTGAATACAATATAAAAAATCATCAACTACTATTTGGAATATGATTCATGCAGTGCTTGAGTGCAATATAAAATAAGATTATAAGATATCATGAACTTGAAGTGCAATGATTCACAATTTTCATTTAATAGAATATAAAATATCATCAACTACAGTTTGGACTTTGGAACAATGGAAATTGATTCAAGAAGTGCAGTAAAAATACCTAAAACCTACTAATTCTCTTCCATTTCCCAAACGGAGTCAGGGTCCTCAAACCGATGCTCATATTCAGATAAAGTAAAAGAGTCATCTTGATTCAGAGACTGCTCTACACTTTGTTCGACCTGTGTCTCAAAATCAACATTCATTGTTTGATTTGTGTCAATTTCAATATCACTGTCATCTTGATCTATCCCAGGCCCACTGGCACTACCACTAGTACCCCCACTAGTACCGATGGCTCTTGGAATTGGAGAGCCTGTGTTGCACAACCCAACCCCTCTTCTTTCACATGTGGACCTCCAGATTGCGAATGCCCTTTCAAAAGGAATTTTTTTGACATTATACACAGTTCCTTTCATCCTCAAGCAATTTTCCAAATTCTTGTCCAGTTTGTTTCTTAACTTTGATTTCAAAAACCCCAATGTACAGAAAACTCTCATCCTTCACCGACCCCAATATCATTGTTTGACATAAATCAGCAAGTTTGAAATATTCTGACATCGAATCACGCAATATTTCACTTTGACCTAAGCTTGTCCAAACCTTTTTATTGATCCCGGTTCAAAGGCCTTCTCCTTGCCCATGGAATCAGACTGGTCCCTCATAGCTATTGCAAAACTCCGACATTGCTTTCTAAGCTTATTTTCATTTAAAATTCCTTCTATTGCCTACTCATTGTATGTTACCTTTTTCAAAAATTGTTCGATCACAATTTTTACTTGATCATGAAAATATTTTGGGTTATCTCGGTTTACCCAAAATTGAGGATACACAATACCCATGGCTTCAAGTATTTCATGTCGAGGGAATCTTTCACGAATCTCTGAGGAAAGAGATTTTGCAATTTCCTTCAAATTATCACTAACAGATTTAACAATGTCATTAAAATCTTCCTCATTAACAGGTACTTCTTTTCTAGAGTGCCTTGGCTATCTTACAATGGTACATTGGTATCTCATATCCACGTACACAAATACATAAGTGCCCGCTTGCATTAAACTGTAAATAATTATCAGGATTATTCAAATCAGTAATTTTCGCCACATCAAATAATTTGTGCCTTCTTGTGTTAGATCTAGATATAGATGATCGAGGGCCAAGCATGTAAGTTTACGTAGATTGGCATATTCATAAATATACATAGTTCTATCTTGGGCTTTCTTCACAAGATTGTTCATCTCATCCAGCATGGGGAGAAGACTAGCTAAAGTCAAGAGTGTCTCTATATTGCTTAACCTATGTAAGAGTTCAGGAGCTTTGTCTACTGTGCTGTGATGCTCGTACATCAACCCAATCAAGGATTGATATTCTGAAAGAACTCGTTGCGTTGGTCCATGCAGGGAGATCCATCTGGTATCGAACATCCTTGAGAAGCTTGTTTCTAGGTGTTATTCCTCAGCAAAATGTTGAAATTCAAGGAAACGTTTGGGACTTCGGCAGAAGTATGCATGGATCTCACGAACTAGATTTTCAACTTTTGATACTGTTGGAAACTTGCTTACAATTTTAAATGCTAAATTCATTATGTGGCCATGCAGTGAATGCCAAGCATGTATGGTGCACAAGTAGTTTGTAACTTTGTGCAAAGACCACTCCTTTGACCTTGCATCACTGCAGCTCCATCAGCTCCTACACACACCAACTTTTTGGCAATTGTCAACTCATCCATACCTGCAATTTCATTCAAAGATTTCTTGACTAGTTCAAATAGATTTTGCGATGTTGAACTGTCCTTCATTTTATGAACACAAAGAAGATGAGCTTGGAAAACATGTTGTTCTATAGTATAAAAATGCATACAAACCCAAGAAGTATTGTCTACCGCAGTAACTTCATCTAAAGATAATGCAATGAAATTTGACTCTTTTAATTTCTCCTTTAAATCTTGCTTTTCCACTGCAGCAAGACAGTTCGCCCATTCCCATCCAAGCGTTTACTGACCAATGTGAGAAGGGAAAGTGGGGAACACTCAAATAAGATAATAAATCAAAATATTCTGGGTAGTCTGTCATAGGACGCCCCCTGGACAAAATATGAAAAACAACACTCATCTGAACAGTTTTTGACAGATTTGCTGCTGCCATGGCTTTTCCAAAATGAGCCTCAAGTGTACCTTCACATTTTTTAATCTTCGACATTCTATGGTTATGCTCTCCATAATCTGTGGCATACTTAACATGAAGACATTCTTCCTTTGATTTCCATCGTACGACTGATTGTTCCTTTCCGTCTATGATTTGTTTTTCGTAAACTTTGCCGATATGCTTTTCTATAGTGTCAAGATTTAGCTGCATCGTCTTGTCTCTTCCACATTTCCAACTACAAATCTTACATCTGACCTCTGTTGCCCTTTCAATATTGTTTTCGTTTGATACCCCCACTAGTTCAAGGAATGGGTACTTTGACAACCAACCAATTTGAAAATTCCTTGTCATTTCCCACTCACGCCCCAATTTTGCTTTGCCTTTTCTTTTCTTGCTACCAACATCATCTTCATCCAAGTTGATTATCTCATTCTGGCTATCCAGGGTATCCCTTGAAACATCTTCTGCGGTATTGCCATCCTCATTTGATACATTTTGATTTAACACAATGACAATCTCACCTTGACCTTCCTGTGGCAGAAGAGTTGATGATGTATCTCCATCTTCAATAATATTTGGTGGAAGAGTTGATAGTGTAGCTCCACCTTGATCTAATGGATTAGAAGCTTTGCCAATTCCAAAGTAAGAATGTATGGTACCTCCCCGTTTTGGGCATTTTGATGGCCTCCCAGTCTCTTCATTACCCGCCTACTCAGGAGTCTTACCCTTGTTGCTCGACATATTGATCTCACTTCGAATAAAAGCTGGAAAAAAATGTCTTCTTGTTTAGGAAGGATAGACCGACAGAATATATAGATCCCATTCCCTACTTAAAATTATGTTTAAGACTGAAGCAAGAATGGAAAACAGATAAATAAATCTTATTATTATAACTAATAGTCTAATAACTAATAATAGTATGAATAAATGATCACTCACCTTTGAGTCTACGTTTTCGGGTTTCGTTGACTTCTGAATTGAGAAGTAGAACCTCATAACCGAACAAAATGTGTAAGAACAAATATAGTTTCAATTGTATCTATATCAATCCATATTTGGTGAATTCCGCAGGATTTTGAAATGGTATGTTAAAAATTTGGCGAATCCTGCATGCTTATACAACGATACCTTGAAATTTTCAAGGTGAAATAGGTCCTCATAAGCAACTATTTGTAAATTTTAATTGGCGAAATGGGTCCTCATATAATGTTGTCTTAATAGTGTTGGTGAATATGTTGGTGTTTTATGACATGCTCCCCGGGATTACAGGTGACAATATTGATCGGTCCATTGGAAATGCGTAGTCTGTTATGGTGAATTTATTGCATAAACATGCCTCGTAAAAAAAAACCACTGGCAAATGGACATGCATTGGACTGATAGTACGTGAAACCCGAGCGATTTGAACACCTTGTTGGATAACTAGAATTCACCAAATTCGATTTGCCCGATTCCTAGAATTTGCCAATTGGTGAAGATTCGCCACTAAAGTTATCCCTGTTAACCAAATATACATGTAGGCATACATAGATATATGTCGATATAAGTATAAAATATAGGTACAAAATAGCCATATAGGCTTACGAGAATGCCATATAGGCATACAATGTAAAATATATTTAATACAAAATATGTACAAAAATGCCATATAGGCATACAACAAAGGGCTATGAAATCATAAGTCATCACTCTCAATCCCCTCGAAATAAACTCTTTCTCTTTGCTTGTCGATCAGATGGTGATACATCTGTCACTTGTTTATGTTGTGGTTGAGGAGTACTCCTGGTGCTCCTCCTAGGGTTTAGTTCTTGGTCAAGTCTTATCTATTACAATAAGAAGTAAAGACATTAATATATATAAATTGAATTAAAAAAATGATATATTTAACAAAATAATCACTTACCACCATCTGATGATCACTCTCCATGAGGGAAATATTCAAATTCCCATGTCGAGGCATGCTAAAGCCCTGTATAAACCATCCAAATAGAAATTAAACTATGAATCAATAATGGTTTGATTTTTCACTAACTAACATCTATAACAACAAATGTAAATTTTTAATTTACTAATTTGCCTCATACCTCCCTTGTCAGAGCCATCGAGGATTGTATAGCAGATGGAACACCGATCTCCATTGCCCTCTGAATATTCAGAGGTGTTTCCGCTTGCAACAACTAAAAATAAAACAAGTTATTCAATCACAAAAACTACAATAGTGAACCATGTCATGACTTATAATGTTTGAGATAATGAACAAAATTTGAGTACTTATTAAACTACATATTTTTGACTATCATGCTTACTATTTTCCCTATCCATATCTTGTTCGAAAGCACGTGTTTTTAGAATTTTACCCATAGCAGCAAGTTGGTGAACCGTTTGATAAAATCATTTCATAGACATGTATGATAATTGTGGTGGCATAGAGAAGGCAATGAACTATTTGAAAAAATTCCTCAAAGAAATGGGGTCTCATGGTGATGGAATGCCATTACAAACAAATGCACGTCATGGAATTCCATCACCAAAAGACCACATTTCTTTCAGACATTTTTTCAAACAATTCATTTCCTTCTTTATGGTATTATTGCTTACTATTATGATTTGATAGAAATTTTTCCAACCATCCATAGTTTGTTGAAAAGCACCTATTTTAGGCATTTAGCCATAGCAACAAGGAAGTGAGTAGTTTGATAAAATTCTTTGGTACACATGTATGGAAAATGTGGTATCATAGAAAAGGTGGTGAGCTATTTGAAGAAATGCCTCGAAGAAATGTGGTCTCATGGTGATGGAATGGCATTCCATCACCATGAGACTGCATTTCTTCAAGGCATTTTTTCAAACTACTCACTGCCTTGTCTATGCTATTGCTTACTATTATGCTTAAATGATAGATTTTTTCCAAGCATCCATAGTTTTTTGGAAAGCACCTTTTTTAAGCTTTTAGCCATAGCAACGAGGAAATGAACTGTTTGATAAAATGTTTTGGTAGACATGTATGGAACATGTGGTAGCATAGAAAAGTGGTGAGTTGTTTGAAAAAGTGCCTCAAAGAAATTGGGTCTCATGGTGATGGACATCACCATGAAACCGCATTTCTTTGAGGTATTTTTTCAAACAACTCATTGCTTTGTCTATGCTATTGCTTAATATTATTCTTTCATATATTCCTTCCAAGCATCCATAGCATAGACAAGGCAGTGAACTGTTTGAAAAGATGCCTCAATAAAAAGTGGTCTCATGGAATGCCATGACAAGCAAATGCAATTGGAAGTTTCTCCTACTTATTACTTATGCTATGTGAAGTAATTGCATCACTGCTTATATTGACTTTCTAAACAACTATATTGTAGTTGAAATATTTTCATCTATCAACATCTAGTTATTAGTTATGGAATGTGAAGTAATGCTTTGAGTTTGAAATATGTGCAATGCAACATAATCAACAATATGAATATAAACTTGTACACAAATCTATTAAGTACAATTCATTAGTTAAACTCTTTATTCTATTACCTGCATGAAGGTTTGACTAAATCCATTGGCACTAGGAGGTGTTCCCGTGAAACCTCCAATATTAGCCTATTCAATATCCAAAATCACATATTAAAATACCATTCATAAAACAATGCTATTAACATGTAATAAATCTATAATTGTTTACTAGTTGCATACCTCAATGGTAGGTGCAGTGGAGAAATAAGCAGGTGTAGGGCCGATGTATCCAATATCAACACTGTGACCCTGCAATTTTATTAAAAACATAAAACTAAATTAGTTAATCTTGCATTTCAAAATTGAAATTTAATAAATTAAATTTGATGAACATGCTAACTTTTACTTGAGTATCAATGCCATAGGCCTCATGAAAAATGTCAGCTTCCCTTTCCATCTCCATAGCTACAGATGGATCCTGCATAGCAACCTCTTGAGTGTCAGTGGGGTCATATGAACAAGTCGCCTTGGAAGATTGACACAAATGGGATCGAAGCCCACCACTCGAAGACTCCCCTGGATGGAGTTGTAGAATAGGGCTAGCATGTTGGATGACACTCTGGGTCAAAGAACTGATGGCCTACAAAGTCTCTACGTCAACACTCTCCTTCACGATGAAAGGGATAACAATGTGCTCATGAGGTGGCCTAGCGAGAGGTTGTCTCCCTTTCCATGTAAGATCCGATTGTGCACCGGGTCTATCTTACATGACGACCCGCCACCTCTCCCCTAAAAGTCCCTCATATCAAAATAATTTGGGATTTTATTCAAGATGAACTCACAATATAGTTTCCTAAGGAAATACCGTGGGACTTCACAATTGTTGCATGGTGGAAAATCAAAAACCATGTACCACCTATCCCCAAAAAAGTTCCTAATCTATTGGTGGTGGCACCAATGAATAGGAAACCACTTCGCATTGAGGCTAAGATTTGCATTTGTGTGTGGGTCAGTAAATAATGAGCACAAATCACCTTTTGTAATTTTTAAATCTTTTACTGCTTTATATGATAATTTATCTTCGTAATAAGCCTTGGTCACCTGCCTCCTATCTTGCCAACCAGTTAATTATTTACTAATTGAATCTACATGTTTTAAAACATTTCTTTCAATGAATCTGCTAGAGTCATTCTTTCCACGGTTGAACCGTTTGGATCGTTCAACCTCCTGATTAAATCCTCAAGTTGTTTTTTATTGTTCTCAATTTCACTTATTAATTTTTGATGAGTGCCAAGAGGATGTTGAGGGATTGGTGGAGGAGATTGAGGTTTTGGTTGATTAACTTGAGGATTTTGTTGTTCTTCTTCTTGATGTGCTTGTTGAGGATTTTTTTCCTCTTGTTGTTGTTGTGCTTGCTCAGGATTTTGAGGAGGGTTTGCAGGTTGATTAACATCTACAAATTTTAAAAAAAACAACCTAAAACTAACAAATTCAAAATGTCACGTATAGATTATATTGATTAATTAAATGCAATTAGTAATTATGATATTGTTATTTAAACTAAAGTTAATTGATTATTTAAATCAAAGTTAAATTGAAATTCAAATTGAAGTGAAATTGAAATTCAAATGCAATTACAAATGATTTGAAACATATTTTTATTTAATTTGGGGTTGTCATTATTGATGAAAATCGAGTGCAAGTGAACGTAGGAACAGGTGAACGTGATTGAAGACGAGAACAACGATCAGGTAGAGTCATTTTAGCCATTAGACATTTATGAGGATGATGGAATCACACACACCCACTTAGTTAATAATTTAATGCATTATGCGATTCTGTGTTTACAAATTTAAAAATCGAGTTTAATTGATTTCTCCAAATTTGTGAAAAAAATATGTTGATTTAAATGACGATTTTATTAAATTGTGAGAAAATAGATCTTATTAAATAACTGAATGATTTATGTCAATATTTTAACGTTGTTTGAAAATATTGATGCTTGCATTTTAAAATGTAATAAAATAGACTTTTATTGCAAAATTAAATAATATGTGATAAAAGTTGTGTTTTATAAATTTAATTATTTTTAATTGAAAATATGAAAGCGGAAAAGATTTAAATTTATAAATTGAACAAATATCTTAAAATGGAGTTATTGAAAACAACTTAGAAAACAATTCACGTCAAAATTGAAATTTGCATTCAAAAGAAACTTCAATTAAAGAAATTGAAAAAATATCTTCAATTAATTGGAGAAGCAATCAAAATTCTGGAACATGGAGTTAGAAAATTGATCTGGAGATCACACTAAAATTGTGGATCTTGCCTTGTAAACAACTCCATGAACTGCATGACAAAAGAGGAAGAAATCTGAGCAGAAATTCGAATGGGAAAAAGGGGACAAAAATTTGTTTTTGTGCTTGAACTGAAAAAAAAGACAGGGTATTATTGATTTGAGACGTAGTCGGGAAAGAGAGAGAGAGCTTTGAGATTCAATCAAAATTTATCTGTAGTTGATTTTAAGCTGGTAACTCTTTTACCACGCATCCACTGAGGATCCTCCTCACCCCACGCGCGCGACCAAGAGAGAGTTTGTTTCTATTTGAAAATAGTGGTATAAACATCTCCTTTACTCACCATATGCAGGAGGGGAGAAGACTTGAGGGGACGCATCCAGGCAGAGAGGAGACTCCCCTAACTTCCACGTAGCCACCAAGTCCTTCCTTTCCACGCAAGAACAATAGACTGGTTCATGCGCAGCCTAAGGGAGAAGAAGGAGTCTTGGGTGCGCAGGGAGAAGGTAGCATCTGACAAAGAGATTTCTCCACTCTTCATGCACAGGTAGAAAGTGAGAGAGGGTGCAGTGGAAGATAAGCCACAGAAATAAGGATAGCATGCGTAGGGAGGAAGTGTAGAGGGAAAAGTAGGAAGAATACAGAAAGAAACATCAGCAATAGGAAAGAGAACAGGGGAAGATCTGACAAAGGAATCAAGCAATAATCAATTTATCAGGTATGAATTCAGAAGATCATAAACAAGAATCATGAATACAGTGAAATCAAATAGATTAGATAATATTCTTATTTTGATTTCTATTAAAACTATCT